>CM023455.1:117835329-117973030 GCA_013339765.2 Haemaphysalis longicornis
GAAACCCTACCAAGGGCAGCAGATTACTTCGACTGCTACGCGAAGGCGAACACACGGTACATGATGACTTCAGTGAATATACGAGATTTGAAAATTCTGTCGCGCCTAAGACAGGTTAGCATCCAATGGTCACTCACTCAACAATATTTTGGCAGCGACAATGCAATCATACAAGCGATCATTCAAGCTACGCCGAAGCGTCTAAAGTAGAAAAAAAAACCATCACAGATTGGCTGAAATACAGGCTAGACAGACAAGCCGCGACCCACCTTCTATAGACGCTTGAACTGAAGAAATCAAACAAGTAAAGAAGAAGCACACTAAAACATAGTCGCAATCGGAGAACCAACCAGCAGTGGATAAACGCGTCTCGCATTGCTGGGAAGCAAGGACGGCACTGGTGAAACGCTGGAACAATAATGCCAACCGTTAAGTTAGGAACCGGATCAATCATCTAAAAAAATATATACAAAACTATCCACCGCAACTGTTCACACGGAACGTGTGAACAGTTACA
This sequence comes from Haemaphysalis longicornis, assembly GCA_013339765.2. Taxonomy (NCBI): domain Eukaryota; kingdom Metazoa; phylum Arthropoda; class Arachnida; order Ixodida; family Ixodidae; genus Haemaphysalis; species Haemaphysalis longicornis. The sequence continues at coordinate 117,835,847 of CM023455.1, forward strand.
AGGCACACTTAGCACAGGGAAAACCTGGAGGATACTCGGAGCGCTCATCAACCCTGACGCGACAAAACCATGACGCGGCACAAGCTACAGGCACTCATGAAATAGCACGAAAACGACCCGGACAAACACATAAAATCTATAGAAGACACATACATCCCAGCACCTATAAAACCAGAATACGCTGAGTGTACTAGTGCTCCAAAGTAAAAATATCGATGAAGAATTTGAGATGACAGAACTGAAACGAGCTCTCAGCCACTGCAAAGGAAACAAGGCACCGGGTTTACATGGGATAACCTCAGCTCATCTAAGGAACGTAGCGGAATAGGTAATGTTGGCACTTTTGGAGGAAAGTAACAGTATGTAGCTGGGGCAACAACCCCTGGTTAAGAAATGGAAGATTGGAAACATGACTTTTTATACCGAAGCCAGGGAAGCCAATCCGACTTGAAAACCTACGACCGATCGCATTAACCTCAAACGCCGGCAGAATCCTGGAACGTATGGCCTTGTACCGCCTTAGGATCTTCTTGAAAAGGAGCTCTGCCATACAGCATGGCGGGGTGCAAACATTTTCACACAGGATGCACTACTTCAAATCTACGAAGATATCAATAAAGAAACCAGCAATTCGCAAACTCAAAGCTATACTAGCAATACATCTGAAGGAAGTTTTTGACAACGTGGATCATGATGTAATCTCAGAGGAACTCACTAAAACTGACTGTGGGGCACGTTGTATAATTATGTCAAAGACGTTTTACGACAGAGAGTACTCACGGCTGGAATTGGCGAGCACACATCAGAAGAATTTCCCTCACCCGCAATGAGGAATCCCTCAAGGTTCTGTACTATCGCCGACTTTTATTTAACCTGGCTATGTAAGGTTCACAGGGGCCTTGGAATCGGTACCAGACATCCTTCACACCCTGTACGCGGACATCGTTGCCGTGTGGGTGAACGCAGGCAGTCCTCGGCACATACAAGACCTGCTACAACAAGCTCTCGACGTTACGGAATCTGCCGCTGAAAGCATAGGATTAAACTGCTCCGTGGAGAAAACAGAGCATCCGGCAGTCCATAGTCATCGATAGAAAGCACCAGAACTTCGCTTATCATTGAACGGGCACACCATCGTCCCAGGCAAGCACACCAATGGTACTAGAACTGCTGCTACAAAGTGACGGAGGAGGACGAATGGCGGTGAATAACGCTGTCAGACAGGGATAACAGATTCTGCACACGCTGCAGAGAACATCTAACAAAAACGGACCACTCCTAGAAGACGACCTCCTTCATCTGAGAGATGCCACTCATCACGTCAAAATTCAGGATATCAAATACCGTACGTAAATATCAATAAGACTCAGGAGAACAAACTTTACACGCTTTTGCGGAAGGCCACGAAGATCACCCTCGGCGTTCCTTTGTATGCCAGCGCCAAGCTGCTACTTGACACAGGGTGCCATCAATACACCTCAAGAAGTAGTGGGAGTCCACAGACATAACCAACTGGATCGATTGCGAAAATCCCCGCAAGGCCAGGAAATTCTATGCGCTGCGGGCTACAACCACCACTGGAGAACTGGCGATATTGCCACCAGAACTGTTCAACCTCATTCAAACCGCACCCATCCTGAGAAATATGGACAAGGAACGCAACCAAGCAAGAATACTCATCCGGGCCAAATTTTGTGCCAGGAAAGCCAGGAGAGATGCGCATCAGATCCATGTTTACACCGATGCGGCAGTGCAATGCTGTAGCTGTGGCATAGCATTCACGGGCAGTTCAGGCCAGGAAGGGACAAACCAGGGTAATGGCTGTTCCGTCGAAGAAGCCGAGGCCACTGCAATAGCTTGGGCAGCCGCCTGCACTCCACAGCACACTCTTACTAACATATACATTGACAGCAAGAACTTATGCACCATTCTGACACACAACTTCATTCTGAAATCGCCTTTGGAAGAGCTTAAACACTTTAAAGGCACGATAACGGTACACTGGGTACCGGGACACACAGGTTTGGCAGGAAACGAAAGAGCAAGTCTGCTCGCCCTCAAAACGCTTCTCTGGGCACCTGCCAACTGTGGCCGAACCCCAAAGCCCGTGACCCAGCCAAAGCTACAACTTAAAAAATACACAGACAGCAAACGCAAATTCACATCCCTGCAAAAGAAATTGTCCAGGCAACAGCAAACCACCATAAGGCTGACGAAGACGCTGCTCATACCCGACAAAGTATACACGTACAATGGCTCTATAAACACTTTCCCATCAGTGCGTGATCACTGTCACGCACCGATCAATCTAGAGCACATGTTGTGGCTATGCCCAAGGTAGACCGAAGCAATATCCGCAAGGAGTGGCTGACTGACTGAACCGGCCACGCTAGAGCAGCCGTTATCGTTGGCAGCAAGGAATAGAGGTTGAAGAGTAAGAAAATAAAAAATAAAGGTAACTGCAAAAACAAAACCATGGGCGATCGCTGGCAGGCTTTGTTGAAAACACCATAGGCACCCCCCTCCCTCTTCCCGGCAAGACCCCTGGAAGACCCACCAATGAGGGAATCCAGTGGCCCCCTCGAATGGGGAGGCTTTAGCCTAAAGGACATATCAATTTTATCTCTCTTTTCCTGACTTTCCAGATTAAAAAACATAAACAAAATCATGGCTCAACGCCTGACGTGCCTCGTTCTTGCGCGAAGCTCGAACGAAAGTATGCCTATTTCCAGATTGTTCACTAATTTCGCTAAAATACATGCTTGTGGGAATAGAAGCACGCCTAAAAATGCGCAAACCCCCGAGTGCTGTGGAGTGCGGAGCTCCTGTCTCCAAGGAAGAATTAAAAGACAGGAAGAAATCTTCCGAACTCGTGATTTGGCGCTGAGCGTTAACAGCACGTCAAGTTTATAATTCAGTCATTAGTTTGAGAGCTTGGAAGTCTGCCCGTGCGCACATCCAAATGTTCTACGCAGTAGTGAACACCAGAACTAACGCTAATAACAACTAGTGGAAGCAACATAGCGTTTCGTGTTTGTCCAGTCAAATAGTGCATGCTTAGCATGGAATGACATAAGAGTTACTTATGAAAGTGCTCGCAGGACTACTGCCGTTTAACAAAAGCAGTCATCTTGGGTCTGCATAACAGCTCGAACCTAGCCATGTACGCAACGTAGCAGTGGCACTTGAAGTCAGTGCAACTCACCTCTCTTCGCTTAGTCGCAGTGACGACCTGCTCGATATTCGTGGTTAGAGTCAGCGGAGCAATGCTGCAATGTGGCTTGCGAACGACCAACGCCGATAGAAAAGCCGGAAAGACCCTCGTATCAAGCTACCGATGGTACCGGAAATTACAGGGAAAGCGGAGTTTCGTGGCAAGAAGCTGACGTCGATGGAAAAAAACAGCTCAAAGAAACGCCATGAAGGATGAGGAAGAGGCAAACACGGGCGCTGTCCGTCTGACGTTGCCTCGATAAGCGGCATGAGTAAGCTACCTTATCTTTATATACATTCTTTTGCTCCTCCAGGCCCACCCGTACCGCCCATCGTTCGCGAAGGTACAGAGATAGCTGAGTCGGTAGATAACAGTGCCGAGAAGCAAAGGCGGGGCATGGGAGGTGTCTTGGTGGGAGATCATCATCCCCCGTTACACTTCTGAATTCGTCAGTGAACGGGACAACCAACTCTTTTATTTAATTACAGCACGAAAATGGCTTATGATATTGCTTGGCCGCAGGCTATCGTTTTTTCATTTTTTTACAGGCGGTGTATTACCCCCTCCCCCCTACTTTTGGCTGCGTCCCCGAGAAAGATTTAGAAGGGTATAGGGTAGAGTTGTACCCCCTTTTTTAAATGAGTTTCGTTTTTTTCTCACTCCTCAAGCTGCACTCCCCATCTATATATACACCCTTTTGTCCTCTTTCAACCGCTACTTTTTCATGTTCCACGTGCAGGGAAGCCAACAATACTCCTGTCTGGTTAACTTCCCGGACTTTCCTACACTGTCTTATTCTTTCTTCCCTTCACTGCGCCTCCCGCATGCACGAGCAAAACATTCTCTCGGACTCAATTTATTTTGACGGTACGCACGGGACTTTCTGTTGACATCTGCAATATAATGACGCCAGCAAAGATGTAACATTACATTTCTGCACGGTGTACATTCTGCAGTTCTTGCGGAATGAAGCCCTCAAATCCGTGCCGGATCTAGGACTTGTCGCCTTTATATTTATAAACGTCGAACGTTCCCATCTTCCTCTATCTGCTAGTACCAAATCAAAACCCATCCGCGCGTATATGTTGCCTTCCTATTACACGAATTAACGCCCGCGTTTACGAGGTTTCTGAGCGCTCTCGGAATCTTCATGTTAAAGCTGTCACCTACGCAAATCGACCGAACAGCTCGACCGGCCAGTGCCCGAGGACATATCGCAAGGACTCTACGTACTTCTACACTAGGTCTCCTTCGGCACAGCGGCCACTCCTGACGTCCGCGACAGATGGACCTGGTACAGGCATTTCGGCAGAAAAAATACCTCACGGCACCACGCCTTTACCACTCCCACCCTTCCGTGCTCCCTACGCAGTGTCGACCAACCCAATATGAAGTAGTGTCAACACTCCAGCAGTTTCAAGGTGTTGGTGTGAAGCATGTTCTCCGGTGCATGATTGTGTAAGCGAAGCTGTTCAGCAACTTGTTTTTTTTTTTAGTGTTCGGAGTAAAAAAAGGAAGAAAATGCCGAGCACACCTGAGCGCATGCCTCGCGGCAGCCGCCTGGCAGTAAAAAATTAGCAGTGACTGAGCTCGGCTATGCCAGGATATACGTAGGGCGAGGTAATCTTCAGCAATCCAGTCCAATCCAGTCCAGTATAGTCACTTCTCCTCGCGCATGCGCAGCATGGCTCTCTAGGAGCCACGCGAAACGGCTATCAAGCGCCTCCGGCGCAGCGTCAGACTTGGCTACTGCGCAACGGAGGCGCACAGCTGGGCACGCGCCGGGGCCAGTGCGTCTGCCGCGGCTACGACATCACTGCTCTGGAATGCGCAGACCCAATTCTCTACACACCCGTACTACAATTGGATTAAGTTTTCAATTCAATCCCAACTAATCCAATCCAAATCCAATCAACTCGAATCCAATCCAATCCAATCCAATCCAGTGCTCCTCTCGCTTGCGCAGCACAGCCCTTGAAGGTCTACGCGAAGCTGCTCAACGTCGGCCAGTGTAGCTTACGCTACAAACAAATTAAACAAAATGACGAGCGCTCGGGTGTACGTACCTTGCGGTAGCCGCTCAGCGTCCCCGCTGCACGTTTGTCGCGAGAAGTACCCAATGGTTCAAATACCCATTTAGAGAGATGGCCCAAGATTGCGGCGACCACCCGGCAGCAGTACTCATACTCATCAGTAGTATACCTATGAGTACTTTGCTCACGAGTAGTGGACTTACCCGTGTACTCACTGGTAATCCTACTCACTTTTTTAAGCTGGGTGTGTACTCACTCCTCATCGCACTCACTCGTGAGTTTGAGTACACATGAGTGTACTCAAGAGTGAGCACGCCGACATATGCAGCAGACACATCACTGTCAACGTTGCAAAGGGCGTGATCAATGATGGTTGATTGATTGTAAGGTTTAACGCGCCGACGCAACGCAGGCGATGAGGCGCGCCGTAGGGGAGGGCTCCGGATTAATTGTGACCACCTGGGGATCTTTAACGTGCGCCGAAATTTTGTACACACGGGCGTTTTTGCTTTTTAGCCTCCATCAGAAAATCGGCCGCCGGGGCCGGGAATCGAACCCGTGACCTCGTGCTCGGCAGCGCAACGACTTAGCCATTGAGCCACCGCGGCGGGTGCGTGATCAATAATGGTGCTTGACGTACTAGTGGTACGTGTAGGCTCAGTTATTACATTATGCATGTTAAATTATCTTAGCAGAAATGTGTATTCATTTTAGGTATCGCTGGACAAGTAAATATTGGAGTCGCCGACAACTACTGTATGTTTGCAGTGCATGCGAGAAGTTTCTATTAGCACATCCTCAACTTCCTTCACAAACGTTTTGACCGAAGAACCGGGCGGGCGGTACACGACACCAATTGTGGGGCCTTTTTCCATCTTGATAAACACTGTTTCTATATTTCCACTTGACACACACACACGCCATGTATAACACTGCACGCAGTGTTCTCCAGTACAAACAAGACAATGCCACCCCAACCCCCACCCCCCACCACGCAACAGAGTTCCGTGGTTGCGATAATAGACTGAATCCTTTCGATTTTTTAACCCAGTAAGATGATGCATGTTGACAAAAATTGAGCTCTACTCATTCTTTGTGGCCTCACACAATTTTCTGGAGATCATCTTCAGACTGAATGTGTACAACCGTTGAGTTTTCCGCTTTCCGCATGAAATTCGGCCCTGGGATGTCCACGCAAATTTCCATTTTTTTTGCTGCGTGAGCCTCACGAGCCTTGTGAAACAATATCTTATTTTCTAAGCAGAGGTGTTCATTGAGGTAGCTTGGGTGGTGACTCATGTTTAGTCTTGTTTTTTTAGCTGCAGAGAGGAAACTATCACGGGATGTTCTGGTGGCGAACCTCACCACTACATTTGGTTTATCCTTGTCTCTCGATGGGACACGATGGGCCACATCAACCCCTCCATCACCTAACTCCAGTCCTATACAATTGGCCATTTTACCCACTATCTCCTTTAGGCTTCAGTCTTCAGCCCATGGCGATCCTATTTCGAAATTGAACAGCGCAGGGACGGGACGAACAGTAGAGGGGACAAACACTGGCGCTGACTATTTATTTTTGGGAAGAAAGAGCATTTATACGGGTACAAAAATTAGCATGGTTATCAGAGAACGGATTACAGAACGCGGGAAGGCATGGCAAACAGGCAGGGAAGCTCTTATCCAGCATGCGCGCGAAGATATGGGCGAAGCGTGGGCTCCTCTTATCCGGCAAGATATGCGAGTTCCTTATCCAGCAAAGCCACCGACGGTGTGCTGACGCATGACGACCCTCTTCTGTGAATGAGTAATGCCTCTCATATCTCACGTGTGCGCTGGCCTCTATACCTTTTCAGGACACGGCAGGCTTCAAAATCAAGCACGCACGACTTTCAAGTTGTGCGAGTTCCTTATCAAGCAAAGCCACCGACGGTGTGCTGACGCATGACGATCCTCTGGTGTGAATGAGGAACGCCTCGCATATTTCACGTGTGCGCTGGCCTCTATACCATCTATACCTTTTCAGGACACGGCAGGCTTCAAAATCAGGCACGCACGACTTGCAAGTTTTCACATGCTGGACAAGCATGCTGCCTGTTACGGTTTTCAGCGAGTTGCCATGTTCCCGCAGCCTGTCATTGAGACATCGTCCCGTCTAGGTATAGAGGCCAGCGCACACGTGAGATATGCGAGGCATTACTCATTCACAGAAGAGGGTCGTCATGCGTCAGCACACCGTCGGTGGCTTTGCTGGATAAGGAACTCGCATATCTTGCCGGATAAGAGGAGCCCACGTTTCGCCCATATCTTCGCGCGCATGCTGGATAAGAGCTTCCCTGCCGGTTTGCCATGCCTTCCCGCGTTCTGTAATCCGTTTTCAGATAACCATGCTAATTTTTGTACACGTATAAATGTTGTTTCTTTCCAAAATAAACAGTTATTAGTGAGCGCCCGTGTTTGTCGCCTCTACTCGTAGTCCCGTCTCTGCGCTGTTCAATTTCATGCAAGAACCAACTAGCCAAGTTACAAACCCTCCTACAGCGATCCTAGTATTTCCACGTTCATGTTTCTTCCGTGCTGCTTGAGTTCAATTATCTCCCTTTTTGCATCCGTCAGTTGCCTTGACATCTCAGTTTTGTTTCGCAAGCTCTTGGTTGTGGCCCTTGACCTTCGTTAGCTCCCGTCGAAATTGCTGAACATCTTTTTTAAACTGTTCAAAGGTCGTACTCATTAACTGTACAGATTCGCACAATTTACCTATCTCGGCTTTTATTTCCGAGTTGGGCTCTTCGATCTTTCCAACCTAAATTTTATAGCCGACGGAGAACGTGTCGAGCTAAGTGGCTTGTTCAGATATGACCTTGACGACTTCCTTAATACTATTAGTAGCATTCTCGGCCAGCGCCTTCCCTACATCGTTAAAAGGGCTAGAATGTGGGCCTGCCTTCCCGTAAACAAATCCTATATGCAGCGTAGCAGCACAGGAATAGACAGCGATGCCACACCTTGCAAAAAGCAGCTCACTTGCAAGCACTTCGGGCATCGGCAGCATCGGCAATTACATTATAGCCAAAAAAAAAAAGTGCAACCAACCTCCAAACAGACGAGCCCGGTAATGGCGTGTCCGTAAGCCACCGCTGCCGCTGCCAAAGTGAACAGTATCACCACGGCTAGGTCAGCTCGTGTACCCTCCAGATAACCGATAATTGACTCACTAGCGCCAAGTTTTCCCCTGGTGCTTGGTAGACCAAAACTGCCAAAAGAAAAAAAAACAAAAAATCACTCATCCTCCTATGGCAACGCTTTCGCTGATGGGCGGGGAGGGAACGCCGCGCCGCTTATCGTCTGCTATGGGTTGAACGAGCGCGACTGTCTTTGTGTGCCGCAAGCGGGAACCAACACCGCTTGCATTTTTCTCTTCAGATTGTGTTGCTGCTGCCCATCTTATTTTCGACAGCTTTCACTTGCTGATTTGCTTCGACTCTCAACACGTTCATCTTTCTTATAGTCCAATACACGCGAGTCAGCACACCATGAAGCGTGAGAATTATTTTGTAAAAAAAAGGAGTAGGCGGGAAATGTGGTTTATTGATTTATTTTATTAGCAACGTATCCCAAGCGAAGTTCAATACATGCCACAATAGCACAGAGCTGTGTATCTCGTATAGTAACTACAGATGTCAGCATCCAGTGTCGGTAACACAAACATAAGAGACGTCTTTGTACAATTCATCGTATGCAGAAAATTGCTGCAGACGTCACCACGTTCATTTGATGTACACAGTACAATTCTACAGAAACGATGTTTCATACAGACGCGCGTTCGTGAATAATAAAATGATTATGAAGTGAGGTGACCAGCACATTTCGCCACCATTAACAAGCGCTCCATATTCTAATTCTTGTAAACTTGCTAGCCCTAAAAATATTTTTTAGATAGCGAATTTTCTGCGTGTTTCAGCCATATGCCACACCTAGAAAATGCAAGAAATACCCCCATGGATACCAATAAACAACACGTAAAAGCGAAACAAATATTGAGAGTGCAAACAGGGTACAAAAAAACGTGTCCTAGCACAGGTTGGAAAGCGGAGAGCAGCTCGGCCGCCACGCAGGTTACACGAATTTCTCGTAACACGGAATGCAAGGGGTCAGCTGCCACGTAAATAATTTTGGGGACTTCTTCGTGTAAATAAGCATTCATAGGTAGTAATGTCACTATAAGAAACTGATCGTAGGAACGCTCTAAAGCCAAAGCAGTTCGTCGATGAAGCATTTAAGCACATTCGGCGAACATAATTTCCAAGCTTTTCTCTGTTGGAAAGAAAATGAAGAGCAACCACTCACTAAATTGATACCGAAGTGAAATTTTCGTCTGCGTGTCCGCTGGCATCAATCGGCTCATGAGAAATTGTCGACAAGAACGTTCACATGCTTACAACAATACTGACAAATTTGTTGTACAAAAAAAAATTCACTGTAAAGCAACAGCCGAAGATTTTTCGGTTCGCCCTGCAGCTTTTTTGAGAAGGATAGCGCTTACTTCTTGATAACTTGGACTGAAAAAAAGTGTGCTGACCTACCGTTGGCTGGGAAGCGGAAAAATTTCGCTGTGCTATTCCTTCCCGAGTTGTCGCACAGCACAGCAGCTAACCGATGCGTTGTGTCCTTTTCTCAGTTTCTCCGACATTTTAAGCCCGTTCGCACTCACAGACACCAAAAGTTTCGCCTTTAGGGCATTCTACTAAATTTTTGCACGTGCACACAGGGCAAGTGGCCGGAGCCATAGAGTTTCTTACAATATACACTAGAGAGGAATCTGGCGCTAGCGTCTATGTGGCTCACATCAAGGCCGTCTGTGTCGTCATGGGCCGCCATTATACATCGCGCTCGCCTTAGTTTCATCATTGGCTTGGATTGAAACGTTTTGGTGACCGCAAATTTAAACAAAGTGCCACAAAAACGCAAAGAATAGTGTGCAATTATATAAGTGGAAAATAAAAACAGGCTGTTTTAAAACTAAGAAAAAGGAAGTGAAGCGTGTTTTTGCAGGAACGGTTGTGCCTGCTACTTCGCTGGCCGAGGTTGTAGTTACGAACAAGGTTAATATTTGGTGAGGAAACTCATTAGAGACTCTGATTTTATTAATTGTACCATTATTGCAAATATTACGTTGCTTGAAGAGTTTGGAAAGTTTTTGAGCAAGACTATTAAAACGTTGCCTTCGTGGTGAACCGGTGCACCGCGACAGCCAGCTAGTTTAACAAGAAAAAAGAAAACGTGGCGTTAAACATTTGTGGACCATGACAAGATAGGACGCCTACAAACTCCCGTATCGGTCGTATCTTGTCTTCGTCGAAGTATGTACGTTTTGTTGCTTCTTTTCGTCGGCTACAAATTTCGCGGCGGGATATTACCCGCTCAGACATACGTCCTTCGACTGCGGCATGAGCAACGTCAGGTGCGATCACGCACTGCCTACTGTTTCACCGAACACGGCTACCACAGAAAAGGGAGCATTTCGGCTTCCTTGTAGCTCGTAAACGTGTTAATGCATAGTGAAGAAAGCAAATCCCAAAAACCGCTTAAGAATCTAATTGTCATACCAAGCCCCATAGAGTTTCTTAGTAAGAAACTCTATGCCAAGCCCAAGCGAAAAAGGGGTGTCTTCTCATGAACCCCATGACGACATGGCTTACGAGGCGCAGTTTCCTCTCTACTATACTTACTAAGAAACTCTATGGCCGGAGCAGACGAATACCGTTGCAGCAGAAAATATAAAAGCGAAAGCGCCGCCCGTCGGCGCAATGAATGAAGCGCCTAAACAAAGAAATAGGGTGTCGAGAAAAGGAAATAGCCAAGAACACATTTTATTGCTACACATGATAGCATCACTTCACTTTATTGCTGCGTATGTTGGAAAGATGAAGCCACGTATCCAAACGTTGCTCAATTTTCGCTTGGCTACCAGCGTCCTGGCGGCACTTTATTTCCGATACCGAAACTAGCCGAAGCGTCCGGCCCCTGGTATCACGCTCACCAGCACTAACGATAAGATTAGGTACTGCCTCAGTCGCTCAGAGATGGCAGGTGCAGCAGTGACGTCCGTGCGCTGGAAGAACTGGGTTGAATTCCAGGAATGGGCTGTGGCTCGGCAGAAGACGTCGTCAGACTGTCGAAGTGCGCCAGCCAATTACTTCCGCCGAGCCTGAGTACAGGGCAGCACGGCAAAGTCTTCCCGCGCAACGTCGACGTGCAGATGGCCAACGAAAAAAAAAAACCGACGAGCGCTTATAATCCGTATCCGTAAGCGGCCGCTGCGGCTGCCAAAGTTTGAACTGTCCTAGGAGTAGTCACCGCCAAATACATCTGTATTGTCGGGTGCCTCATGACGAGCATTACATGCACCGTAGCGCTTGACGACCGCCCTAGAGAGAGAGAAATAACTTTTATTTGTCCAGTTTGTGGAGGAGAGCTAGACCTCCACCCTAGGCGTCGGCCAGGAGCCCTTGGGTCCTAGCAGCGTCTTCGGCTAACTGGACGGCCCAGACTTGATTCGCCGGGTCCGAGCTGAGCAGTACGGTCTCCCACTGCTCATTACTGCTAATTTTGGGCTCTGAGGAGTCGCCTAAGGACATGCCCATAATATACGTGCAAGATCGGCCCGTTCTTTGCATCTCCAACATTTATCTGAAAACTGTCCAGGATAACAATGACTATACGCGACGGGGTTCGGGTACGAGTTCGTCTGAAGAGCCGCCAAACCACAGATTGCCTTTTACTGAGGGATGGATGAGCGGGGGGGTAGCGGGCTCGTTCAAGCCGGTAATGAGTAGTCAGCTCCCTGTAAGACACAAGCCTGTCTCTGCCCGTCCAGCGGAGCGAGTGAGCGTCTGGGTCAGAAGTGTCGACGCCAGCTCGGTCGGTAAAAGCCTCGAGCCGCATCGTGCGCACACTCGTTCCGGCCAGGCCCGAGTAGGGCCGGTGCCCATATCAAGTATATATCTTCGCCGTTCCGCTCGTCATGGAATCGAGATTTTAGGATTTGGGACGCCTCGGGTGAAATTCGCCCTCTCGAATAATTTAAAATAGCCGACTTAGAGTCGCTAACAATGAATTAATTTTTGAAGAAGCTGTCATCGCCAGGGCGATGGGCCGCCTCTTCACCCACCTCTGTGTCCGTCGTGCGGACCGAGCATGAGGCAATTGAATCCCCACGGAAATTGACCACTGCGAGGGCCATGGCGTCGCGAGCAATGTAATCAGCGGCGTCTACGTATACCACGTCCTCTGATTTTTCATATTTTTGTGTAGGGCTTTGGCCCTGGCCTGTCGCCGCTCTTGGTTATGTACGGGGTGCAATGTTTTTCGGTAGCGGTGGTATGTGCATGTGATCCCCCTATTTCGCTGGTAGGTCTATTTTGGCTCCGGGTATCCCTGCAGGAAAAAATGCCAAGTGATTTGAGGATATGTCTGCCGGTTAGACTCTGGATAAGTCGCTCCCGCTGTGACAGCCTTTGAGCTTCGATAATCTCGCTGAGGGTATTGTGAAGCCAGAGTGCCTCGAACCGTTCGGTTGGGGCTGTTAACGGGAATCCCTATGGCCTGTTTGTACGCCCACCTTATCATGGCATTTAGCTTGGCTTCTTCATCGCGTTTCAGGTGCAGAATGGGGCGACATATGTTATTCTACTAATGACGAAGGCTTGTACCAATCTCACGAGGTTGTGTTTCTTTCATCCCGTGGTGTCGATTGGCTATTCGTGAGATCAGGCGAGTTGTTTGGTGTACGCTCTTTTCGAGAGGCGAGTATGGTCCTCTGAATTGTGTCCGTTGGCCTGGATGCGGAGAGCCCAGGACTCGGATACTTGAAACTGTCGGGATGCGTTGGCCTCCGCATGTAAAGAGCTGGATGTCCGGAGGTAATGAGTCTGTCCGGCGTCCCAGCTAGTCGGGCGATAGAGTAGAAGCGCTGATTTCTCTGACTGGAGAGCAGTTCAGGCCTACGAGGGATCACGTAAGTTTCTATTACCTCTATTTCCCTTTGTAGTGTGTCTTGTATCTGTCCGTCACTTCCACCCGGAACCCCACAGCGTGACGTCATCTGCATACAGGCTGTATTGCAAGCCGTGAATGTTATCCAGGAGTTCGGGAAGGCCAATCATGGCCACGTTGAACAGGAACGGAGAGAGGACAGAGCCTTGCGGCGTCCCCCCCTGCTCCCCAGTTCCAGCGTATCCGATTGAATACCCCCTACGCTGAGCGTAGCCGTGCGGTCCGAAAGAAAGTTGCTAACGTAATCGTACGTCCTTCGGCCTAGACCCAGTTTGGTTAGGTTTTCGAGGATGCGCCGTGTGTCTTACGCAGTCAAATGCTTTCGTGAGATCAATTCCCAGTATAGCCCTGGTGTCTAGTGGTGTAGCAATGCGCTCGTCTATGATGTCATGTTTAAGTCGAATCATCACGTCTTGTGTTGAGAGTTTAGGCCGAAAACGATCATTGTGTGTGGAAATAGGCCGTTTCCTCCATGTATTTGTTAATTCTGTTGAGGATCACGTGTTCCATAAGGTTTCCCGGCACATGAAGTAAGAGATATAGGTCTTAAGTTTTCTATCTGGAGCTTTTTGCCTGATTTGGGAATCATGACTACCTTCGCGGTTTCCACTGGCCCGGGATTTGACCCCGTTCCCAGCACACGTTCATGTATCGGGTTAAGGCCTCGACAGACAGAATTGTTTGTCCAGATTCCGTAGCATTTTATTGTAATGCCGTCTGGACCCGGGCGGAAGCGGGTTCGTAGTTGTGAATGGCCTGCTCGTACTTCGTGCACCGTGAGGGGGGCGGTCCATGGTTTTCGCCGCTCCCGGTCCTGATATGGCGGGAGCACTGTCTCTGCGGAGCAGTCCCCTGTGTACTTCTTGTCGAATTGTTTCAATTTGGTCGGAACCTTTGAAAATCTGTGAAGCAGAATACTCAAGTTGTGCCTTTGCGTGGTCTTGCTACTTTCCGGGTCAATAAGCAGCGGAGAAGATTCTAAGTTTCGCAAGACCAATCTGGGATTCCATGCTGTCGCATGTACTGTACCAGTTTTGCCGCATCAGTTGATTGGCGTAGTTTTCAATGTCTCTATTGAGGGCAGCAAGACGTCGTCGTAAGTTACGATTTAATTTTTGTTTTCGAGTCTCTTTTGTAAGCCTTGTTTGGCCTCCCACATGTGTAAGGAGTTTAGCATCAGCCTGGTAAAGATCCGTCCTCTACCGGATATCCTTGGTGGCTTGCTTAGCATCCTATGCAGTTGTTCTGCCCCATTCTTGAATATCGTCTATGTCGCTTGTAAGAGGACATCGTTTATATCATAGACACGCTCGGCGTCCCTGAACTTGCGAAAGGTATCCCAGTCAACAATCCTAAGTTTTGTTCCATTGTGCTTGGCGATCCTAGTCTCCACTGTGATAGTGATGCTATAATGGTACACTACCTAAATTTTCGTGTGTGTTTAGCCACGTGGCTTCTTTGCGTGTGTTTTTGGTGAACGTAAGGTCCGGAGTCGTATCATCGCTAACACTATTTCCCATCGTGTGGGGTGCGCGAGTCTGTCACCAGGGAAAAACCTTCCTGGTGCGCGTCGAGCCACAGGTTCCTACCCTTAGTCGTGGCCCGCTTGTATCCCCACTCCGTGTGGTGGGCGTTAAAATCTCCTACTATAATTATCGTGCTCCCTCGAGCTAAGTCTAACACTTTACGAAAAAGCTTAGCGAATCTGTGGTTGCTTCGGGGGGAGCTGTAAATGTTTAGTACAAAAATGCTGCTTCCCTGTGTTTTCTATCTGGGATTAATTCTACAAACACGTGGTTCACAGACGTCGTGTCCTGTCCGATGTCGCGACGCACGGCCGGAAGGTTCCGCCTCACAAGAGTGGCTACTATTGGTTTCTTTTTTGGACATTCACCCGACGCGCCCTCTTCCCAAAACGCAAAATGATTTATAGTTTGAGAGTTTTGTTTGGACGCCAGTTTCCTGGAGACAGATGACGTCCGGCGCTTCATCCGAACCTGTAGTTTTAATAAATTGTTCTAAGTTACCTCGTTTTTTTTGGAACCCCCGACAGTTCCACTGCCACAAGACCAGCGCGTTACTCTTTCCCTGCTGCATAATCTATGGGCGATGCATACTCAAGAGAAGTTCTTGTGCCTTCTACCAATGTGGGTCGGGAATATGGTTTGGTGGCTTTAATGGGACCCGCGCACCCTTCCCGCCCAGCTCCGAGGCGCGGGATGGCGGCTTCTAGAGCTGTTACTCTGGCGTTCAGCGCTGCGATTTGAGTTCCAATACTCGCGGCAAGGGCGTCGAACTTGGCGCCAAGTGTGGCGCTAATTGTCTCGGTAAGCTTTTCACCGAATTGGAGGAGCGTTCCTTCATTAACGTATTTATTTCCACCCGACGGGGCATGGCTTTGATCTGAAGCTAATTCCTTCGCTCTGCGTTTCGATGGAGGAGAATCTGACTTCGATTCTTCCATCTCATCGCTAGACGAATTATCAAGGATCGGAATTTGCGGTGGTTCTGTTGCCCCCAATGGCTTCTTGGGGGGCCCAGTTTTGCCTGTTACCTTCCCAGAGTTGCAAGAGGGAGCGACTGATTTGGACGAGGATGGTGTCGTGCCATCGCTCGTGCCTTTGGGCTTGGATAACTCTGATTTCAGCAATTTGTTTTCTGCAAGAACGAGTTCCAGCATCTGTTTGATTTTTACAATTTCGGATTCCTGTTCTGCCCTCCCTGGGCTAATTCTGTCCTCCGTTTCTATGTTATTCGGCAGAGCTTTGCTGTGGGAGACCGGACTAGCCCAGCTCACCTTGTTTTGTTGATCGCTGCCTTGTGAATGCCTTCCATTTCGGGACTTGGATCTGGACTTGCGTCTTGCACCCTGAGTGCTGGGGCTGCGGCGCCGCGACTTTGATCTCGACCGACGTTGGCTTCCGGTAAAGTGGTCGGCTGCTAAGGTGTCGCTTCTGCTTTGTCGGTCTTGACAAGAGAGGCGTGGGAAGGAGCTCGAGCGATCACGCGTGTTGGTGTTGCAGTCTTGCTTGAAGCTGGGTGACTTCAGTATAGTGTTGCGTAAGTCGTCTTCCTGTCTTCTGTAGTTTTCTTGTCGTTGTCTCTTCTCCCATTTACGCTTCTTGAGAAGCTAGGGGGTGCAGAAACGAAGTGGGCACTTTTTGTCGCCGGTCGGGTGATCGCGGCCGCAGAGCGCGCATTTTAGTTCACAATCGTGATCTTCGGTTGGGGCCTTGGTGCCGCAGCTCTTGCAGATATTGTTTTCTGGGGCCGGGCAGACATCGGCGCGGTGTCCAAGCCTGCCGCAAGCATCACACACTTCGTGTCTCTTCTTCTGTAAGAAGCACCTGTATTCGGCTCCGCGGTAGTAAATGTAGTATGGTACCGTGTTGCCTTCAAAAATAATGATGGCCGAGTTGGTTCGGCCCATCCTCCTTGCTTGAAGGATGGTGGGATTTTTCTGGCATACGAGGCTTCTAGTAATATCTTCTGCACTGTCATAATCCGGGATATTATGAATAATCCCTTTTACGGTGTCTTCAGGAGGTGCTGCGTACGCGGTGACTTCGTACTTCTTCTCTCCGAGTCGAAGTTCTCGCACGGCAATGTATTTCTCTGCTCGCTGTACGCTGGGAGTGCTGGCGACGATGATGTTTCTTATAGAGTTGATGCGAAGAAGATCCTCCGATGCCTCCTGGTATCTGAGGCCTGTCGCGTGGAGCACTCCGTCACGTAACCCCGCGTTGCTAACCTTGGTAACGTCTAGCCCCGTTCGCGGTCGGAGCACAACCTTGATGTGTTCCTTGGGCAGGGGCGGCTGCCGTGGCATCCGCTTCTGCCGGCGCAGCTGCTGCTGAGCATGTGAAATCCTGTTCCCAGAGCGGGAACCGGCATCATCTTGCTCGCGTTGGAGCTCCGAGGTTGCGCTTAGCTCTGTGAGGGCTCGTGCGCCACGTCGGCGATGGCTCTCGAGCCACCCGGCCTCCTTCGTGATTTCTTGAGGTGAGATGGGCTCACCTTCCACTTCGATGCCTTCCATGCTGTGACTGTGGTCCTCGGGGGAAGGTACCCGCGAGTCTGGGCGGCGCCCGGGGGCGCGGAGGGGGGGGAGGGGGGGGGGGTGCCAGCCGGCTGGGACTAGGCCGCCGCTGCCGTTCCGACGCGGTGAGGCGAAGCCTTGAGTAGGGTTAGCGGGGCGGCCCCGCCTTGGATGAGAAAAGCGGCTTGTGCGAGCCAGCCGCTGGCCCGATCTTCTGAAGAAAGGTGTCCCGTAGTAGCGGAGACCTCTAGATACACGTCGTGGTGATTTTCACTGGGATACACGTAGAAATTACGCCACAAACGGTTGGAAAAGACGGAGCCCATGTGGAGTGCATACACACTATTCAGCCACCTGGTGGCCAAAAAAAACACGACCGCCCTAGAGTTTTCTGCTTTTCTAAACTCACTGCGCTAGCCGGGGGCTCGGCTGTCACCACGATGCACATGCGCACGAGCGCTCCTCATTTTATCGCCCTTCGAAGTTCTTCGATGTTCTTTTCCTTTTTTTTTTTTTGCTGAAGCCACTGCGCGTGCCGGGAACGTTCGGTAGTTGGTGTGAGGCACTCGCTCACGAGCGCTCCGCATTTTATTGGGATTTCTTTCTGCAGAACCGAACTTACGGTTTCTACAACAGCGCGCTGTTAAAAGAACTCTTTAACTGGAAGATTATATAACAAATCCTATCCAAACCACTGAATCTGGTACTATACTTCATACTTGACAACATTGTTGAGCTAATGGGAAACATCCAGAATATTTGAAGTAAAAACGTCAATATGCATAACTGGTACAGGTAGTGTTCTTTTACGGAAAATATATGTGCACATGGTATTGCGATATTATATAAGAAATTCGCGTTGAAACAATATTTTCACCCAGAAATAGAAAAAAGCTCGTCACCGAGACGAGACCAAGGTTTGAAACCCAACAGTAACGAAAGGTTCCAACATATGGCGCGTGAGCAGTGAACGGCGGCACAATATAATTGACTTAGCAAACCTCCATTGTGTTTATCATTGGAAGAGCTAGGCGCCGGAGGGTCAGCGTGAGGCATGACGAGAGAGAGAGGAGAGGTATTGACGTGTCAGGGACGGCACAAGACTATCGTCTTTGGACAACATTCGCCGAGAAGTGACCAGATACACGGCCACGACGTTGGGGAGCACGCACAACAACCACGCAAAGACGGGGCCATATTTCCAATTTTACACCATCCTCGCCACCTGTTAGGGGCCATGATCACTTACCCCCCCCCCCCCCCCCCTCTCATATCGAAGGAGTTCATCATCTTGCCGCTGGTCGCGATTCTCATGGCAATTGTCCATTCGAAGGGATTAAGGGCTCTGAAAGGATTTTGATTGGCGTTGCTGCTGTATCCCTTCCGATACTGTCCTGTTCAAGCACGTGCGATGGAACACCTCACCCGTCAAACACACGGAGATACCTAGCATCTGAGGATATTAAAATATATCTATAAAGCGCACCGTTAGCTGCACTGTACAGGACCCAGCCTTCGGTACTGCGAGAAAAAAGAATTGCGGAAACTCCCAAGTGGGAACTTGGGAATAAATTCTAACGCGGATCCGCAACCTACAGAGACCGGTTAAAGTGGGCTTCACAACTAAACGCACATGCCTTGCCAACCATGTTTTTTCACGAGATTCATGAGCTGTTTCATACCCAAGTACAAACGCCCAAGGGTCCTTTATTGAATGCCCTGAAGACCTCTTATATCCGTCTGCGCCAAATACGGGCCCTTTAAAGCCAGCTCCACAGTTACACACAGATACGTTCCTTACAAGAGACATTTTGAGTCACTGCAAAATATTTTATACGAAAATATGCAGGCAGAAGCGTTTTTTTCATTAAATAGCTCCATGAAATTTCAAGTATATCTTTAAACCGATATACATCCTTTAGAGGTGGCTTCACTTCTATACAATACACAAAATTGCATTGGGCGGAGAGATTTCTTGACGGGAAATGTAAGAACCCTGATATCTTAGTATGATGCCCACAAGCTTTTCTTTATTAAATACGCGCACGAGAATACGAGAGAACGCCCAGCTTTCATTAGTTCACCGCACAATTGTGCACAAATGCATCGCGGGGGAGACAATTTCCCTGCGAAGTATAAGGAGCGTAATATCAAGCTATTGAAACGAAAATGGTGCGAAGGCTGCATACTGTTGTATTAAAAAAATAGCGTTTTCTCATCTAGCAATCAGTTTAATACATAAAGCGTTGAAAACGGACAAAGGACAACCGGTTTTCTATTTGGCTTCAAATCTTAGGCACGTAATAGAGACAAAAGAACATACATTTCGCAACATTGCACCTTCCGTCGAAATACACGGCTGCCAAGGCGACGTGATAGCTGCACGCGGAAACGGCGCGTGAAAATACGGCAGACCAGCACTCCACGCGAGGTAGAAATGCCGGCGCCGATAGGCTAGTTTCTGGTGAAGCGAGGGTAGGCACGGTGCAATCTAATCTCCAACGTCTATTCCCAGAATACCGCTTTCAAAACCTTCCCTCTCCACTCCCCTTTCCACAAGGGGATTCCCCCGCCTTCGAGAACCCTTCTCTGAGGAGAGTTGTTTGCCCTTTTTCCGGGCCTGGTTTTTTCTGCCAGACCTGGCTCGCCGCAGTGTATACGGGAAGCAAAGGGGGTTCAGCTGCCCAGCACGGTACACTCTTAAGCAAAAAGGACAAAACCAGGGACTAAAATACAGCCGTTCGTCTTCGTGGGCAACCATTCAACTTCAAGGGAAGTATTTTTGGCAGAGTGTGTGCCGTGTGTACCAATACGGATTATATGTTCGTCCCCGTCGATCAATAAGCAGTAACGTGGAGACCAAACACAGGCATTTAGTCTCTTTGCTGCAGCATTTCTCCCCTGTAATGGCGTCATCATTGTCATTTCGCGCATATGTCTGTGGGAAGTTTCACATTTCCAAAACACAAGACACTGCAGTCAGTGGGTCCTTTACATTGTGTCTCGGGAGAAAATATCGATGTTCAATATACAAAAAGCGCCTAGTGTTAATCGAACGGCGGGTAATGGCAACGACTGGCGAAGCGCGATGGACAAACACTTCTCGGTGAGGTTATCTTGATACGATTCGCGCTTGGTAATAACGGCCAATGAAAGATTTCAAGCACGTCAACAATAACACAAATATTAGTGACAATAGCAAACGTTGATCCCCAAGCGTAATGAATAAGTATATTTTTAACAGACGAGAAAAACGCCTCAGTTTCTGATGACAACTCAAATTAAAAATGTTTGCTACAGCTAACCGTCCTGAAGTTATCTTTTATACTCGGTACATAATCGCCTTATGTACCGCAGCTATGACAATGCTGCAACTGCTGTAAAACCCGGTCGCATTTCCCAGTCCGATCGTCTATCAACGCGAACTTGAAGAATTGAGGCTAAGCCAATGCAGGAAAATAAGGTCTGATTCTGTCTTCTGACACACACACAGACGACAACTTAACATATGTATCGAACACTATGAATACACTGTTCGCGAAAATTTGTGTGGAAACCAATGAATTGTTCGTTCAGCCAGCCACCTGTCTCAATTAGGCGGCGAGTTGGTTGTTTTTTACGAAGAAAAAAACTATAGTGGTCAGGCTGTACTTACAATCGAACTGACCAATAGTCCCTACAGTTAGCAAAGAGCTAGGCGCAGAGTGTATATCACGGCAACGTTCGTTTGCACGGATACAAATCCGGACACTAGCTGCGATGAATCTGTCGCGTTGTGTACAGCACTACACGCGGTACAGTTCAATATGATCTACCGCAGCTTCCATCCGGCGGCGTAGTCTAGTGGTAACGTGTGAGGTTCCTTGTGTACACTTGCGGGAGCGGGTGGTTCCGTCCTTGCTGGTTCTCGCCTTCTTTTTTTTTCTGCGGCTCTCTTTCAGCAGTTCTTCCTTGAGGAGTATCAGAACGGACCACAGACCAACGGGGGGGGGGGGCGACTAAACATTCTTGCCTTCTCATTTAGTCCCCAAAGGGAGTAATGATTTTGGCGAAGGCCATTAGTCCCCCAGAGGACAAACTTTTAGTCATTTTAGCCTAAGAGCGCATCAAAGAGCAGTGCCTATCGAGTGGATGTACCTGTAGGCAGAGGTCGGCGAACTCACTCATGAGTCCACTCACTCCGACTCATTTAGACTCAAACTCACTCGTGAGTTTGAGTTTGAGTGAGCGCGAGGCTAGTGTGGCATGGTGAGTTTGAGCTTGAGTGAGTTTGAGCCAAGTGATCCCGACTGAGTTTGGGTCCGATTGAGTTTGAGTACGCCTGAGACCTAGTGAATTCTGAGTCCATTTTGAGTTCTGAGTACATTTTGAGTTTGAGTCCATTTTGAGTTCTGAGTACATTTCGGAGTTTGAGTCCATTTTGAGTTCTGAGTACATTTGAGTTTTAGTCCATTTTGAGTTCTGAGTAAATTTTGAGTTTGTGTCCATTTTGAGTTCTGAGTACACTTTGAGTTTGAGTCCATTTTGAGTTCTGAGTACATTTGAGTTTGAGTCCATTTTGAGTTTGAGTCCATTTTGAGTTCTGAGTACAATTTGAGTTTGAGTCCATTTTGAGTTCTGAGTACATTTTGAGTTTGAGTACATTTTGAGTTTGAGTACATATTGAGTTTTGAGTACTAATTGAGTTCTGAGTCGATAGGAGTTTTGTAGTCCATTTGGAGTTTGAGTACCTATGAGTAGCCTAGCAGGCAGCTATGGTTGGCTGTTAGTTTCATGCGTCACTGTGGGCTCGGATTCAGGTTATCTGCGGGTACGGCACAAATCGCGATCTGCATGATCGGTTGGAGGGAGGGGGTGTCTGACTTATTTTAGTTTCTTGTTGAATTTTCATGGCCATAAGCACTTGCTTTATACCTAATTT
This sequence comes from Haemaphysalis longicornis, assembly GCA_013339765.2. Taxonomy (NCBI): domain Eukaryota; kingdom Metazoa; phylum Arthropoda; class Arachnida; order Ixodida; family Ixodidae; genus Haemaphysalis; species Haemaphysalis longicornis. Next base: position 117,858,109 of record CM023455.1, read on the forward strand.
TCGCGGCTGGGCGCGTGAGTGATAATTGACTGGTGAGGTCATAAAAAAGGGTTGTCTTAACCTTTTCCTCTGACGGATCCACTAAGAGCGTTAGAAAGGGTGGTGGGAAAGCACATGGCGGGCTGGCGTGCTGGTGTTCGCCTGCTACTGTAACGGCTTGATGATACTATGGGCCACAAAGGAAGAGGTGAGAGGCGGGGGGAAATGGGGGCGGGGGCTGTCCTTTCTGCTGTTTCAAATGAATTAGCTGAATTGACTGGACAGCGCCCCTTAAGACAGATAATGACCACATTAGATTGGGTGAAAAGTGAACTCATGAGGCTAAGGCATGTAAGAGTATCAAATGAAAGGTCCGATTAGCGGAATCACGCGGGGTAAATAAAAAAAAAATGCTTGCTGATTGTAGTCAATCAGGCAGTCATAATGAGTCATATATTGGGTTAAAATTCAAAATGACGCTGCGAGGGGCACTGTGGGGAATAAATTCAAGGTCTCGATGTGGGGAATCATTCGGGACGAAATGCGTTATGGATAATCATGACGTTGTCATGGTAAGTCATAGATTCGGTTAAAATTCAAGTTCATGACGCTAGGGCATGTAGCGTATCAAATAAAGGTCTCGATGAGGGTAATCACGTGCTTCCGATTATTATCATGACATAGTCAAAATGGGTCGTAAATAGGTTAAAATTCACACATGATGCCATGGGTGTCCGGGGCATCGAATTGAAGGTTCCGATAGGGAAATCACGTGGGACAAAAATGTGGTAGGGCGATATCATGAGATAGTCATGGTTAGTCATTGATTGGTTTAACATTCAAATTGATTCCGCTAGGATGTGATGGGTATCAAATTAATGGTCTTGATGAGCGGAATCACGTGGGAGAAATACAAAAATGCTTCCTGGTTATAACCATGAGATTGCCATGGCGAGTCTTATATTGGGGTAAAATTCGAAGTGACCCCGCTAGGGCGTGTAGGGTATCAAATTTACGGTCTTGACGAGGGTAATCACGTGGTACAAATAAAAAAGGCTTCGTAGTTCGAATCATGAGATAGTCATTATGAGTCGTAGACTGGGTTAAATTCAAGGTGAGGCCGCTGAAGCATGTGGGGCGTCAAATTGAAGGTTCCAGTTAGGGGAATCACGTCGGACACTTAAATAATGCGCCCTGGTTACAGTCATGTGAGTCATGGTTAGTTTGACTGGTATGAATTCCACCCTGCAGGGTGTGTGGGGTATCAAATTAAAGGTCTCGTCGAGGGGGATCACGTGGGACAAATATAAAAATGCTTTCTGGTTATAATTATGAGGATATAGCAAAAGGTATATAGCAAAAGGTACACACTCACACTAACACTCACACGCTCACTCACTTACACTCACTCACTCACACTTACACTCTCACTCACTCTCACTCACACTCACACTCACAGTCACACTGACACTCTCACTCTCACTCACTCTCACTCACTCTCACTCACACTCTCACTCACACTCACACTCTCACTCTCACTCACACTCTCACTCACACTCACACTCTCACTCACACTCACACTCACATCCTCACTCTCACTCTCACTCTCACTCACACTCTCGCTCACACTCTCGCTCACACTCACACTCACACTCCACTCTCACTCTCACTCTCACTCACACTCTCACTCCCACTCACACTCAATCTCACTCTCACTCTCACTCACACTCTCACTCTCACTCACACTCTCACTCTCACTCACACTCTCATTCTCACTCACACTCACACTCTCACACTCACTCACACTCTCACTCTCACACTCACAATCACACTCACACTCTCTCACACACACTCACACTCTCACTCACACACTCACACTCACACTCTCACGCTCACTCTCTCACTATCACACTCACACTCAACTCACACTCAACTCACACTCACTCTCTCACTATCACACTCACACTCAACTCACACTCAACTCACACTCACACTCTCACTCTCACACTCACACTCAACTCACATTCACACTCAACACACACTCACACTCACACTCTCACACTCCCACTCCCACTCACACTCTCACTCACACTGACAGTCACACTCACACTCTCACTCTCACTCACACTCTCACTCACACTCACAGTCACACTCATACTCTCACTCACACTCACACTCACACTCTCACTCTCATTCTCACTCACTCGCTCACTTTCACTCTCACTTTCACTCTCACTCTCTCACTGTCTCAATCTCTCACTCTCACTCTCTCAATCTCACACTTTCACACTCTCTCACTCTCACTCACCTCTCACTCTCACACTATCATTCTCACTCTCTCACTCACTCTCACTCTCACTCTCTCACTCTCACTCTCTCACTCACTCTCTCACACACTCTCTCTCACTCTCTCTCAGTCACACTCTCTCACTCTCACACTCTCTCTCACACTCTCTCTCACTCACACACTCTCACACTCTCTCACTCTCACTCTCACACTCTCTCACTCTCACTCTCACACTCTCTCACTCTCACTCTCTTACTCTCACCCTCTCACTCTCTCTCACTCACTCTCTCTCCTCTCGCTCACTCACTTTCTCAAACACACACACACACACTCACACACGCGTGCATGCTGGAAGTTAAGAGCTGGGTACGGTGGCGGTCATTGCTTACATCGACAGCGTGGTGTTTTTCCGAGCTACGAGAGCTCATCCCACCTAGCAAATGCTAATAAAAACTAATACAAGTGCCTCAGCAAACAACGAGGCACTTTTTTGTTTGTCCCACGTGATTTCCCTCCTCGAGACCCTCAAATTGATACCCACATTCTTTAGCGCCACAACCTCTCTGCATTTTCACCCAATCTGAGACGAATCTATGACTCCCGTGTTACACGGTTCGCCATTTTCGATATTTTACTTATTTCTTTTTTTAGTTTTTTAACATTTAGTTTTATCAATATTCTCTACATTTACGCTTTTATACTGATTACAGGTTGAACTTCCGTTATATCTGCCATTTTTGTGTATATGCAGGGCGTTACAAGATCATGGCGGGATAGGGGGAGGGGTGTACTCGGCAAAGAATACTACGCAATAAAACAGCAAAGGTATATCCATGAACGCCTCGCGCTTCAGAGATTCGCGGGGACAGTTCGATTGACACAAGGCGTTTTTTCAGGATGCAGCGCAAGAATGCACGGAACCGTAACCCTAAACAGCTTCGACATAATGAACGGAGCATGAGCGCACGTCCCCTCACCCAATCTTGCTTGTTTCGAACCTGGGGACCCAGCACACTATCGAGCCTGGACCGCCTCTGTCATGAACACGAACCACAGAGCCTACATCAAGAGTTTGGTATCCAATATATACGTACAATTGCTTCCAACCAGCGCTACTCTTCAATGGGCAGCAGGTATAGCTGTATTAAATCTGCAACGAAATTGTTTCCGACCCACAGGAGCTACGGTGTCATGTCGTGGCGAATGCAAGAGTTTGAGCTCACGAATTTGCACCCCGTAATATTTACCACGCGTGAATTTCAAAACATTGACTGCTAATGAAATCAGAGTCCATCTGAACCCGAGTAAATTCCTAGCATGAGAGAGTTGTGAGGCCATTTGACTTCTGATTTCATTTTGAGTTCTCAGCCCATTTTGAGTTCTGAGTTCATTTCGAGCTTTGAGTACATTTTGAGTTTTGAGTCCATTTATTGAGTTTGAGTACATTTTGAGTTTTGAGTACATTTTGAGTTTTGATTTTGAGTCTGAGTACATTTTGAGTTTTGAGTACATTTTGAGTTTTGAGTTCACTTTGAGTTTGAGTACATTTTGAGTTTTGAGTCCATTTTGAGTTTTGAGTTCATTTTGAGTTTGAGTACACTTTGAGTTTGAGTACATTTTGAGTTTTGAGTACATTTTGAGTTTTGAGTCCATATTGAGTTTGAGTACATTTTGAGTTTGAGTACATTTTGAGTTTTGATTACATTTTGAGTTTGAGTACATTTTGAGTTCTGAGTACATTTTGAGTTTTGAGTCCGAGCGAGTTCTGAGTTTTGCGCTCAATGTGAGTTTGAGTTTGAGTGAGCGCAGATGTGCTGCTCAGCATTGAGTCTGAGTTTGAGTGAGTGGTGATTCGAAAAAAAATGGTGAGTGAGTTTGAGTGAGCCGCGCCAACTTTGCCAAGGTATGCCTGTAGGTGACCACTGCTGGCTTCCTGGATTTGGCACTGGGCCTATAAGAAATTGCCTTCACTGAAAGGGGGCCAGGATGTTTCCGCTTCGGAAATTTCGGTGCGGGGACGTTTTGGCAAAGTTACTTCTGTTTGAAACTGTCGGTACCGGTGCCTGTTTCGAGCATTGTATTTGGAAATCGCAAATTACTGCAGTGACGGCCCTTTTTGCAATAATGTCTTGCTTTGGAAGTTTCCTATCAGATTGGAAACGAGTGTGATTAAGGCCTTCTTCTGGCAACGCCTGTTACTATATATCTAGTGGACTGATTGCATTCTAAGGCGGGTATTTTTTAATATTTGTTGCTTAAATGAATATTACTCTTTTCATATGGGTGGGGGTGATAGTGCAGGAAACGCTTAAAAGATGAAGGAAGCTCACACTAACGCGCAAGGCTTAAATGTAGCCAAGCTTTATGCGCCCTTAACGACTATCACAAACGTTAATGGGGGCTGACTTATCGCATTCCTATGGGCGTTATATCATTCATGAACCCCAATGTTAAAAAGCACGCGTACCGATACGAAAGTTTTTAGAAATTCATGCAAATGTTCCTGACAGCATTGCTTGCTTCTATTAGAAACATATCACTTCTTTTTGCTGACATAAAAATAAACAATACCCCATTTCCGGGTTATCCAGTTACTACTACATGGCGCTAGCTGTCTAGCGAGCAAAAGTTGAATATTTTTTTTTCAGTGCAGAAGAGACATACTTGTAAAATAACCAAGCTAGGCCGTTGTGAACATTGATATTTACTTGTAAATCTTTTCGTAATGGTACACGACGGTTATTAAGTCTGTGGGTCATGAAGTGGTAGTACCACAGTAATGATTACAGGTGCGAGTCCACCATTGCATCCGCTTTGCTACTTTGCTGCTGAAACGGCCTTTACTCCATTATTGTTGCTATGGGTGTGAGCTTCCTTCATTTTTTGGAAGTGATAATTATTGGAAATAACCTTAAAAGGGCATACGCGGTCATGCGTCTTTCTCGTTTCGAGCAAGCGTTGCAGGAGTACGGCGAACGCTGGAGTTTATTTCGCCTGGCTTGGCCAATCTCCCTAAGTGGGTATGATTAGTTTGAAAAACATGCGCAGGGGACGCTTGGCAGTCGTCGGTAGGCAAGCGCTCACTAGCGCTTTAGTTGAAGAGCCCTTTATGGGCTCGCCTTGTCATCGTAACTCACTCACGGTCGATGTCAAGCGACTGCCGGAATCAGGCGGCGCAGCCAGATAATGGACACAAGTAGAGACTGGCGTACCGTGGTCAGGGAGTCTAGCCGAGGCTTCGAAAACCACGCGGTTTAAGTAGTCATAACCGTTCGAACCTCGTGAACCGCTGGTGCTTGTCATAGATCTCCCTGTAGTTTAGCTAAAAATAAAATACCTGCAGGTACATTTCAGGCAAAATCTGTGTATATAACCGGCAGCCCCCGCATTCAGTTATTTAGGAACGCTCGTTGGGTTGGTTTTTATGATTGTAAGCGAAAAAAAGCGCCATCGCAAGAAAAAAATGGTGCGTTCGAAATGATGCAGAATGGCTCCAGCAGCGCAAGGAAGAAATGGCGCATTCGAAATGACGAAGAAAGGCTCCAGCCGCGCGAAAAAGAAAATTAGGTTCTCGAAATGATGAAAAACAGCTGCAGCATACGAATTAGAGCAAGCACAAAAAGAACAGAACTCCCGCTGCCGCAGCTTCAGGCAGGGGGCGCGGGAGCACTGCGAAGGCGGGAAATTTGAGTATCATTCGTCAAGATAGGAGTGAGACAGGGCGGCGAAAAGCGTGATGGGCGGCAAGAGTGAGTGGATAACAGCGCCACCGAACATTATGGCGAATCACTGCTCTGCACTTCCGACAGCTTTCACATTGAGTGGAACGGCTTTTTTAGCCACCGGGGGCTTGCCGCGAGGCCCGCGATCACGTGAGCGCGCTCTGCCATTTTTTGCTTTTTCTTACTGTGGACACAAAAATTTACGATTTATTAAAAATGTTCGTTGTTAAAAAAGCAGTTTCTGGCCGCGTTGCATAAATTCGGCTAACTCTGCGGCAAATGATATGATGTCGTTTTGAATTTTGTGAATAGATTATGATCGGCACCTGTTGGCGGGTGCGTTAAAGATGAAGCGCCAAAAAGGCATGTCCGCCGGTGCTCCAGGCTCTTCAAAGGCACGCGAAATCTAGCCTGGATCTTGCAAATCATATGGGTTCGTAAATTGCAAAGCGCCGATTACAATATAGGCTACTTTGATAAACTTTGATAAATTAGGACACTTTTAAACTAATTTCGGAGGTTGCAACATATTTCGGAGGTTGCAACAGATTACAGCACCATGTATAAAGGCCTAGTGTGGCCAGTACCCCAGAATAATCACACTATTTGCTATCTTTTCAGTTTTCTGGCGGTTGTCTCCATTGTGACACATTTCTGTAACATTGTTTTCTTTAGTGTTATTGGATAATGCCTAGCCTTCAGCGCCATTAAAAATATTGTGGGCAGTGTAAATAGTCATTTGTCTTTCGTAAATTTTATTGACATTAGTAGCTACAAGCGAAAAAAACAACAACTCTAGTATCGTTATGTACATTGCAGCAAAGGGCTAACGGCTGGTTTTTTCCTTTGTCTCAGACCCAAAATGTTCCATCAGCATCTATACAAAGTATCTAGAAGCCTTGTATTTCGTAGATGGTGTTTTTCCCCATTTCGGCTGCGATAGAATATATGGCTTTTATAACCTTGAAAATTGATCTTCTCTCAATTGCGCGGGAAACTGGCGTCTTATTATTTAAAAAAAAGTGTAGAAACAGGCTTACCTTTTTAACTTGGGTCCCGAAGCGGACGCAGCAAGGCCGGAACTTTTATAGCGGCAGTGTCACACGCAACAGAGGAAATCTTTATTAATCGCTTATAAAGCTTTCGCCCGCGCCCCAAGATGCTAGATACAAAACTGTGTGATTGCAACTGAGCCTTCCGTTGTTTTGTCATTCAGTTCTGATATTGGCAGAGGCAGAAACGTATCGGAGGAAATCAACGTTAAGCACTCCGGCATGGATCATTACAGAACAAATTAAAACAGCTGCTGGAGTAGGCTCCGTATATCTGGTGTCAGAAGTATGATGCCATGAGTGGGTGCTCTAGTCTTCATCCGAGTCCTCATCGGAACTGACGTCTCGATTCTGCGAGAGAATTGGGTGTGTCATCGATAGGAAGCACTGATTAAAAAATTCGAAAGTGTACGTAACGGCTATTCACGGGAGCAAAGTACCACAAAGTTGGGATGAGCGGGGTGACCATAATTCAGTCGCTAACATGACGCTTAACTTCAAAGGGGCCCGCACGCACACCATAGTATTTCTCATGTCGGTGTCACCCGCTAGAACATAGATAATAGCCGCTGAAGCACGAGATAAAAAGAAAAGAAAACATTGTACCTCTGTTATTTTGTGAAGTTTCTCAACTTCCTTGGCACTCGCTTTTTTTTACAGCAAAGCCGTTTACTTTAAGCTCGTGTTTTCGAGAAGGAATCCTTGCGGACCATCATGAACTGTGTACATGAGCACTGTGTAAACATTGTGTTCTACATAGCACTGAAACAGAAAACTAGGGCTCAGAACCAGAAATTGCAGCGTATGACAAGAAAGTTGAGGGCCAAGCAAGGATGTGTTTCCTTCGTGCATTCAAAAAGGGTTTAAAGTAAAGAAAATCAATTCCCAGATGGTCCTGGTAATAGGATTGTTGGGCATTTTGATTCTACATGGCCACCATACCTACGTGATTACTTTGACGATGGGTCCCTTCAGCGTCAAAAAGAAATTCACTGCTTGTTCTGAAAGTTTCTCGAGGTGTGTGCCATTTTTTTCTTGAGGCGTGGCGTTGTTCCACCGTTCCACCGTAGGATAGGAAAAAAAGGTATATTTTCCGGTAAAACCACAGGGACTCATGTGGATGCTTAATTTGTACGAGCCAGTGCACCTCCTTTCGAAATAATGGAGGTGATAAGACGAACTTTACAAACCCTCTGTGGAGCAAAGGGCTGCGGAAAACATTGCAAGAGCATGCTTAGTGCTCGCTACGCAACAAACTGCGGATTTATATTAGCTGTTGCGAGGCCCGCTTCCCGCCATTAACATTATCTTGTATCAGCAGCCCAGGAAAGGTACCGGAGCCACTTCAAGGAAGACATAGGCACAGCCGAATGGGCTGAGAGCACCCACCACGGCGCCGGAGATGGCTTCAGCTACTACGTAGAGCGTACTTCCGTACGACGCCGCCAAGGCACCGGCAAAGAGTGGCCCCAGCGGCGTGAAACATGCGGCAGTCAGCGCAATTCCGCTAGCCAGGCCGCCTATCTTCATCCTCTGGGCCCTAGCTTTTGCTCTATCAGCTATTTTCTTCGCCTTTCTTCGTGCTTTGGCCTTAATCTTCTCTTCCTCTGCCTTAATCCGCTGACCTTCATTGCGCTTGGCAAAGCTCTTGAACTCCTGGGCGATCATCTGCGAAAAAAAAAAAAAAACAGGCAACTATAACCACAACGTAGTAGCCAAATTAGTCACGTTCGCCACAGCTAGTTGTTTACTCGGTGCACTACTTCACATAAATAACACTGAAACAGCTGCTTTAAACGAGATTTTTCACTGATTTTCTGAGTTTCGTGCACAGTTATTTCAATTTTGTTTACAGTTATCACCCGCCGCGGTGGCTCAGTGGCTAAGGCGTTGCGCTGCTGAGCAAAGATCCCCAGGTGGTCAAAATTAATCCGGAGCCCTCCACTACGGCGCGCCTCATCGCCTGCGTTGCGTCGGCGCGTTAAACCCTACAATCAATCAATCAATCAATCAATCAATCAATGTTTACAGTTATCGCCAAGAGTTCGTAAGTATCCCGCTCTTACTATGCGATTTTCTTCGCTATTCTGCATGCCCCAGTTTTGGAATGACGTCTAGAATGCATCACTGTACTTATACGTTCATTCATCCATGCTGACGCCCTGGTTATTTGAATTGCGCCGATTTTTCCGCGCTTTATGACTCAGCGGCAATTAATACTGCGACCTAGAATGCACGCGCCGCTGCAATCTCAACAGGATACCGTTGCATCTTGTCGGTAAAGTCAGTGTTTTAGATTGGAACCAATATTCCTGCTCCAATTGCAATGATGACAGCAGTGTGAGGGAATACACCAGCTGTTTTTGCGACGTTCAATCACGGCCACCCACAAGTACTGCACGTATACAGGAATTGGTCCTGCAAGAGCAGATGTCTCATCGTCGTCGTCGACAGCGTTTCGATGTTTCAAACCCTGCCTTGGGGACGCGATGAGGACAAAGAAGTTATACGTTCAACGCCTAAAACTCCTTTGTAGGATCACGCCCTGGATCTCCCACGTGGTTTCAATAATTCATTATGGGGTTTAACGCATCGCAGCTACACCTTAGCTATGAGGGGCGCCATATTGCAGGGCTCCGGATTAATCTTGACCACCTTGGGATCTTTAAATGGCGCCGAAATCTGGACACACGGGCATTTTCACTTTTCCCCTCCATATAAAATGCGGCCACGGCAGCCAAGAACGCACCCGCCCCTTTGGGCTCAGCAGCACAATGCCTTAGCCATTGAGCCACCGCGGCGCCCATGTACTGCGTCGTAACGACTTCTGTCACTGAAAATTGCGCATTACCCTCGCGTGACTGCACTCAAGGTTTTAACTAAAGCGCACCTTTTAGACGAACCCAGCATTTCGTTGGTGTCTATCTGTAGCGTTGTTTTTGGGTTCACCCGCCGCGGTAGCTCAGTGGCTAAGGCGTTGCGCTGCGGAGCACGAGGTCGCGGGTTCGATTCCCGGCCGCGGCGGCCGCTTTTCTGATGGAGGCGAAAAGCAAAAACGCCCGTGTGTACGAGATTTCGGCGCACGATAAAGATCCCCAGGTGGCCAAAATTAATCCGGAGCCCTCCACTACGGCGCGCCTCATCGCCTGCGTTGCGTCGGCGCGTTAAACCCCACAATCAATCAACGTTTTTGGGTTCGCTTACATACTCAAGCAACCTGAAACGAGCGGGGTTCATGTTGGTGGCAAAACACGCTGGCCTCCACCGAGTAAGTGAGCATTCGCATGAATAGGCAAACAGGTTTCCCAGCGTGTCATAATGATACATCTACAATTTCTTGCAGATAAAAGTCGTTCACCCAGTTCACAGAAATACTGTCTAATTACCGATGGTAGTTCTATTCTTATTACCAAAAAATGTGGTTGATCCTTCTTTCATAGGAATCGGTAAAACACGAAAGTGAAATGGGCCTTCACAGGTGCATTTGAATGTTTATTGTGCATCGATATGAACTTGCACATCGCTATGCATATTTCGTCGGTATGGCACCGTCAACGCATCAACATTAGAAACTGGATTACACGCCGCGGGGCATTGCGTAAATCCGATTCAAATCCCAGGCACTTACAAACCATGCGAACGAAACCGAACGGGTTGTGTGCGAATCGTTTGCTGAAGTCACGGTCCGCTACAGCGAAAGGAGCATGAATTGCGGGCCGGCAGCAGTCTTGTGGGTGTGCTTGACGAACGACGTCCTGCTGGCGGGTCGCTTCGGCCAAGGCGCGACCACATTCGTCCTGCTTCGTGGCGTGTACGCCTTGTGACGAGCTCAGCTTGTGGAACGCGGCGGCGGCGTTCTACAAGCTGAGCGGCGTTCACATAGGCGGCGTGCATATAAACACAGCAGCTTCCGCTGCTATAGGCTGCCTATCGAGGCGCCAACTATCGGCGCTCATTAGCGACATGACGCACTACTTCACTTCGCCTCTCCTAGACGGCAGCACCATCTGAATGGAGAAGGTAGAGGGAAGGACATAAGGCGCGTTAGTACAGCTATACGCGCACGACTTCATGTCTGAGTTGGTAGAGCTTTCGACACCTCCCGTAGCGGCCGGACTGATCGTTGGCTGGAATCCTAGCGCCCCCACGCCAATGGAACTGTTCCTGGTGATGTCATTTCTGTGACGGATATGACGTCGGTGTGGGTTGTGTACCCCGGCATTAAACACTTTCGCGTTAAAAACAGTCGTTTGTTTCTTCAAAAACAGAATAAACTAACCGCATTTAGAACAAAAACAGTGCCCAAAAATGAAGTCATATTAAGGAAGAAAATGGGAATACAGAAAACGTAACCACTCCTTAAGAGTTTTGAACTCGGAAACATTTTTAATGTCACTGTGAACACGGCTCATTTTTAATGCGTAGCATTCTTCGCGGATTACCCCCCCCCCCCCCCCCCCCCCCCCCCAGCCAGGAGTGTGTAACGCCCTGCATTGCTTTCCACAAAAATGCACATTTCGCGAAAGTTCCAAATGTAGTCGTTGTAGTAACGTAAATAGGACGAAATTTCGAAAAACTGAAAAATAAGAAATATAAAATAGTTACGGAAAAGTGCCAAACGTGTAACGCATGACATTTCCAAAATATTGAAGCTTTCGCGAAAGTTACACCTGTAATCGTTATAATAGCGTAATTGGAGATAATTGGTCGGACAGAAAATAAATAAAAAAATTTTCGCTGAAAAAAAACTCACACTCAAGACAGGCGGCATAAGAATGCTACGCATTAGGGAATAATTCTCTGAATTTCTGCAGAATTTTTAATTGAACGCTGCCGGTCATCTGGGCTGCTGAGAGGCTTCTAGATCGGTGATAACTGTTGCGCCGTCGTGCGGAAGGAGAGGACGGGCTGCAGTGCCGACCTCGGCAGAAGGAGAGCGGTGGCGGAACAGCTGCTCCTGCAACTACAATGCTCTGCGGATGCGCTCGGATTGCCTTGTAGTGCTGCTCAGTTTCTTTGGTTGCAGTTCATATTTTCTTACCGTTTTATTTTGAGGAACACGCCAAGGAACGCGTCCCAGCCGCTGCCAGATTGGCGGCCGGCTACATTCTTTTGCCTTTCAATTTAAAGGCACGCGCGATGGAATGCGATGCATGTATTGAAAATATTGTATTACGTGAGTTTCTGGAACTGCGGCGTTTTCCCTCAGTGAGCCAGACAATCCGTTCGCATTAAAAAGCCCCCGGTAAACTCTGGCCGTAGGAGGACGCTCTTCTAGTACCATCCATCACTCTTGGGGTACACCCAGAAGAAGTACAAAAAATAAAAAAAAAAAACAGATGAGGCTCTCCCGGTCCTCGTGTCGAAGCCGCCCTGAGATGTTTTCCGTTGTTCCGTTTCTGAGCCCACAGCACTGCCACTCTTAACTGTAGCAGAGCTGTTGGCAGTTCCGACAACCCATCTCTGGTCCAGTAACTTGGTCTCCTGTTTAAATTTCCTGTAGTTAGAAAACCCTGTGTCCCTGCCACACAGGTGGTAGTGAGGAAAGGAACCAAAGTAAAGCAAGGAGGATTGAACATAAAATTGACTAAATTTCGGTCTGAATAGGAATCGAAGCCAGGACCGGAGGAATTCGATACAGACCAGCACATTTCCCCAAAGCGGCGACGTCTAGGTGGCTTTACCTGGATAAACGTGGACCCCTGGAACGCGTTCTGCCTTCGACTTGAGAACGAGCGTTAGAGACAGTTATTAGCGCCTACATAGTAAAGTTGACCATGCTAGACTTAGAAGTAGCACTGGCGCGAGTAGCAAGGTACGATTTCGGTTCGTGGGCGGCTTGCTTGACGAAGCCAACGTTGATAGGCTCTGTCTTGCTGCTGGGCCCAACCTTACGCTTTCAACTGTAACGTAGTCCACCGGTACCCGAATGCTTACGTACAAGTTCTAGCCCACCCTTATAGTGTTTATGTTACCGTTTACTGTGTAACCTGAAGCTGGGCTCACGTTGACCGCTCATAACGATGGAAAGCTCATTAGTATACTGTTTCCGCTGGGAAAGTGAGCAAATTAACCTGATGAGAAAAAGGAAGATAGGTGTTTTTTTTTACAAATAACTGCTTAGTAACGTAAATAACCGTTTGTATATTGGTGAAGGTTTCAAGGTTCTATTTTAAGTTGGCGGCGCAGCAGGAAGCGCCGAGCTATCCAGCCACAGCTTGTGCTGTTATCCTCATTGACCTATGACAGGCCAAGCCATTCTTCCGCCACCGAGTCTGTCATAGTAGGAATGTTATCGCCGTCTTACGTTGTACCGTAGTCGGGGCTCCAGCAGTATGTACGCGTATCTCGGGTTATAGTTGAACTGCTCTACTACGTACTACTGCCAATAATGTTTCACCATGAGCTGGAGTCTACAGTAGACCCCGATGTCATGGCTTAATACACAAAAGTCCTTTCAGATCCGCATTTGTTGCAGCGTACATCTTGCGGGAATGGCAAGATGCACACTCCTTCACACTCAGATCGCAGCTTCTGGCCACGATCTAGTATCGCGTTGATTACTCAACATAGCAAGGCTAGACCGCCTTGAATTAAAACGAAACCCAAGGTTGAGGAAAGTTAACTCTGTTTATTAGTATCTCTGCTTCAGGATTCCCGTCGACATTATAAACGCGCAGCCTGCAGCGTGGCGGTGCCTGGTAATCAGGTGCTGTTTATGAATCGCGACGTCCTGCCTTTCAATACTTTAGGGATGTATAGCGCAACGAAAAGACGAAGGACGGAAATGATTCACAAGGACAAAGCGCTGTCCTTGTGCACCCTTTCCGTCCTTCCTCTTTTCGTTGAGCTATACATCCCTTAAATATTAGAAAGTTTTAGCTGACCGTTTCGACGCTCCGCTCCGGTATCGGCGCCACGCTCAGCGCAACCGGAGCCAATGCCGTTTCGCGTCCATGCGCGCACGCATGCGCAATAGCGCTTCCTTGCTATCGGAGCGGAGCGAACCGTCTTTCGGCGCTAAAACCCCCTTTATTATCGACAAACTAGCGCAACTATTCCTTTGTCCTTATGCATCGCTTCCGTCCTTTGTCTTTTTGTTGCGCTATACATCCCCTAAGTATGATCGACCAACTAGCCCAACAACGTACTTTATTGCCTTTCCATATCGACTATCCATGCTGGAGACGACATACAGCAGAAAATTTTCGTCATCTTGCGTATGGGGCGAAAAGTGCTTGCCCACATAGAGTACTATTTTTTGCACCGCCTTGAGGACATGGTGGCCCATGGGAGACATAAATTGGCCAGCCTGGAGCGATTTTGAACAGTAATAAAATACGGTTTATTTATTCTTCATTTCTTTTTTGTCCACATAGCCTTCTTTTTTATTGCAATAGAGGGGCACCACATAAAATTCAATTTGTAGAACCGAACGAAATTACGGTTCCCTTACGGTACTGTTTCGGGTGAGTTCCTTTCGTTTCGGTGTAGTTCCTGTTCGGCTAAACCCCGCTTTGAACCGGTTCGGGAACCGGTTAGCTACTTGGAACCAATTCGCGAACGTGTTCGGTAAGCTAAATTATTGGCAAAGTGCGAAAACATGTAATGTAGCTTAAAGGTACTGTAAAAACAAAGTACAGTTCTGGTTCCCTCAAATTTCTGCTTATTCCCACTAAAATTCGCACAATTTTTGAGACCACTGTGAGTAATCAGGCCAGAGATTTAGAAAAACGAATGTAGCAATGATTTATCGGCTACTTTTCCACTAGCCCTTATTTTTTCTTAGGAACCTTAGCATCCCCACCACGTGGTGATCCTAAGGTCCCTAAGTGAAAATAGGACTTTCGACCACCAACAAGTTTGATCACCGCGGGGTGAACTTTGTCCGAGTTCCGCTTTGTTGAAATCGCAATCCCCTTTGTGGGGTCGGCCTTCACACTGAACGTTAAAACCCGGTGGTTAGGCCAGCGTACCGGCGAGTCAGCTACGTACATTAGCGAAGGAAATGTATAAACACCAGCGGCGTACTTTTGTCTTCCGTGGTAGAATGCCAAAACAATCGTGCAGCAGCTATGTAAATGCTACCTGTGAATTTTAGTGTTTGGCCACGTTCCCGAGGGTGTAAGCAAACATTTTGTTAAAATTTGGCTTGAGTTAATTCTCAGTTACTCATTATTGCTCTGATCACTGGAAATAATTGTGAGGTACCTACGACGGATTCCTGCATCCAAATAAATACGTCTCCGTTCCGCCTTCGCCCATGTACCGCCCGCAACACGGAGGAATTATAGAACAGATTATGTAATTACCAAGTCAAAGTGCAGTTTGACGCGCGAAGCATGTATTGGGATGACGTTCTTACTCTTCCTCCGGAACGAACAGCCGTAGCAATAGAGTAGCGATATAAACAACTCAGCGAAAGAGTACCTCGGAAAACAAAGCCGTGCACGGCGAAAGAGACAAAACAGCAGAGCAAGGGTCAAGTGTGAACGCTGGGCAAATTGGATAGTGTGGGGCTGGCCTGCCTTCTGCATGTGTCGTCTACTTCTTTAGTGCCTTAGTACCTGCAAGGACAGGGGATGCAGTTCTTCGCAAAAGGAAAAAGTGCGTACCATAGGCTAACACGTTTCTCTGTTATATGTATTATCATTATTTGGATCATTTTAGTAAATTGGCACAGCTTCTACTAGTGGGGCGCGGCTGGAAAAACAGCAGAGTTGCCGGCCCCTCTACATACGTCGGAGACCGGCTGGTGCACCTCACAAGAATTTTCGAATTTCCCGCTGAATGTTCTCTGTCACTGGCAGGCCCGGATCGTTTTGTACGCCAGCTTCGCGAATTCGGCGCCTGTAGCGCGAGCTGTTCTCTTGTGCCCGCTTCAGGCGTGAACTCACGTGAACTGCCGAGGAGAACAACACGCGAGATATGACACCGCGAACACTGGACAGAGTGTTCTCGATTGTCGAGGTGGACGACGCCGGGCGCTCCTTAGGAGGTTCACACTCACGTGCGCTCGGTGATTTTTCTTGATATTTTTTTCTGCGAACGCAGACGGATGAAGCTGAAGCTTCATCAGGGCTGCTGCTAAAACACGAAGTGGTCATGTCTACGCATCCTGAAAAAAGTGACTATTATTTTACCCGGCAGAACGGCGTGCCATGCCTTTGCAGTGATGACACGTCTCGATATGTGAAAGTTCGAACTAAGAAAAAAGATGTCTAGAACAATGTCTACCTTTTGAAAGTAGCGAAAAAGCACGAATTATGTGTGCGGAAACTTCGAAAGGAATTATTTAAAACCTTGTGGTGGGCCTTTCCTTCTTTTGTTTTCCCTTGGAAAGACACTTCTCGAAAACTATTAGTTTGTTTGATTCCCCGAAACTACTACTGTGCTATGAGCCGCACACCGTTTATTGGAGGGCAGCAGATTACGTTTGACAAACCTGGGGACCTTTAACGGTCGACGAAATCTCGACATCTTCTAAATTCTTGTGGTTAGCGGGGCACGGCTCACCCACCGAGTAACTTTTGAGGACCACAGTTGTCAATCATATACAGGCGCGGCCACTGTAAGATGTACCACGGCAGCCTGTAGAGTGCTCCGAAGTTCGCCACCAGCAGCGCAGCGCGAAGCACTGCGTGACCATATCAGGCGACAGGCTGCTAACGCCACCTGCGGCGATGATTGCGCACTGCTGCAACATTCCCGCGGCGCTAGCCGTGGCGCTATGCTCGTGGCCCAAGTCGTGGCATTGCTTGATACTGTTACCTTTAAGAGAGGTGGCAACTGCACACTTTCCAGGAATGTGACCTTTTCAAACAAGTGATGAAATGCTCAACCGAAGTCTGCCCATTTTGGGTGTGGGCCTTCGCCGTTGCTCAATGGTGCAATATTGCGACCTGATTGTCCCTGCACAGTCGCAGCAAGGGAAGAGCAAAGTAGATGCTTCATTTGGCCGCCAGGCGGCCGCGAACATGACATTGTTTTCTCAGCCTTACACTCTGCTCGCGCTACCAGTCACTGCGCAATTGCAACATTGTTTTGCATACCTTTTCCTGATGTTGTGAATACGAGGAGAGCGTTGAAAGTGTTGTCAGACAGACCAGAAGGGGAAAGTGCGTGAGAAGTTATGAAGTTGGTGGTGCGTGAAAGACAGGAGCCCCGGATAGCACTCACCGCGCATTATAAACAACTGGTAGTCGAACCGCTTCATCGTTAACTGGTAAGAGTGATATCTCTTTGCGGTTCAGTTTCGGTATGGGGTTCAGCGTGCTCAAAAAATAACGATTCTGGTTCGGAATTTCTTCCGGCAAAAATACTGGTCCCGCTAGAGTTTTCGTTACGGTTGGGTTCCGGTTGAAAACCCCGTTGTCAAACAGTTCTAATAAATACCACCTAGAACTGTACAATTTGCCCCTAGCAAAACTCATATTTATAGATATTTCAAGATTGCGTTACACCCAGACCATAAAGTTGCAAGCCATCAGTCTATATCTGCAACGTTGGGTAAGTGTTATTGCAAAAGAAATAGTTACTTTTGTATAACAAAAAATTCCTTGCACAGGGCACGGAAATTGCCGACATATGGTACACAAAAAGATACATATGATTTGTACACATATTGGGTGAGCGCTGACGGACTAAAGAACAATCTTATATCACCAAAACCCAGCTTGATAACTCAACGGTAACGCGAAATATTGAGAAATTTTTAAAAACACAATTCCTCCTTTTGACTCTTCGTAGCGTTGTAATTTCTGAGATGCTATCTTCAATGATCCCCGTCGGTATAACAGAAATGCACTCCCCAGATGTCAAGTCTATGTCAAACCGCTTCGTCTGGTCGCTGACGAATCATCAGTCAGTTAGACCGTAAGTGAGTGAGTGAGTGAGTGAGTGAGTGAGTGAGTGAGTGAGTGAGTGAGTGAGTGAGTGAGTGAGTGAGTGAGTGGGTGAGTGAGTGAGAGTGAGTGAGTGAGTGGGTCGGTCGGTCGGTCAGTAATGCTCCTATAATTACTGTATGTCAGAAAACCAGTCCACCAGCCTCTCCGACAGTCGTTTTTTCGTGTTCTTTGACAGTACGATTACTCGCATGAATATATTTTAAAGGAATTAGTTGATGGGTCATCCGTCTGTGAGAACATAGATCTTGTTGTCTATGGACCTTGTTATGAACACTGTTTTTTGCAAAAAAATGGTGACAGTAAGGTAAAACCGGCTTCGAAAAAGTGACACTCGAAAAATCGGCAACAAAATTTCTGGAGAACATTCCCACCATTTGCAGCCGATATAATACTACTGAGCCATTTGCTAATAACTCCTATCATTTTTAAGGTATGTGCCATGTGGTAAGAAAACTAGTTAAGGAACATGAATTATGACTAAGAAATGCAGGGCAACGCTCGGCACAGCGAAACCGGCCACAGGACGCACGCCAGAAGAAATTTCCTCTCAAGATCAACGGGTTGAATTCGTATTTTGTGCGCCCGAGAGAGATATCCTTCCATTACTCAGAATTGCAGTGAGCGGTAGAGAAAAATATTTTCACAAAATTGTTTGCATTTTTGCTTTTTTATATAAGCATCCGAAATGGTTCAATTTCTTTTGTTGTATGATTTCTGTTGCTGCAGTATGTGTTAATAAAAACCACACCTTCCGCGTTTTAGCGCAATGAGCAGAGAAAATACGATGAAACTGAGGACGCGCCACGCACACGTCATCTTTACAAGGCCAGGCTTCCCAATAAGCCGCTGCATACGTGCAATAGTGTGTTCCACAAGGCCCATTGAAATAACCTACACCAGCCCACCAAGTCAGCGTCCGCGGTATCACAACCGCGCTATCCGTAAGGCTCTCTACTCACTGCAGATACGCAACGCAGCCCGTCCAATGAATGGTTTTTTCAGCACTGGAAAAAATATCAAGCTAGATGTTGTTTTGTGATCCTTACATGTTCAAGTCTATTCTTGTACTGCTGGGAACGGGCCACCCCGCCGAACTTTGACACTCTGTCAAACAGGTCCAGCGCTGAGCTCTTGACTCGAAAATGCTCCAATTCGAGATGGCTGCTCAGAAGGTAGGGCTTCCCTCGATGAAGCACCTGCGTGTACCGAAAAAGCTTTGCGAATTGCAAATACATGAGGAGGGTTGCGACTATTTACTTCGTTCATGGTGTCCCTGTAGTGGACCATGGCTCTGTCAACAGCCGTAGAGTTATTTGCCTCGACAGCTGCCTGGAAAATTAAAGCACAGTGTCTTTAAAAGCCCACAGATAAAACGCTCGGAATTCACCTCAAACATAGATTTGGGGCCCGGGAGATCGCCCTTGTTGAAAAGCTTAGCGTAGATCTGGAACGAACACGGTTAAGAGACACAGGGGCAGAAATCCCCAGCGAACCTACCTCAAGGTGGTAAAAAAGCTCCTCGCAAGTGATGTCGCAGCCGTTGATCTTCTTGACTACTAGTTCATTTGGTTGTAGCACGGAAGACACCAGCACCCCTAGGTACTCTTGGAAATCCTTGTCCATGTCCGAAAGGCGCCCGTCAAATGTTTTCTCCGACGTGACCTGCGGAGGAACCCAGCTGTTTTGGGGTCATTCAAACATGTAGGGAATACCTTTGTCCCAGGTTCCGGCATGAGGAAACACCAAATTTCCTCGAAGCTCGAGAAGATGTCCTTACGCACGCCCTTCAGCTCCGGTTCCTGCGCTTCGTCAGCCGACAGGCGCTTCTCCGCGAGTCCTTTACCACCGGTAAACCCATACGCCCATTCGTATGGGTATTGCCAGTCTCGGACTAGAAATATGACCTTCTGAAACGGTTTTTCTCCGGTTTCCTGCAACAACAGAAACGAGGCAGTGAGCTGGAAGCATGCCATCTCACTATTAGCAGTACTATTTTCTGCAAACATTTGCATTGATAATGCTAATAGTGCCAATGGTGACTCACTAAAAAATTACACCATCTTCCTGTAGGGGAGCCCTGACTAGTATGCGAAGCAGCCATGGGGTCGACTGAAGTTCCCATTAGTTTTCAGTTCGTCGTTTCCGTTGACGTTCAGCTTCGCGTGCCTTCGTTCTTTCAGTAGCTTCTTGACGTAGTTTGAATGAGTGAAGGACATAAAGCGCGTTCGTAGCACATGCTCCCGTCTCAGTTTGTAGCGCGGTGGGAAGAGCGCCACGTACCTCCCGTTGTGGCCAGAGAGTCGTGGGATCGAAACCGGGCGCCGCCTAACTTTCTTTTTATAGTGGACTGCGCTTACGTCAGCCCAAGCGCTGACGGGGCTGAAGAGACACGCATGCGCAGTAGAGTGCGGATGGCGGACAACGAGGGAGGGAGGGACACAGCCCCGAGGATGAGATGCTTCGCATTTAAAAGTGAAACCCACATTTCTAAAAATTTATTAACGCCATCGATAGAGACTGTCTAGAGGTTTTTGCATACAGTGGATGCATTTTATTGCCACATGTATTTATTACAACGCGTGGGCATGTGCGGCACTATAGGCATGCACCACGAGCAATTATGTAAGAGAAGTTGCGCCTTGTGGTTCGACATCAACCTTTCAAAAACATAATTGTTCAAGTTTCGTGGGCAGCTTTCCAATGACGGTAGTTTTAAGAGCCACAGATGTTAGTGCTGGCCCACTGTATACAAAGACTACGTAAAAATATTAAAAATCACATGAATTAAGTGGCCTTTTGCAGACAAATACTACGCAGAAAAAATTCAACACCACAACTAAGCAGCACGCTTCTGTAGCTGTTGCAAGGTCTATTTGCTTTGCACACAGAGTCTCGGACATGTAACGTCGCAAGTATTACACAATAAACTAACAGCGTACTTTTGACGGCATCAATTTCATCCTCCTTGGTGTTAGCTGGCTGCGTACAAGCTGTCGATTGTTATGGTAGCAACTACCTCGACGCGGTGGTGCCGCCGGGGAAAAAGCGCGTCGCTGATTGCTTGCACGGATAGTTCGGTTTGTAGAGAACGTTTTTCTGTAATTTGCATCAAAACCGCGAGAAGGGGGTACACGGTGGCCGCAAACAAAAAACAAAAAACGCGGTTGTATAAGCACAGGAAATGTGTTCTAGCAGCGACAACATAACCCAACGTCCTACAAGTGACGTCCCTCGTAGGTGGCGCCACGGTACGTCCTTGAAGCCAACAGTACTGCGGTTGACTTTTGTGTGTTCACTGTCTTGCTGTCTGTACCAATTGTGGAATTTGTGAGAAGGGTCGGAACTGGTGGATGGATCAGTAAAACTGCTCAAACGCAGCTTTGTTTCACTTATCCCGCCCATGTAAACTGTGAGCGATAAACGGACACTCAAACAAATGTTTAATTAATCATATAAAAGCTCACACCGCATGCCGCACCGGCTCACCAGAATATATCAGGCAGTTTTAAAATAGGGGAACCCGGCGTTTGGTGTTCCCAAGAAGTTAGGGGAAACCAAACGCAACGCGCTTGCGCGCAGAGTTTTAGAAGAGGGGCGTCCCCACCAGCCCGTAACCGGCTTACATTGCTCTGGTCGGCTCGGGTGTTGGGAACATTAGGCTTATTCTCGTGGCGAATATTGATCGCTGCTATCTGCACAACTGCGAACAACTAAGACATCTCACGTGGCCTGTTCTGATTCTACCGCGCAGGTGGCGTCATCCTTCGGCCGCTCGCGGCACCGACTTGGCACCGCGGCGCACCGGTGCGCGCTGCCAAGTCGGACCGTCGAACCTCCGCGGCCGGTCTGCGTAGGCTTAGCATCGCGGCAGACATCTGATCGCCGCTTTTAAAATCAGCCGTGATAACATTCCGCATCACAATTTTGCACCCACACTAAACTTCTTTTTCGCAGTCACATTGATCGGAAGAGTGGCGACAAGCTGTTGCTACCGTGGTCTGCTGCGGTTCGAGCCGCTTACTGAGCCGAGCGGGAAGGCGCTGCCGGGCTGTGTTTGGACCGTTTCCGAGGTCACAAACGCTTCACGATTGCCTGCTGTATAAATTTCTTGCGAACGGCACGCGGAATCTACAAATTCAGCTTCAGCGATCGTCGTAGTTTTTTTTTTTTTTAATTGCGACAGTATGCCCTTTGGCATAAGTTCCTACAGGTACAAGTTTGCACCCGTTTCCCGGATGAAGTCCAGAAGACAGCGGTGGTGGGTGGGGCCCCCACAGCGATCGCTGAAGATCGGGGGGTCTCCCCCGGATGCAGGCCTGTGCCGCGAAGGTGCCGGGATCTCGCTGCACTCAGTGAAGGGCACGTCCATAGCAGGTGGTTGGTGTCGGCTCTTTCTTCGGCAGGAGCCGTACAAAAGGGGCAGGTCGTGGAAAACGGGGCATGGTATCGCGGTGGCCACGCCCGGGTTACCGCAGGAGAGAGGGGCCACCCCAACTCGTAGTCTAGACGCAGCAGGACCTCCTCCCAGCGAGCGAGCCACTGGGAAGGTCTGTTCCACACGGTGGGATGAGAGCACGTGTGGGCGCGACGCAGATCTTCCTTTAGTTGGACAAGTTGGTCGTCAGCAAGGGCAGGGGCCGTGGAACCGGACGTAACGTGACAGAAACTATCCGCCGCAATATGAGCGGTGATAGTATTACGCCGTATCCACGACAGTCGGAGAGGGCAGGGCCACGTGTCCAGCAGGTCATGAATGTCTCTTGAGACAGACGAGTTGGAGGCTACACGTCGCAAAATCCCGTATGCCGCCGTTGAGTCCGTGTAAATGTGTGCCGTAAAACTTCCAGGAGCTTCAAGAAGTGCCGGTAGGAGAGCTTGCAGGTCCGTCCCGGATGGCTGTAAGCTCCACCAGCATAGAAGATCGTCGTAGTGAATCGGGGTGATCGGGAAACAAGCCGCAGGTTTCGCTTCAGCTATGGTCACGCGCAGTCTCGCTGGCTGCGAGAGCCAAGCAAGAAACGCAAGCTCCTCTTGGGGCAGCTTTGGGGCGCTCGCTATTTCGGCAAAATATCGTGCGCGCTAAACGCTAACCCAAAAGCACAAGGGCGGCTTCAGTTCTGCGCATACGCAATGACGGGGACCCAAGCGCTTGGGGACGCAAGAGTGCCAGGGGCACCCTATTCTAAAAGTCCCTATTAAGTGCGGAGTGTTTTAGGGGCCCGGCTTCTCGTCGTCGTTGCTCGCGACGCAAGAGTGTCAGGGCCCCCTATTCTAAAACTCCCTATTAAGTGCGGAGTGTTTTAGGGGCCCGGCTTCTCGTCGTCGTAGTTCGTCCCGTGGTCACGGCGTCACGCACCAGAACAGAGGCTTCGAAAAGAATATCACCGCTCCTGTTAAGAATCGAACATGAGTCCGTCGCGTTACGAAGCTAATGACTATGCCATTGGGTCACAGAGCCACACGTTACTTATATGCAAAATGTTGGGAGTGATCTTTGAGCTGCGCCGTTGCCACTGACGCTGCCGTTGCAAGGACGCAAATAAGTATACAATATTAGGAAATAGAGAAGAAATCATGAATTACATTATTACTCTGAACTAATCAAAACTCAATCAAGTGCCTCTTTATAGACTATTTCAGGTGTTGCGGTGTCCTCTATTCCTAATTTTGGTATCAACAGCATGCTAATATTGTAACTATAGTCACGAAAAGACGGCACAGCATGGTCCACTCTTGGCTGGGGAGTATGGGAAACGCCGCCGGTATCACAGTGTCATATAGGCGGCGTTCGTAAATAAATGTACGAAATATTGCAAAAAACAACTAAAACCCAAGGTACTCACAAGAATAACAAGGGAAACACTGGCGAATCACTGCTCCGTAATTCCGACAGCTTTCAGCTTGAGTGATACTGCTTTAACTTTTTTCACAACTGCTCGCAGCCGCATGTCCTTTGGCTCATGTTAAGTTCGGGCTCCTCATTTAACTAATTAAAGCCGCCGGTAGCTTATGTGTCGGTGTCGCCTCCGCTTGTAGCTGCCATGCTGCGTTCCTTTCATGGCAGCCGCATAGACGCGAGGCTGGAGGCCGCCGAGTGCATGCTTTGTGCTCCTTCCTTTTTGTGTGGCAAAAGACGGGGGGTGCGTAAGCCCGAGTACCTCTGTTGGTATGCGGTCGTTCCGTGACGAGCAGACGGGAAGCGAAAGGGTGCCGTCTCTCGGTGTCGAAAAGGCGCGCGGCGTAGTTTTGGAGGATTTGCGAAGCCGGCGTCGGCGCTGTTCGTTGATGGGTCGTTCGCCTCATAGATGGCCGCCTGGGCTTGGAGCGCCTCTTCCCGTGTGTCAGGACGGCGGGCAGCGGCGTCCCTTAGTCTGGGGAGGAGATTAGCAACGACTCCCTCATTGTCGCGGCGCGCGCGCAGACGAGGCGCCCAAAGACGGGGACGCGGGAAGAGGTTAGTTGCGCGAAGAACACTCCAAGCCTTCGGCTTGGCTTTTGAGCAGATGCCGCCCGCTCAACGTAATGGTGTGTCCACTCCGCGCGGTCAGTGACTTTAGGTTGCAGATGTCTTGAACTTGCTGGTAGGTTGCAACAGCGTGCGTAGGAAACGTACTATGAGTGCATGAGAGAGAGTGTTGTGTCACGTGACCGCAGGTGGTGACATGTGTGGGATTTGTTGGCGGTTGTGGCCAATCAATGACTCAAATTAATTATTTTGAAAGGGGTTTTCGCTCTTTCTTGAACGCCCCCTTTGGAGGCGTGGTTTTTGGGATCAAAACCGGAGTGTTGGGTTTTGTCGGGGGTCGGTCGAGAGGGATCTAGTTCAGTATAGATCTTGGCCGAACAGGCTGCTGCGGGCAGAGTGAAAATGTAACCGTCATTCTGTCTTGATGTAAATACTTGGAGTAACGTAAATAGTGTAAAGAAACCTAATATCTAGCAAGAAATGCAGTCCTCATCTCTCACCTGCTTCAAGCATCGGACATCGGTCATCGTAGCGAGTCGAGATCGTTCTCTCGGCTCGAGCTTCTTCAAGAACCTCATTATTTCGTCTACATCAGTTACCAAGAAGATGCAGAGGCGAAATTTAGCTGCTCATATCTCCGTTTTATACTCTTTTCTAACATCGCAGTTATGTGCTATGAAATCATCCACCCGCGAAGATAAACCGAAATTTATTCTTGCTTTATAATATTGTCGTTCTTTATATCCGGCTACCAAGAACAGTACATCCCTTGTACGCATTTTAACAGTGTTTTTACATTTAACGCTGCGTACTCAGCAAACGAGAAGTTTTCTTAGAAATGAGCCAAATTCAGAAACCGAAACTAAATCAGATAAAACTGTAGTGCAAGAAAACCTCGACAACTTTCCGCTAAAAGACAGGTTGCAACAAGATAGGTCAGATAACCCCCGGCGAATGTGTGCGCAGATTGCATTTCGCATCGAAAATCACCCAGATTCTGCTGTGGCTTGGATCAAAATAGTAAGCCAAATTCGTTTTCCCGACGGGAGTTTGCTTTTGGTTTGACGTCATATAACCAACATGGCAGCCTCTTTTCTGCCAGACAGCTCGGACTGTTACACGGGTTTAAATAATTATTGAGAGATGTAAATAATCATTTCAACAGTTCACTAACTTATTATCTACGTACTTTTTGATTTCTTGTGGCCGTAAAATTCGCCTAGCTGACAAGTAAACATATCACATAATGGCATTTAAAGCGTTGCATTTAGGTCCCGTAACAACGTTTCGCTGTTCTCAAATTTTCAATGGATGGATTCGACTCATTTCGAAAGAGACTCCTCAATTGATCTCGAAGGTTTTGAAAAGACTACACGAAGTATTTAGTTCCCTCCGCAAGCCTTTAAATTCTCAAAAATTGTAATGGTCCTGTTAGTATAGAGCACGTCATGCCCCTTGCTAATACATGGACGCGAAAGAAGTCACCCACCTCCAGTGCCAGTTTCCCGTACTGCGTGAAAAGCTGCAGGTGCTGAAGGTGGTCTTCGCCAATGTTCTGAGAAAGGTTGTAGATCTGCACCGAGCTTGCCATCATGCTGAAGGCAAACAATGTTGCGCCATCCTTTATCGTAGAAGTGCAGTCGAACATCCCCTGAGTGTCCATAAACACCACGGCCACCTTCCTTCCTTCAGTCGTTGTAACCTGAAAACGCGGAACTCTGACGTTGGGCCCTAGGAGTTTATACAAATGGATTCCCTCACCACAAACACCTCGCTCCAGATCAAAATGCCAGAGGTTTCTGGCTGCGACCCACCACGCCATGGAAACCCTTGAAGTGGGGCATTGGTGTCGGCCATCCAGTTCTGCTGTGTCCGGTTTCTCATGTACCGAAGAAAAAAATTCATCAAGAAAGACTTTCCCTTGCGGAAGGTGCCAGCCACCGACACCACCATCACGGGTAGGTTCTTAACGTTGTGAGCCAGTAGTACTTTCCTGAGTGCAGCGATGTCAAGATTGCAGGGGCTTCCACGTTCAAGTCGCACGATTTGGACGTGGTGACCTTCCTTTTCGTGATGTGCCATGGCGCCTGAATATCACCGCAATTTCAACGAAGGTCAGGAGGGCTGATTCCGGGATAAATCGTGAGGAAAACCGCAGGCGAGGGAGTTGATATCCTGAAATGAAAACGCAGGCAGAAATAATTATTCTGTGTAACACGCCCTCTTTCAAATGAGTATAGTTTTGCTTTATGGGACCTTATCCTTTGCAAGGCGCTATTGTTTTCGGCACAAAAGCGTTTTACTGATCTTGGCACAGTGTATTATACGCACGAAGTGGGAATAAAACAGATGCCGCCCCCATGACTTCCCAGAGGTACAAACATATACAACTTTGGTCAAGGCTTTAAGTATGTATTTCCTGCCCACACGTCGACTGAAAGGGAACTTTTTTCAGATATCTCACTGAAGGGCTCCTTAATATGTAGTGCGGTAACACACTTAGACACTGAATAAAGCACCCTGCTGCAAACCCAGTAACATATTTGCTAACCGCAATTTTGTAGCGTAAGCTACACTGGCCGAGGTTGAGCAGTTTCGCGTGGACCTTGAAGGGCCGTGTTGCGCAAACGCGAGGATTGCTTTGGATTGGATTGGATTGGTTTGGATTGAATTGGATTTATTAGTTGGATTGGATTTAGATTAGATTGGATTGGATTGGATTAGATTGGAATCCAATCCAATTGGAGTAGGGCTGTGTAGAGAATTGGGTCTGCACATTCGCCGGTCTGCGCATTCCAGAGGAGGGATGTCATAGCCGCGGAAGACGCACTGGCGCCGGCGCGTGCCCAACTGTGCGCCTCCGTTGCGCAGTAGCCAAGTCTAACGCTGCGCTCGGAGCCGCTTGATAGCCGTTTCGCGTGTCTCCTGGAGAGCCGTGCTGCGCATGCACGAGGAGCAGTGATTGGGCTGGATTGGATTGGACTGGGATGGACTGGACTGGATTGGATTGGAAATCGTATCAGCAGCAGTAAGCATGATAATCAGCTAATCCTAGACAACCAGGAAACCTCAGAAAAACCCAGCTGAACCATAGCTCACCGTACGTATATCCTGGCATAGCGGAGTTAAGCCACTGCTAATTTTTTTAAATTGTTTTTGCTTTACCTGTCATATCTTAATCCGTGTTCTTTGTCGTTCTTATATCAAACGGCGTTAATTTAGAGTATTCGTGCTCCAGGTCAGAAATGTAAGCGTCGCTTCGGATGCAATAAGGCAGGAGAAGTCGTTAGCCAGTATATGTTGCTTCGAGCGAAGTAACATGCAACCACAAGTTTTTGGCGCTATTGCTGTGCTCGCTTTCTGGCTTTCCGGAGGTATGCGCTTTATCAATGATAATCCTTGCATTTTTTGCCGCTTTGTGGCGTAAGGCGCAATTTCTTTGTTTTATGTGAAGCTATCTGTCAGGTCCTTCCCTGCTTTACGCTACACGATTCGCTGGGTTTCTGTGGCCGTCGTTTTGAAAAAGGGTGTGTGGTTGACGCCTTGGGAACACGCGTGGCAGACAATTGGGTACTACATTTGAATTTTGTTCCAACGTGAACGTGTGCGCAAGGTTCTTGAGGGCCATTAAAAAAAAAGACTGTTAGCGCTTGTGCAAGAGTAGCGCATTGCACGGAATTGTGGGTGAAGTGGCACCCGCACTGTCATCTTTACCGGTTCGCGCGTTTAGCAGTTAACGTTTTTTTTAATGATTTTACGACTATATCGTCGTCATAAGACCATGTCTTATAAACCCAGAGTGTTTCCTTTGGTTGAAGAGGTGAAGAACGTTCAGGCGGGGTTGGCGAAAACCGTAGCTGCGCACTCTGGAGGCACGCCGCCTGCTGCCGATACCGACGCGACGCGCAAGAGCATTCTTTCTTACTCGCATGTAAGTCAGTTATTTCAAATCCGGCAACCGCGCTCCTATTGTCAGTACCGCGCCTCGGGGCGATGCTTCTGTGGGAGACCGCACCCTTCGATTACGTATCTGCGGCCCTGCATACGAGCCAGTTGGGCTACCCTTTGCTCCTGTGTCTGTCCGCTGCGTGCTGATCTATCGTTGCCCGAAAGGGTCTCTTTTATCTTTGCCCACTTTTTTACCCACCTGCATAAAAAAAATGAAGGAAGCTTACACTAACACGTAAGACTTGAAGGTAAGCGAAACTGTACGCAAACTTCACGGCCATCACGAAGGTTTAAGTCCACGATTGCCGTCGATCTGCTTCTTCGCTGCCGCAACGACATCTACTCCATTTTGTTGTAAGCTTCTTTTATTTTAAAGCAAAGCTTTCTACCCCTACC
Organism: Haemaphysalis longicornis; assembly: GCA_013339765.2. NCBI lineage: Eukaryota > Metazoa > Arthropoda > Arachnida > Ixodida > Ixodidae > Haemaphysalis > Haemaphysalis longicornis. The sequence goes on from CM023455.1 coordinate 117,886,866, forward strand.
TGCCAACGGTTCTTTTGTGGTGCGGGACAAGAAACTCCCAACGCGGCTGGGGGTAGGGAGGGTGCTTTTTACTAACGGAGCACAGTGTAGATGACGCAGGGATAGGGCGCTATTACTCAGCATTCCCCGCACGCAGATGACTGCTCGCACCGCCGGGCGCGTCGGCGACCCGGCTTGGTCGTCTGCTTTAGCGACGGTTGGTTTGGGCCTGTTTTCCGCAGGTCCGCGTCCGTTGCGCGCTTCCTTCGCACTGCTAGATTAACTTGTTCGACAGCACCTGCTGCGTAACCCGGACCCGACGGAATTAAGTGAGCGTACGGCAAAGATACGTTAATGATTGCATTTCAGGGCGGGAAAAAAAATGTAGAGACCACATACAGGCACGTGGCCGATAGAGAAACGTTTGATTGATTTTGGGTTTAACGCGCCGACGCAACGCAGTCGATGAGGCGCGCCGTAGTGGAGGGCTCGGATTAATTTTGACCACCTGGGGATCTTTATCGTAAAGCAAGGGCTTTTCTATCGCCTACCTGCCAAGCGGCCGCCACGGCAGGGAATCCCAACCGCGACTGGGTGCTCAGGCGCAACCGGTACCCACTGAGACCGGGGCGGGTATAGAAAACGCTATCTCTTGCCCCGCTTCCATAAACTGGGCCTCCGCTGTCGTCGGTGAATACCAATTCGGTTGTGTTTTAGCGAGTATTACATTTGCGAAAGGAGCAACTGGTATGACAAATAGCGTTATGTTGCCGCGCTTCCTCGGATTTTAACTTTGAAAACCCTACTGTTTAATCGGAAAACTGGCAATTAAGCTCACATGCCAAAGTTTCGGTGTTGCGCTTGTGTCGCGCGGTGGGTACCAAGTAGAGATCAGGATGGAAGGTTCCGCTTCAGAAACGCTCCTTTCCGTTTTCTTTGCGGGACTGCGGCTGGGCTAAAGGGGGGTTGCCACTCTAACGGCTGTGTCAAACGCTTTACGTTCGAACGCCGCACCCTGGAATTCCAGAAAGCGGCTGAGAATCTCTGTTCACTCTTTGGGCACGTTTGTAATTCGAGTCGTCGTGGGCAATTGTTGTGGGTGTCGTTTGGAGCTTTGATTTCCAACCAACTTCACAGCATGGATTGGAGTCAAATTTTTTTGTCTAAATTGCAATGTCCTCTCAGGAATTGTTCATCACCCTGAACGTTAAACCTCTACAGTTGGGCCTGGGTACCGTCAAGTATACTCCGTACATTAGCAGGGGACGTGTTTTAATATCACCGGTTTACTTTTTTATCAGTTGCAGCATAAGAAAAATAATTCTCCAACAGCCAAGTAAACGCTACCTCCAAACTCGATTGTTTGGCCACCTAGGATACTTTGTTAGCAGAAACGCATTCGAGAGTGCGAGCCAAAGGTTTGTTAAAAGGGAGCTTTAGATAACACTCAGTTCCTCATTATTACTCTAATTGCTGGGATGTATTTTGCGAGAGCTATTACGGATGTGCGTGTCACGATGAATACGTCTCCATTCCGCCTTGCTACCACGCCCGTTTCTGCCCTTCAAAGGGGTCTTGGACACGTGAAGCACGAGATGTAACTCTTTTAGGGAGAGGCTATTAACTTTGCCGACATCATCACCCCCTTTTGAACCAGTAGCAATAGGAGCAGTTAGACTAGTCAGTGAAGCGCATAACCGAAAACGAAGCAGCAATCAAAGAGACAGAACTGCAGAAGAAGCGCTACTGGAATAATGCGGGACCGGCCAGCCTTGCTGCGTGTGGTGTCTGCTTTTTTAGCGCCGTTTTTTTCCAAGACGAAATACGTTGCCCCGGCAAGGTCGGAGGATAAAGTTTCTTTCAAAAGGAGGAAGTGAGTGCCTTACGCTAACAGCATTCTCCGCTATATCTGTTATCCTTATTTGGATCCGCTAAAAACGCGAAGTTGTACGCTCTACGCGTCCTACAGATATTATACCCGGCCCAACTTCGCTCACTGCATACACCGTGATGACACGTTTGGTTATGCCAAAGTTTGGACAAAGAAAGCGATGTCTGGATTGCAGGTTGCATTTCGGTTGCATTTTGGGTTGCAGGTTGCATTTCGGGAGCGTCGACCGAACGGTCGACGCTCCCGTGATATTGGTACAAAATTGGGCGGGTGTACATTAGTGAACTCCAGTCCGGATCGAGACCCCCGCGACTTAAGCAGCATTGGGTCACGGAGGCCTGGGGACTTCATTTTGGTTTTGTGCTATGGTCTTGTCGCTGCTAGCGGGCATCAAATGACGACTTCGTGGCTACGACGTTATGCCCACACAAAGTGGACGCGATGGGTGAGTGTGGCTTCGGTTGTTGACCGGCGCGCACGAATGGGCTGGGCGTGTTTGACTGATATTAGGACTGGGAGGAAACTCGGGCATTGTTTTGCACAGCAGGGTTGAACTCGGGACGCCCGTGGTGGTTGTTACTGCGGCGTGGTTTATTTTTATGGTCGCCGTAGCAGGCATATTTGTACCCCGACAGGTCTTTTAAACGAAGGAGGAATTTCGAGGTTGTTTTTCCCTCTCCAGAAGTGCTGTGTATAAGATGTGCAGTCGTCTGCGGACAGACTCCCATTTTCCATGACTTAGAGGCGGCTTTCGCTCTAAGACCATTGAGGATCAAGTGTAGTTGCGGTTTTACGACACGGGCCGCTTCTACAGAAGCGTTGGTGGCGAATGCACCACTGACCGCCACCAGTCGACCGTCAGCCGGTGTGTGCACAATATGGTCAGTGGAGACGTGTTTCCCAAACCTCGCCTTTCGTTCAGGTGGTTTGGCAAACATGGCTCCCGCAGGTTCCTACCGCGTGTCTATCCGTCTGCAGCCGGAGCCTGCGCGTCAGTTATCGTCTGCTCGCAAAACAGTTTCGAATGAGGCGTTGCATGACCGTGCGTTTTGTTTATCATCAGCGCGGCAGAAAGTCTCCCTCGAGGGGTTGCGTGACGCGCGTTTTTTGGAAAACGTTACTGGTGGGATAGCTTATACAGTAAAGCCCGCTTATATCGAACGCGGATATATCGAATTATTGCATATATCGCGAACCCTTGTATAATTCTGGTAAAAATTACACGCATTTAAACCTTTTTATATCGAACGCGATTTCGCTCAAAATGAATATATCGAACTCTCCCGCGCGGGATTTTTCGCTCATGCGGCAGGCTTTCCCGCATTACATCGGCGCGCAGCGGTGGCGCGGGTGTCACTTGCGACTTCCGCGTGAGCTCGGGCGCGTCCAAACGGGCCCTGGCAGAGTGGACCAGGGACCCTATTCTCGGCTGCACAAATTCCCGGGAAATTTGGGAATTTGCCGGAAGTTTCTTCTGATTGGATTTATATTTTGGTCACGTGCTTCGGGTTGACAAAGCGGTTGTGTGTGCTGCCATCATTTTGACGTTTTATGACGTTTACGGGCACCAGTTCTAAAGTTTGGCTTATTTCTCTTTCATGAAAGCGCATACTTCTTGGCCGGCAATGAAAAACCAGACTGAAAGCACTAGATATGACAACGTAGACCTGTCTTTGCTATTCAACAAAAATAATTCCTGTAATACACGCCCTCTCTGTGATTGGCTTGGAAGGCATAACGTAATTTAAACAGTTGGCGGGAACGAACACGTCATGCATTGGCAACTTCAGCCTGAGTAAAAGTGACGTAATGTTACGTAAGAGCTTGAAAATGGCGGCAGATTTTGTCGCAAAATAGGGCAAAAAATTGCCCCGGCTTTCGGCGCCGCGAAATGTCCACAAATTTGCAGGCGGCGCAGTTTCGCATGACGCGCGGTTTAAAGCATGTTTTCTACCAAAAGAATTAATAGTTTCGACTGTTTCCAAGTCAGCGATCAGGGAACATACAAATAACGTGCCGTAGTTTGCTTTTATGTCTGGCAATAAAATAAAAAAAAAATATTTGTTTGGCGTAACCGCAACATAAGAGGGCAGTACAAGTCTCTCCATGACAAAGAGAACCCAATGCATGGTATTTGTCCAGGCACCTCCAAGTAATCTGCTGGGTCACACGATCGAACTCAAGAAAAAAAAATAACGAAGAAAAGTGACTCGTTTGTTCATTAAAACGCAGATTGAAGTTGAGCTTGACGAATGAGCGAATCGGAGACATCGGTGCGCTCCGCGGTTATCAGGCGTAGCGCTTCGCTGCTCTTATGTGTCATACAAGCGATGTCGCCGCCGCCTTTTTTTTTGTGATCACGTCATAAACTTGTGACATAGCAGCAGACGATAGTGTGGCGGCGTGGGAAGGTGATGTTACATTCGGCGGTCGACGCCTGAGGAGCGCGCGAACTCCCACAGAGAAAGCAGCGTCTGCCTTGCAGTGGCGGGTTGCAGCGGGGTTGTCCATTCCACAAGCCGCTGGACGCCGGGCGGAAGATACTGTAAACGGAGCGTTTGAAGGCCGGGACAGTCCCACAACATGTGGTGTACAGTGGGCGTGGCTCCTGTGGAGCAAGGGGGTGCAGGCAACTGTGGCCACAGATTGCGCAACCTCGGCGGCATGCTGGTGACGTCTTGGCACATACGCACGCCACTTGGCCAACACATCATCGGTTAGCGCGGCACCAGCCCGTGCCGTGTGCAGAAGTACTTGTGTGCCACGGGGCAATCCAATGGGCAGGGGGGCGGGGTCTGGTGGAACCAAATTCCGCAACGACTGTTTGGACGCGTGCCTTGCTGCCGCCTTTGCTTCTGAGGGGTGGGGGGCGTATTGTGCAAATGGGACGGGCAACGCCGGGTTGGAGCGGAGTTCAAAGTGCTCGCTCGCGCACGCGTAAGCGGTCTCGCTGCCGATTCCGCCTGCGTGTCCCGGGACCAAGTCTACCCGAACGACTATATTGCGTGTGTCCCGCAGTCTGCGACAAATGGTCTTGATGAGGTCGCAGGTGGTTCCGACGTATGGGGTTTGGCCAAGTCGATCGAGGGCTTGGGGGCTGTCCGTAAATATTGTAAACTGGTGGTTGTCACCGGCGCCGTAAGTTGCCTCAATGTGCTCCGCAGCGAGAAGAACTGCCGCAAGACGGGTTTGGCATGGGCTTGGAGGGCGAAGAAATTGAATTGTGCGGGAAATACGCATTTGGCCGTCAATACAGGAAAGTGAAGCGCGCAATGTCGTTTCATTTAGGACTGCTGTTGTAAAGATGGCGCCGGCTCGGAGGTCTGCGCGTGCAGCAACAGCGGCGCGCTCATGGTGGTTATGGTTTCGGCCACGCAGGCGAGATAGAGGCTTTGGCACACGAACCAAGACATCTTCCCAAGGGGCTCGAACAGCCGGCAGTTGCGGGAAAAGCGAATCGCTCTGACCGGAAGCCAATTTTTGGACAAGCTGCCCCGCGCGGGTGGCGGCGCGTCTCCTGTTGTGGCCTTCGACCCTCTCAGTTATGATAGCGCGGAGGGGGGCAGCTGGGAATAGCGGTAGAGTTCTTCCACGCGGGTGTGCCGAGGTAAACCAGTAATTACTCTGAGGCTTTCGCGGTGTAATGTCTCCAGTCGGTCATATTGTGTCTTCGTAAGGGCAAAGCATGGAGCACCGTAGCACGCCTTGGAAGTCAGGACGGCCTGTGTAAGTGTGCGCAGGACCTGCGTTGTTGCCCCGCCGAAGCGGCCTCCAATTCGCTTGAGGATATAAAGCTGCTGCTTCCAAACACATTGATTTGCCGGATCCATTCACTGGCCCCTCCGTCTTCGTGGAGTGGTACGCCAAGTATCCGGAGCCACCTGTCGGCAGCACGCTCGATGGGTTGACCATTCAGCGTGAAATGTATTTGTGCCTGCAGATGGTCGAGCCCTCCAATGACGAGGTATTTTGTCTTTTCTGGAGACGGACTCATTCCAGTCGGAGGCAGGCACCTGTCAATGGTATCAAGTCCGAGCTGAATTGTGTCGATGACGTGCTGCGTGTTCAGCGTAGTGCATCGATGGTCAACCCAGATGGTGATATCATCAGCGTACATAGTGTGCTGCAGGTGTGGAATGTTGCGAAGTTGTTTTGCAATCTTCCGCATCACTAGGTTAAACAGCGTGGGCGAGAGGATGGCTCCTTGCGGTACACCAGTTGTATTGGTGAAGACGCGGGGATGGTTTAGCTCCGTTCTAATTTCAAACGTGCGGCCATTTAAAAAGCTTTTAACAAAATTAATTACGCGCGTACCCGCACCACAGTCCTGGAGAGCTTCAATAATGGCACTGTGGCGGACGGTGTCGAAAGCCTTTTTGAGGTCGACTGCCACGATCACGGCGGGGATCTTCGTTCCACGTCGGCGCTTCTTGCCGGTCAAGTTGCGGAGGAGCAGCAGGCTGTCGTGGGTGCAAAGACCAGGGCGAAATCCAGTTTGCCCTGCGTCATAGTACGGCTCTGCGCCAGCGTGCTCAAGAATGTAGGTTAACCTGGTGAGAACCATGCGCTCAAGAAGCTTGCAAAGTGTAGAAGTCAAGGAGATGGGCCTCATGTTGATGTTATTCATCTTTTTCCTGCCTTGGGAATGGGGTAAACTACGGAGTGCTTCCAGTCGACTGGCAGCTCACCGGACATCCACACAGCGTTTAACTCTGACAACAACTGCATTTTGGCGTCTTCATCCAAGTTTTGAAGCATGCGCCATGTAATCCCATCTTTACCGGGCGCGCTCCTCACGTTGATCGCCCCCAGAGCTATTGCCATTTCCTGTGAAGTGAACGGCGCATTTTGGGCCACATCATTCTCTGGTGGTTGCCATTGATACGTAGTCGCTGCCGGGGGAATGCTGGGTTGCGGGAAAAATGTGCGAGCGGCCTCCTCCTCAGATTCTGCAGTGGAAAGGCTGGTTGCCAGACAAATATTGCGGCCCGTATGCGCGGCTTTGGCCTTCCCTATCAGGGTACGAAATGTGTGCCATAGCTTGGCTGAACCGGTCTTTTCACTAAAGGAGGCGCAGTGGTCGATCCAGCGCGATCGCGCTAGTCGTTTGGCGTACCGTCGAGCCTCAGCCGCCTTTTTTCGTACCCTTAGAAGATCTTTAAACAGCCTTCCATTGTTGAAGTACTGAATGCATAGTTGTTCCCTCGTATTCCAGAGATTGACAAGGTGTTTGTCCGGTACCGGCATGTCTTCACTCACTTGGATTACGCGTGTGGAGTCCTGAACTGCGCGCTTCAACGTTTGAGTGATGGAAAGATTGCTTTCATATTCAGCCATAGCAGCATGGAAGGCATCCCGATCGACTGTTTGTGTAGTACGCTTGGACTGTCGGAGGCTTCGGCGTTTAACTGCAGCCATATGGAGTAGTGGTCAGAGCTCATGGGATCTGCTGCGCAGCGCCACTCTTTAACAACGTGGTGATCTGCCCATGTGAGATCTACGGTGGTATCGCGCTGTCTCGCGTGAAGTCCGCGCCTCGTAGGGTATTCCAAGTAATTGATGAGTGTAAGGCGGGCTGCTTCAGTAGACTCCTGAAGTTTGTTGCCACGTGCGTCCGCCGTGCTGTATCCCCAGTCTGGGTGGTGTGCGTTAAAATCTCCTGCCACAAAGAATCGGTCCTCTGGGTGCTGTTTTCTCATGTCGAGCATCCACTGGTACCCGACATTGCCCCCTTGAGACCCGTGGCGGCAGCAGCTGGGCTCAGGACGCGCGTAATACGACGCAATGAGCATAGTCTTTCTCCCAATGTATAAACGTACAGCCACGATCTCTTGGAAGCTACTGCAGTATTGAGCAGTATCGATTTGCGCGTGGGGAATATCCTGGCGCACAAACACAGCCGCCTGTGCCTCAACCTTGTTTGATTGTTGTTGAGTTCTGGGCACACGATGTTCAATAGTGGGTTGGAAATAGCCTTTGTATCCGGAAATACCAGGTGTATCTCCCCGAGTTTCTTGCAACAGGAGTGCGATGGGCCTACCGACACTACGGAAGAGCTCATTGAGCTCGGCCGCACACTGTCGAAGAGAGCGGCAATTCCACTGTAGTAGGTCCGGAGGTGTGCCCGCTGTGGATGCTTTACTGGATAGCTGCATTTTATGCCTGCTCGTTGATCTCTGTGGCATGTTGTGGAACTGGTGTCGTGGTAGTCGTCGTTTGCTGTATTACGCATTGAGGAATGCTTTGCGCTATGAGCTGCGTAATCTGCTTAACTAGATGGTTGAGTTGCTGCTCGTGTAATTGTTGTTGCGCCTTTAGAAGACGGTCCACCAAAGGGCGAGGTTCCCCTACCGTTGTATTATCCGTTGTAACTGTAGTTGCTAGCTGTTGTCGTTACTCTGTAGCCACAGGAATGGCATGAATCACCTGGGGACTCTGGTGGTTGGGTGGTTGGGTTGGGGATGCACTGCTTGCCGGTTGTTTGCTCGGTTTCACTTTAAGGGAGATGTCCGGGTGTTGACGCTGGGCATCAAGTTTGCAATGCTCCACATATTCGCTCCGTTTGCGGTGAACCTCAGCCGCTTTATCTTGGGCAGTGCGCAGGAGGTTTTCTTGATCCTCTTCCCGATGGTTGTATTCAATACGGAGCTGACCTATTTGTTGATCAAGTTGAATCAGCCGTTCCTCAAAAGCAGCACGCTTATGTTGCCGCTCACGCTGCAAATCTCTGCATCGCTGCTCCGCGTCCGTGCATTCTCTGTCATAAGTCGCAAGCACTTCGTCGTTTGATTCCGCATTTTCTTCTGTGCGAACTGCACCCGCTGGTGCGAAGTGCACCACCGATTGTAGGCGGTTGGTTTACGCAGCGCGGCTGAACGCTCGGTAATGAAGTAGCGTCAGGGAGAGGTGGGGGGCCCACTACTGAGCGATGGGAGATGAGACGAGGCATTGAGAGCTGTTGAGAACTCCAAGCTGTCTTGCTGAGAATGTTGAGGTGTTACTAATATTGTTTGTCGCGTATTGAAAAATCCGTCTTTCCCTGAAGACGCCTCCTATTACGTCCTTGTTTAAGGACACCATGAGAAGGCGAAAACCAAATTTAAGACGATAACACTAAAGAGAGAAAACATTTACGTGAACTATATACTACATAAAACGTCATATGAGCACAAGTAAATCAGCAATGCTGGAATAACACGCAGTCAGCATAGTTCTAACAGCAGAATATTATCATTTCTTTACGCTATGCTGGGTGATTTTGCGTGGTTGTTATCTCGGGGGGCTGTGATTTTGTGATTTTCTCAGTTGTCACTCGCATTACGTTAGGGTCTTAATATGCTTACAAATCCCGGAAACTACTACGTAAATTTTGTAAATTCGATATTGCTCCATAAAAAGCGAACCAATTTTCCTGAACTGAGCTGGTTTCCGAAAAAGAAGTAACGCTTTAATGCTTGGCAATTTTGTATAAATGAAAACTCTTACTGCCTTGAAATTTTCCCAATTCAACGCCACTCACTGTGACCACGCCATCGACCGGCTTTTTTTTTTCGCTTTTTTTAGCGGACAGTTGTATCAGCACGAAGAGCCAGCTTGACGTCTAGAACCATCTGCCTTTTATGAAAGAAACACGATAACAGCGGGCACTGAAGGCCGCGAATGCTGTTCTGTACGTAAAACTAACGCCTATACCTTGTGCGCGTAATCGCCTTCGCTTTCGGCCAATAGGGTTCTTGTATGATGGGTATTTTACCATATATAAGCAGGAAACAGGTGGGTGGGTTCCAGGTTCTTTAGTTTGTGGAAGTACTATGCGAAGAATAAGTAGAGAGACCAGGCTGCGAATAATAGGCTTAGCCATAGGCGGGAAGTCGCGTCGGGAAATTGCTGCTGAAATCGGTTGTGCCAGGGCGTACGTAGACCGAATTGTGTATGCGTACAAGTATGAAAACAGGATCGCCGATGCAGCGAGATCTGGCAGACCGTCGTCTATGTCCAAGGATCAGGACATTGCCATCATAGCCATGGTGAATTAGGAGCCGTCCCTTTCATTGACCGAGATACGGCGGCAGCTATCCTTGAATGTGTCTCTTTGCACCATTCGGCGCCGACTGGCTCAAGCCGGTTTGAGGAACCGAATTGCATGCCAGAGGCCCCGGCTCTCACACAGAGAAAAGGAAACGCGCCTGGTATTCGCGGAAGACCACATGTCATGGAAGGAGGAGGATTGGTCTCAGGTCGTGTTCAGCGACGAGTCAACGTTCGTCAGCCGATGGGACCAACAACAACGTGTGTGGCGGCTGGCAGGAACACGGCAAGATACGCTAGCTTTTATTTAGGTGTTAGACACTGAAAGAAACAAAGCCTAGGCAACAATCTACAACGACATTTATTCCTAGAAAAAGCGAACAAGGGAAACATTCTTACGACCTTGAATGTTTGATGGCCTTTGTATGGTTGGGCGTTGCGCGCTTAGGATTCTCTCAGATTAATTTTTATCTGATCCAAAATTTGTGTGTGAACGGTTGTTGCTGGTATTCCCAACTTTTCGCCTAATAACAATCGTAGCATTATAGCGCGATGTGATTATAAGTGGAGCTTGATTACGGCGAAGTCTTTTCACGGTTTAGAAATCGCGAACATTTTTGTTATTTCCATCCAGAACAGAGGGTTCTAACATTTTTCTGTATGTGTTCTAACAGTTTTAATGTGTGTTCTGTGGGGCGTCGGTTGTACTGAAGTGGTATAATCACAATCTACAGCGTCAAACGTTGGTATTTTTCTGCTTTCAAATTATTCGTAAAAACACTGCAGCAGAGAAAGAGGTATCTGTTAGCAGCAACAAGTTTGATGCAGTCCCAGAAGCATGGACCCAAGTAGTCAATACCTACACAAAATTATAATTTGGAAGCCCAGAGGCGTCAATATCTTCATTCAGTCAAATTAAGCAACTTTCTCAAAATTAAATTTCGTGCTGCTGTCTTTTTCTTCAGATACGACCCTTATTACATCAAGACCCGCTGCGGTGGCTCAGTGGCTAAGGCGTTGCGCTGCTGAGCATGAGGTCGCGGGTTCGATTACTGGCCGCGGCGGCCGCTTTTCTGATGGAGGCGAAAAGCAAAAACGCCCGTGTGTACGAGATTTCGGCGCACGATAAAGATCCCCAGGTGGTCAAAATTAATCCGGAGTCCTCCACTACGGCACGCCTCATCGCCTGCATTGCGTCGGCGCGTTAAACCCTACAATCAATCAATTACATCAAGATGGTCACTTCTAGCGGGCGTTGCTCCGTCAGCGTGTGGGGCTTCATGACGTGCCATGGATTGGGGCAGTTCGTATTGAAGGGACGCTCACGTCAGGAAAATACTTGGAAATCCTCCAGCATGTCCTGCTGCCGTATCTTTTGGATGGCGACTTTCCTGACGGCCTCTTCGTATTCCAACAGGACAGGAGCCCCATTCACACCGCAAAGTGAGCTCCTGTTGAAGGAGTATGGTTATATACCAATGAGATTTGCTGAATGGTATTTTTCTGTTTTGTGTTCTGTAGGACGGTTAAGCAGTGCCTGGACCAAATTGGGGTTATCGTGCTAGAATGGCCGCCAAAAGGGGCCGATTTGAACGTCATTGAGAATGTATGGGTCCTGATGAAGAAACATCTAGGTCAACGTTCCCTGCAGGAACAGTCCCGAGACCATCTGTGGTCTGTTGTGCAAGAGGAGTGGGAGCGCCTGTGGCAGACGCCGGACTTGGTGAAAAACCTGTACCGTTCTCTGCCAGGCCGCGTGCTCGATGTGGTGGAGGCGAAGGGCAGCTTCAGGCGACACTAAGACAAAGCTTTCAGCGACTGTGGCAGCCCCGCAAGACTTTCCTGTTAACCTGAACAATTCGTGTCAATGGCGCTGTATTTCTTGCGCATCAATGCGCCCTTAATCATTTTTTGTTCCGAAGACTGCAAACGGCAGCTTTAGCTTTTGAAGACCAATCGAAACCGGATTGAAATCGAGGCTTATTGCCTGGAACATGTCTTTAAGTTCTCATAACAGCGCCAGACAGCGCCTTATTATCTTATCTGTTATTCAGAGCTGAGCGCGAGCGAGTTAGCTTTTTTTTTGTAGTGTGCCTCGCCCGGCAATCTGCTTGATAGGGAAAGAGTTTCACCTTGCTGTCGCGAAGCCCGCATCCCGTTCGCAATTTTTCGGTTTTCGAGAGAGGTACGTTGTGTGTTGTGCATGAAAACGGCTTGAACAGAAGTAGGACGGTCTGGCTTTGTTGATGTTTGCGTGTATTTGGGAACGGGGAACTGCACTGACATCAAGAGCTCATTATCCGGAGTTCATTTCATGGACGGTACAGAGCGTCCCAGGTGTAATCGTAGAATGTTGAGGGTTTGTCCATTTTTTTTTTTAAATTTCCTTGGCGTCTTGTGATAAACACCTTTTAATACCTGCACGAGACAGAGTTGCGTCACGTCGCTGTTTATACGCGCACCCGGGATTAGTTGTTGTGGCCAACCAGTGGACTAATGGGAGTTAATCGATAGGCCCTCTTCACTCGCTTTGGCGACGTCCTTTTGATTTGCGAAATTGTAATAAAACCGGGGTTTTTGGTATTTTAGACAGATGCTGGCGGAGAAGAGCGAACTAGAGCACAGGGTGTCGGAACGAAACGAAAACCAGAAACGAAAAACAAAAAAAAAACGGAATTTTTGGCCGGAACGAAAACGAAAACGTAACGATATTTATTACATCGTTCAAGAGCGAAACTGAAAAAATTTCGTTTCGGTTTTCGGTTTGAGTGGCAATTTCATGTGTTTCAGGATTCATTCAATTTACATTCAGCGAAATGAGAAATTGCCGTCGATTGCTTGCATGAAATCGTCTTTCGCCTTGCTGCCTGCTTCCATACTCTCTCCGTTTGTGCCGATAGGCGTGCTGCTGAGGTCCACGCGTGATTGCCACGGGCATCTGGATTCGATGCAGACGTCGCGGCATTATTTATTTATTTAGTTTAATAAAATACCCACACTATTCCTACGGCATTGTTTAGGGGGTGTGATACATAAAGAAACGAATATTCTAAAACACGACATAAGAACAAGGAGCAAAAGCGTACAACCTTTTGCATACACCACTAGCAGCGCAAAAAGCAGATTACAGCCGCACACTCAATGCAAACCGCTACAAGTCATGTTGCACTTGTAAGGAAGTGGTGCCAGAGCGCAGCGGAAAATATTTCATAAGGAGCGCGGAAGCAACAATGTCGGACAGGGCACTCCTATCTATTATAGTATTTTAGAAAAATACGCTTGCAATGCGGAAGTGCGCAATGATTATTCACCAATTTTCGTGCTGTTATCCCTTCGTTCGAATATATACGGTGGAAGGGGGGGGGGGGGGGTTGCTGAAGATACTGATGGTAATTCATTGCTACATACTCGCACACAATATCTTTTAATATTAAAAACTGGGTTTTTCAGTGTTCCGTGAGACAGACCGTTTTAAACTTTCAACAGTAAGATCACAACTATACGAGTTTTTCAAAAATTATATTTAAAAAAAATTATTAAGCATCACTTCATATTCTTTAACGTAATTTCACAATTCTCAATACTTTTTAACAATTTCATAAATATCAATTTTTCTTGCGCAAACACGAACCGTTATGAACCGTTACGAACCATTATTTTTTTAGTTCCGGAGCTGAAACGAAACGGAACTTTTATTTATGGAACGAAACAGAAACCGGAACGAAAAACATTTCGTTCCGACACCCTGCTAGAGCAGGCGCAAGGAGACGCCGAAAGACCGTCGCTGGTCAGATCTTTTGCTCTAATTGTCTTGAGTATTTTTATGCTTTCGATGTACACAGAGCAACATATGAAATAATGTCTTGGTTATAAGCAACTGTGATCGCCAGTATATGACACAAGTTAAGCCCAGAGTCTCAAGAGCCTTCGAGTACTTCATGGCAAAAACCAACATGTTACGCTAGCGGGTTAGACGAAATAACACGCTACATTGTCGTCAATAACCTACTGTTCTTTAGTCAGCAATGCTCTCGGTCTAATTCATTGGTTCCGGAAGAAGGGTCAGTAGAGATAAATGCACGCAAAGCAAACATCGCCGCATACAATTCACGGACGCTTGATCGTGCATGTCACCTCGTTGACGTCGTCTTCGCCTTTGGCGTTTTCTTCTGGTTTATTCGTAGGAACAAAGTCACTCCAATAAATGCTATTTCTACAATACTCTGCTGCGTCCTTCACTACGTGACAACAGAGAAATATGTAAGCGCCAGTGCATTTGGTTTGTTATTTCTTTTGCACTCCCGAAATTGAACGTAACGTCTGGAAGCCACGGAAATAAAAATTAACACTTCAAATCCACTTGTCTACTTAACTTCCACCGGAAAGTCATTGCTATACACAATAATTGTAAAAACCGGATTCTGCAGAAAATACAGCACACAAGATAAAGGAGAGTATAAAGCATTTTGATTATTCCAAGCCTTTGCGTATTTTCTGCCATTAAAATTTTCTTTTTTGGGTGTGGGTTATAGCATTGCTGTTGTAGGTAGAATTTTATGATGCAATTTAGGCACAGGTAACCAATTTGGAAGCTTGGTAGCCTAGCCAATCTCTTTAACACCTTATATACGCATCTCCGTAACACAACTGGAGACGCTCCGTTTTATTTGTTTCAATCCCTGTCCTCGGATGTGCAAGCACGGAGAAGAAATGGTGTATCCTGCGATAAGTATTTTATGCCCGCAGAAAACAAAAAACGCCCAAAATGAACTGCGCATGCTTCGCCAAAGGCGTTTGCGCGCTGCCTAAACCAAAAAGCAAAAGCTTGGAAGGTGCGCGGCTGTGCCCGAAACCGCGTGGTTCCAAATTCATCCTGAATCCACCAGGACGCCACCTGCCGCGAAGTGCCTGCGCTGAGAACTGTCCGCGCGGCGCACTTGCTGGCCGCGCCTGTAACAGAAAAAAAGAGCGAGCGTCCCCCTCACTCTCTTTAGCAGCGCAACCAGCCGACAGCCGTGAGCGCAGCGCCCCTGCTCGGCAGCGCGCCTGCTCCGGCCACGGGAGCCGTGGCCCACAAAATCTTGACAAAGACTGTACGTCAAAAACTGAACAAAAATAGGTGAGCAAGCAAACGAAAGAACTGGAAATAATTGCCTGAATAAAGTAAGAGGATGACGAGTTGCGGGAAGAGCACTAAATCATTTGCGATGACAGAAATTGTTCGGAACGAGGGAAAATATTACGCACGCGTACTATAGGGTTAAACAGTAGCCGAAAAAGTGTTCGAAACAAAATGTGAGTGATGTAAAGTAACAAATATTTGTCTGGAATATGGACGTGCACGTGGAATAGAAGGCGGGCTGTTACAACGGGCGATTTGACACAGCAACAAAGTCGAACGCCAAGCAGGACACAGCAAGTCTGTGTAACTCACACGTCAGCGTTTCGTCGTCATCCCAACTCACTGTGTAGGTCTGGTAGCTTCGAGCACCGTAGTGTTTGCGAGCTGGAAAGGAACGTGACGACTAGCGCGGCCACAAAACAGAAGTCCAACTACACTGTCAGGAAATTTTTCATCGCTGCCTGACGGCCCGTACTCAAGCTGTTTGGATAATGAGGTTTTTTTTTCTCTCTCTCCGTCTCTCCCACTCTCGTTGCTGCCCAGCCTCCCAGGCCAAAGCGGCACCTTTTGAGAGCGATGACTACTTTTTGTGTTGAACTGAAGCAGCCTTCGATAAGCGACGCCAGACAACCGCGCCTGTCCAGATAAACCCCGTCCCTCTGGCCACCGCCGACAAAATAGCAAGCTAGGCTGTACCGGCAGATAACAGAGCCGAGCAGTTACACGTGCAAGACATGGGCCGGCGTTCCGCGTTCCACAATCACGGAAAAAAAATTACACCATCTTCCCACGTGGGAACCCTGAGGGGATGCAAAGCCGTGGAGTAGTAGCGTGTTAATTGGTTGTTAGAGTAAAGACACGTGTAGTAGCGTATTAAATGTATTCTTTATTTATCGAGTAGTGGGGAACGTTTTGCGGCTTCTCCTTCTCGAAGCGAGGAATCCGCTGTTCGACGCTGGCGTTCGAAGCGTTGTCATGTTGCCGCACGCCATCTGGATCAGCTACTTACCGCTGGCGTTTCAAAGCAGCTTCTCGTTCTCCAAGCGAGGAATCCGCTGCTCGACGCCGCCGTTTACGTTCGGCGTCGCGAGCTCTCCTCTGTGCAGTCTTGTCTTCGGAGGTGCTTGCGGTTCTGACAGTGTGCTGGCTGGCGCTAGTTGAAGGTCTGCCAGCCAGTTCGCTGGCGGAATCGTTGACGTCCATTTGCAGCCATCGGACGGCGCAGTACCCAAGAAGCAACTGAGCGGAGCGCGGACGGGTTTATTTGGAGAGCAGAGGGAGTGGAGCGGAGGAGCAGCGCGCATGCGCATGATTGTACAGCTGGTGTGCAGAGGGGAGAGGAGAAGCAGCGCGCGCTATGCAAGAGGTGGTGTGGACAGGAGGAGGGGAGAGAGTGCGGTGTTATCACAGCTGTTGTGGAGAGGAGAAGAGGTGCGGACGCCAGACGACGGAGGGTAGACTAAGAGATGCTTTGCATCGAAAAAGCCGATTCAGGGCTGCCTTTTACACGTAAACAAAACGAATCTTCCAATGGCGGGGAAACAATTGGTTTACCGCCGTGGGAAGTGGCCACTTTAATTGCCTCTTGTGGAAGCACTCGTTCATATTCGGGCTGGCGGAAAGAACACTTTAGTCGGCCATTTTGCGGTCGTCAACGCCGTGTGCATCAGTGACCGTCTAAACCTGCCAAAAGTTAGGTTTGATTGCTCTGCCCCTTTTAAATGCAGAGCATTTCTTAGCCTCGCCTCTTCCTGCGTCGGACGGTGTCAACAGATTCGCGTCCGCAGCAGGTGCGCCTCTCCTCCTTCCCTCCTCTCTCTCAACAGCAGCTGGCGCGCGCATGCGTCGTAGTCAGCCCGTTCGCTCCGTCGTGGTCTCGGCGTAACAGGTGCGTGATAGCAGCGCGGTGGGGCGTGGAAGGGCGTGCGCTGCTTGCGCATGCGCGCTCTCCCCCCCGTACTGCTCTCCCTCTACTGCGCGCGCGGCAAATATAAATCGGCTAGCGGTCGCTCGTGCTTCAGTCACTGCGTTGCTCCTTCCTTCCTTGGTTGACGCTCGCTCCCACGTTTACTCGTGTCTGCTACTCCAGAATCACGGAAGAACCGATGGAAGCAACACTGCCTTCAACCAGTACTGAGGCCCCAATGCTCTGCATTTACTCGTGTTCCCCTCGCGGGAAGGCGCGGGAATTTTTTTAGTTCGGAGCGTAGCCTGGCTTCACTCTTTTCCCAGCCTAACCTGAAGTCGGACATGTACACCCCGCATAGCGATATTTTCCTGGGCTGTTACGGATATCGAAATGGTAGAAATTTAACCCCTGTCCCTAATCCACGGCTCTTCGAATTAAGGATATGTGAAATAGACTCCCAGAACACCGCCTTTAAAGCCAAGACACCGCTGCAACACCTTTAATGTGAATGCACCAGTTATCTGGGATGGTGCAAGATGGTCCATGGAACACCAAAAGTCTCAGGAATTGTACGAGTAAAGGCCGACTGCTCGAACGATAAATTCAGGCTCAATGAATGGTGGGAAAGACGCACATTCTCAGGTGGAAGCTACTTTAAAGGGGCACTGACACAAAAATTTAGCATCTTGTTTTTTTCGTTGCGATAAGTAGCTAGTGACCTACTTATAACCTGTAGAAACCTCATTTGCTTCAGCGTGCGACGGTTGTTTAATTAGAGGGATTTTAAATGCGGCCAGTCGCAGTTTCGGTTTCAGCGAGTGCCGCGAAACGATGGATTTTGTGGATTTTGTGTGAACAAAGCTGACCACGTGACCGTCGGAGGGATATCAGAGCAGAGCCGCCGTAGCACTGTCGAATCCGCATCGACGACAGTTTCTGCGAATGCCCCCACGTACTGATCTCGTGAGGCGCTTAATTAAAAAGCGACCGTGGATGTGACGCAGGCGCTGCGAGTGCAAATGCTACCGCGGCTAAAGAACGACGCGCGACTCTCGAGACGGTGGGTGGCAAGACGCGCGCTGGAGCAGCCGGCCGGTCTGCCTACAGGTCCGCCTACAGATGTGTTCAGCTCAGCACTGCGGCGGATATTCAGTGCCGCTCTCGTAAGCGGTGCAGATGAAATTTTTAATGCAACCCGCCATCTCATCATTAACTCCTTTCTCATGTAAGCCACTATGGTCGGGACTTGGGACAATTTCGTGCAGCGGTAACAAGCTATCACTCGAGCTACCTGCGCCGGCCTGGGCCACTTCGCGGCCGTGGCCGCCGCCTGCACAGCGACCGTGCGGCTAGCTCATGGCTTTTCGTGCCTCCGGCGCGTTTTCGCATCCAATGGTAATAAACAGTAATAGAAACAGAGTGCCTGGAATCGCTGTAGAACTTTGGTCGTGGCCAGCTGCCCGATTAGCTGACGAAATCACGGCGCCTCCGCCGCCAACGATCGGGTCGTTCGTTCTCGAGAGCAGAAGCTCCGCCCTCCGGCCCTCCGATTGGAGCGGCGAGCCGGGCGAGCCGCGTAAAACGCCGGTAGTGCGGAAGCGGCAAACACAAACTCGTGACGTGTTTGGATGTTGCAGGCGTCGCGCTCATCGGCTGAGAAAGGCGATCTTCAAAAATTGTTCACAAATATCTGTACAACGTATGGGGCTCACACTTGGCTCAAAATCCCCCGTATGTGTTCTACCACCTGAATGCATTTGATTGCCACCTTCACAAAGCTTTTCGGGGTCCCTTTAAGCTAAGTGCTAATTCAGATGAAACGGAAGCCGGCTTCCAACCATGTTCACCGGAATGCGAGATGAGCGCGAAACCCCTGGTCAACCACAGCACGCATCATTCCAGCTGATTGGAAATAAAACGAGGTATTCCGTTGTGGCATTCGACTTTGAAACGCGTGCACAAGCCGCAACTAGCTGGAGCAATTAACTGACACAAGGAGCAATTAGGTAGGTAGGAGTGCACGTTACCGCCGAAAAGTGCGTATATAAGGGCTGAAAAGGGCCAGTTACCAAGCGGAGTAACAATACGAGGAGGAATAAATGTTTATTTCACGAGCGTTGGTGCTGCTGTTAGGGCACCCGCCCAGCGGGGGGCGTCCCTAGGCCGGGATGCCCTGACCTTAGCTGGCGGCTGTCCAGGCCCTCTTCACCAGTATGCGCTGCGTCCCAGGGTCCGGACTTTTCAGGCAGGCCACCCACTCCTCGTAAGAGGTGGAAGAGTTTGTGGGTAGGCCTAGGGGTTGGTCCGTACTCCCATACTTGGTGGTATAGGGTGCCGGTTAAGAGATAGAAATCACAGGTATAGGGTAAGGTAGACGGCATGAAGAAGGGTGCAATAAGCTTAGGAGTTTATGTTCTTTGGAGGCTTGTGGCTTCTTGTCTGGACAACTCGGGATGTGGAGCCGGGAATGTTCTTTTGATTTGGCGATACGGGAACAGAATATCTTCATATTTGGCGATAGGTTTCGCGACAAGACAGCGCTTGTACTGTCTTTTTTACGTTCTGTCGTCCGCGTCCTTGCGCTGTTTCTTTAAACAAGAACATTAACCATACCTGTCCCTACGCACACCCAGGCATAACTGAGTTAAGCCACAGCCAATTTTTTCCAGTCTCAGGGTACCGTAAACATCCGCCTAGAGGCATATTCCCATTTTCCGAAGCAAATGAAAGCAGTCAAGGTGCCGAGTTCGGTGGGCCGATGCGCTACGGCGCACATCGCCGAAGCAACGGAGGAAGAAAAAGTTGGACGAAGCCTTATGAAGCGACCGCCACTCCAGTAGCGCATGCAACGCGCCTGTGTCGGCAGCCGCACGGCAGATCTTCCGGGTTGATGCACAGTACAGTGGGACAACAACGGGTACAGCGACGATGGGTAAAAAATGGGACCTCGTCAACACTTTAAACGGCAGCAGCGGCTCTATCTCTCAGCGTTTACTCCGCTAGCATTGCGTTCTTCCGCATGCAGCGCCACTAGTGGTGTTATACAGCGGTTTTCTCGATTGCTCGTGTCATGCGCCTGATGTTTAATAAAGAAATCGTCGGTCAGACTGGCGGGAACACTCTTCATAGTCAGAGCAAGGCCATTGTTAGTCTGTGCTGATATTGTTTTCCCGTATACTTGCACCTTAAGGAGCATTCCTAGAAAAGAAACCAACAAATCACTGATATTTAAATCAATTATTGTGTTATGAAAGTGCCTAAGCAACTCATTTAAAGCCACCATGTAACAAAATGTTCTTGTTCTTTTCTTAAAGGCACATCAGGTGAGTAAAGTCTCCTCGAGGCCCGGTTATTCTGAGAAGAGAATGGCAGCGTGAATATTTTCCGAAAGAAGCACATCCTGTATTCGCTGCCTGCGTTGTCACTTCAGGGCATGGTCATCCTCTTCGCAGCATGTAATTTTCATCTTCTGATATTTATGTGCCTTCTTGGGACCTTTGCAGGGCGTTCTTGAAAGCATGAGCCATTTGACAGTAATCAGGTGTCATTTAAGTTGGAATCTCTTTTTAAACACTTGAAGTGGTCAACTCTACTTGGGATTTTAAAATTGGGCAGAAATTAGTCTCTCAAGAAAGGCATGAAGGGGTCAGGTCAGATGTAAAGATTTAAATGACTGGCTCTCGCAAGTGGCATGTCAACTGAACACTGAATTCATGCCTCCCTTTACCATTTTTCATCAGTGGCACAAAGCGCATGCTGCCTTTGAATCTATACTGTTAATGTAGTTACTGGCACTACATTGTAACGTCTTTATTATTCAAGTGCAGCTGATGATGATTTTTTCATGGCAGTGCTGCTGCTGATGGATGAAAAAGTGACAGTGCTTATTTACGTAGGCGGCTTCGGGCTTACTTAATGAATTTTAGTACTGTATTTGACTTACACCCATGCCCTAGAAGAATCGAAAATGTGCGTATTTGACATGAACAAGTTTTCTACTTAGAACAAATTTGCATTTTTTGCTTGCTCGACAGAAGCAGGGCTTTGAACACAAATACACTGACAGCAAGATAGGAGGTTTTTTATTGCACACAACTGCGATTTTACCTCACGTAAAATATTTAGGCTGTAAAAATGCTTTCAGTGGCTTGGTAAAACTAGTCCCCTGTGTGTTTCCACGCTGGTTTGTTCTCACTGGAATTGACGAAATGTAGATATTTAGTCTGCTTGCTAAATTTCAAAATATGTAACATGCTCCCAGCTATCTGGTTTGTAAATTTTTTTAAGAGCCACACTGACGTTTTAGGAGCTTGGCTGCACTCGCTGCAATCGTGGCCTTAGACCTTCGTGATGGTAATGATGGTTGCGTACAGCTTCGCTACTTCCAATTCTTACGTGTTAGTGTGACCTGTCTTCATTTTTTTAGACAATTTTTAGCGTACACAATTTGTGAACTCCGCCGGGCCAAGCTCAAGCTTAAACCGCTCTGCTGGTAAAGAATTCTAGCACAGGTCTGCCTCCACAACAACTTTAGGTTCCCTGGAAATGCCTTTTAAATTGAGGTACCACAGGACCCTTCACGAAAGGAGATATCGCTACTTTAGGGGAGGAGCCCCTTAGGGGCTGGGGCTGTTGGCATCCTGTTCTCGCCGTCGTCGTAATCGTCGTCGTAGTCGCCATTCGAATCATCGTTAAATGTAGTCACGGCACTAAAACACAGGGAAACTCGTTTACGCCTCGCTCTAGAACGTAACGCGTGCAACAAAAACACCGGGACAATCGTTTACGCCTTCCGTGGGGTGCTTCGTTAACTCGTGCTAAAAAAAACACCGGGACGCTCATTTACGCCTCGCGCTAGAGAGCTTCTTGCTCCAAAGACACGAGACTTTTACAGCAAAGCTGCATACCCCCACCCCCCCAACGGTTTCACATCCGCTGCCAAAAACGCCAAGGCGCCAAGAATACACTTATACACTGCATGCTACGCTCCTCCCTCCGCAGGTTTTACGTTAGTGCAGTTGGCCGGGGATTTTATAAAACGGCGATTTCCGCGCCATCGCTGGGCAGTCCTTGAAGCTGATCCATATGATACAATGTTTCATCGAAGCAGAGTTCATTGACACTAGGCGTAATACACTCTTTCCTAATGGGCGCGTTACGTGGCTGCGACCGAAGCGCATTGATGCAAGCTGGCGCAGCAGCAAGCAAACGCGTGCGAGCCTACTTCGGCAATTCGCTCTCACTACCGAGCGCAGCGTGTCGTTTGCGTGCGGTTTACGTGACAGTGGCTGGGTTTCCTGCGCCTCGGTCGCGGTCATATAAAGGTGACAGAAAAACGAGATTAGCTGCTGCGCCAAAAGACTCCACTGGAGAGCAAAGGGCAGTAGCGCCGCTATGGTGTCGCCGCTGACCGGCACGCACCGGCCACCTGCTGTTTTTGGACATTGTTGCCAGGCTACACTGTGGACTTGGAGTTTACGAAATAGAAAAGACGGTCCCTTCCCGCCTCGTGAGAATACTACAGCCGAACCTCGTTATAACCAACACTGATGTAGCGAATTATCGGCTATTGCACACTACATACAAACTTTCCTGGTCCACCTCCTATTTCAGTTACACTTATCCTTTAAATAATGAAACCGAAACCGCCACAGCCGTGTGCGATATCGGCTATAACGAAGAAATATTTCATTCGCGCGAGGCTGGCACTCGAAAGCTAGAAAAGTTAAACAATTTTGCAGAATTTGTATTTAAAACTTTCTTTTTGCTTTCGGTGTTCAAAATTTCCTTCGACCAATTATCTCCATTTACGCTATCATAACGAGGAGAGTTGGAAAGTTTTCGAATTATGTTTTATTAAATGCGGTGCGTTATACGGTTTGCCGTTTTCTGTGATTTTTATATCTTTCTTAATTTTCAGTTTCTTTCAAATTTTGTTCGACCAATTATGTCTATTTACGTTATTATAACGCGTTACATTCGGAACTTTGGCGAAATGTGTATCATTGTGTAAAGGCAGGGCGTGGTACGGTTGGAAATTTTCCATATTTTTACAAATATTTTTCCTATTTTTTTAGTGTTTCAAAATTTCGTTCGACCAATTAACCCAATTAACGCTAATATAAGAATTACAGGTGGAACTTCCGCAAAATATACCTTATGGCGGGAATACCAGCCGTTGTACGGTTGGCCATTTTCCTTAATTTTTGATATATTTCTCATCTATTCATTTTTCAAAAAAAATTTCGGCCCATCTTCATTTACGCTAATATAACAATTAAATTTGGGAGTTTTGCGAAATCTGCATTATTGTGGAAATGCAGGGCGTTACACGGTTCGGCATTTCCCGAGATTTAAATAGCTTTCTTATTTTTCAAATTTTTCAAAATTGTGTTGTACCAATCACGTGCATTCCCGGTGTTTTAACGGTTACAGGGGAAACTTTCGCGAAGTCTGCATTTCTGTGTAGATGCTATGCTTTATACCGTTTCCCAGTTTCTTATATTTTGCCGTATTTTTTCAGTTTTTTTTTTCAGAATTTCGTTCTTCCAATTATCTCCATTTATGCTATTATAACTATTACAGGTTCAACTTCCGCGAAATCTGCATTATTGTGGAAATGCAGGGGGTGACATGTATCGCTCTTCCTCATAATTTTTTTATTTTCTGTTATTTTTAGTTTTTCAACATTTCGGGCGACCAATTATCTCCATTTACGCTATTATAATGATTAAAGACGGAACTTCGGCGTTCTCTACATTTTTGCGGAAATGCAGGGCATTACACGGTCCACCCTGGGGTGGTAGTCGGCAATGAATGCTAAGCATTAAAAAAATTACAAGGTAACACCTTGTAAACCTACAAAAGTAGAAAGGGTCGTTTCGTGCGGGTACACTATGGAACACTTCATCCTGCAGTGATATATGAAAAGCCGCCAGGTAAAGATCAGATCCGTCTTTAAATAAATAAGAAGGAAGGCCTGTTTTCTCACGCGAATTTTGTTCTGTCGTAATTTTACGTTGCCAGTTCCGGTCCATTTAGTTTGAAATGGCACAAGGAGACAGGTAACGATTACGGCGTTTACAGCGGATTTGAAGAACATAATAATGCGTTTTAGTATCTAGGATTTTCGGTCGAGCCAAATTGCCGATTTGTTGGAGCCAATTTTTTCCTTTACTGTTACAACGAATATCGGATATAACAAACTAATTTACTTCCCTGATACTACCTTGATATAACAAAATTCGACTGTTGTAGGTTTTTGCATAGGAAGGGTGGCCAAGAGGTTTTCTATTCTGTACGCGTTACTGCTGCGAGCTATTATCGACCGATTGAGCTAGCCTTGCTCTTTCGTCGGGGATAGCGAGAAGGACAGAGAGTTATCTAAAGAGGCGGGGCTATTGACTCGAGCTAGTTATCGCGAGCAATATCCCTTTGAGCTCACAGATGAGTCATATCATTCCCCTCGAAGTGCGTGTGCATGTCCTGGGATGATCGCCGTACGCAAAAAGTTATTTCGTGCTATCGCTCGCCCTTTTTAGTCTGCGGCGCTCGTTGCAGATCTGTTTCAGGCGCACGCACACAACGTCCTCCGCTGATCCAGTCGGTTGAGATGGCGACGAATCGCTGAGCGGTGAGCTACACAAACTTATATTATTGCGTTTGGGCAGCGCCAGCTTGTGTGTACTCGAGCTAACATAATGTTTCTGTAAACGGGTCCGATAAATGCTGAATATGTATGGTGGTAAGCACGTTTCTTATGTTGTGTTGCAGCTTTACACTTTTCTTCGGGGCTAGTGATTCGGTTGCTGGCCTCTTAAGTAATTGTACCCTCTTTCCTTCGTTCTTCTCTCGCTCCCAAGTCTACCTCAAACAACGCATAATTTGCGCGATCCTTTCCACTGCTAAGCTGCAAAATAATTTATCCTTATTCTAATCGAGGCACATGCACCAATTGTGGAACTCCGGACACCATTGAACGTATTCTGCTGAAATGGCCTCTATTCCAAAACGAAATCCATAATCTCCTTGATAACGTCCCGGTAACGTAGGACCAAATTCATTGAATGATCGTAATCCAACGTATACCCACCCAAAGTAGCAACAGCAATCTGGGACAATCTGCTCCATTTTGCATCACAACGCACTATTTCTTGCTTGTTATTTCACCACATCCACCGTGCAATGTAGACTTGTTATTGCCAGGATTTACCATGTATTAGAAACAAGCCGCCAGATTCCTTCATAATAATATACGGTAAAAGCAGTAAACCACTCTTATAAAATCTTAGTTTTACACTGCGACAGACTTCATATATTGGCCAGAAATTCCTTAATAAAACGTGTCCCGATGTCGTGCTCATAACTTAATGTTTCAGCCAACTATTGATAGATCACGATGAAGCGTGTCGTTCATTTATATTTTTTGGTGGTGCCCCGCTTAACACTGCAATTATGTGCACCATAATCCCTGGTAACATGCAGTTTTGTGCCATCGTAAATGAAACATTGTCATATGTATTAGAAATTGCAATATAAGTTATTATTTCTGACGAAAATAATGCTGCAGCAGGGTGGCGAGCTGGGCTGGTTGGTATATATGCACGAACGAACCTAAAATATCTGCAACACAGAAGAATCTAAGCCAGGCTGACCAACAGGACGGATGCTATACTATAAAAAAAACTTTTATAGAAAAATCAGTCGAAAAGTTTCTGTGTTACTATGGGTACATTATTTTTATTTTTTTACATACACCTGAGGTCCTTCTCAAACTCATGTAAGAGTGGACTCAGGGCAATACATTGAATGAAATACAGCACATAACTCAGCAATGGATTAGTTTTGCTTGCCGTAATTTTAAAATCAGTGGAGGCCTAAAGTATGCAATAGACACAAATTGGTGCGTAAAAGAAATGCAATCATATTGTGTTTCAATTTTGAAAAAAGAGCACTTCAATTAAAACATATATTTACAATACGCTGATAAAAAAATCGAACACCGATTTCACTGTTGTCTTAGGTAATTTATTCCAGGAAGATATCGCAGAATGCAAAAAAGAGGACTCATCGGTATTAACGTGGCGGATTGGTTGCCATATTGTCTCACTCTTATGTGTTTCCACTCATCGTTTCAAAGAATCTTGGAGGTATTAACCCGGCGACAATATGAAGTGTCCGTGGGAAAGCTGGTAAATGAATTTTAAACTGCATATGACCGTACGTTGCTCACCTTTTTGATGGTTTGTCCTATTCGTAAAATGTTTACACTTGAGTGCCGGGTATAAACCGCAAAAATAAAAATAAAGCTAAGTTCTGTACCCTTTCAATTTTACTAATCAAGAAATATTGGTAAAGGCTCAGTTAAAACACGACGGTGGTGGATCGGTCGCCCGCTGTCGATGATCGATGATCCGATGGAGTGACGACTCGCTGGCTCGTTCGCGGACGGCACATAGCCGACGACGGTCTACTCCAAGTACACTCAAAATGTACAATATGTACACTTTATTTACATTACGTATTTACAACTCATGGCTAGTGATCGCAAACAAGAGGTCGGGCAAGGCCCGCGTCGAGCGGGGCTCGCCGCGCTCTCCACCTCTCCTCCCTATATCCGTTCCTGAAAAACATCAAACACCTCGGTTTTACCAACAAAACCCCGCCCACAAAAGGGACGTCACAACTGAAGAGTGAGGATGGCTCATTATTAGCCCATCCTAGGCCACTGATTGGCCACCGTGACAAACAAAGCTAGGTGAGTTCAAAATAGTCACGTGACCCACCTCTCTCACTCTCATACAGAAACCCAAATGTATTCCGAAAAACACAAATGCAACAGAAATGAAAACCAACCAACGGAAAGCAGACCTAAGTACGGGAACCGTGCACGCCTATGTTTGTGCTCCGCGCCGCAAGAATTCCTTTCCTTTGTTAACACGTGGAGCGCCTAACAAAGCCTGGTAGTCCTCCCTATTGACGGATCCAGCCGCCAAGTCACCAGGCTCAGGCGCGTGACGAACGGCAACTTCGCCCAGGAACTTTGAGCAGTGAAACTGCCACAGACTGAACGCCTGGTGACCTTTTCCTATCCTTGATGCAAGGTTTGACCCCTTGGCTGCCCTTCAGCTATTACTTTCTCTACACCGTTCTGCCACTGTACAAGGATGGCACCGATGCCAACGTTGCTGGCGTCAGTACGAATTTCGGTTTCCGAAGCGTCGTAGAAGTGGGCCAGTACGGGTGCAGTTTGCAAGCGCTCAAGGAGGGCGACAAACGCATTCTGCTGTTTTTTACTCCATTCGAAGGCTGCGCTATCTTTCATAAGTCGCGTGAGGGGCTCCGCTATGTGAGAATAGCCTTCAACAAAGCGTCTGTAGTATTCCCAAAGTCCCAAGAAGCGTCTGACAGCCTTCTTATCACTTATGGCCCACTTGTATCGCTTATGGCCCAGAAATGTGAGCTCTTGAAAACCCAGGTGACATTTCTCCGGCTTGATAGTTAACTCTGCTGCACGAATGGCTTCGAGGACAAATGTTCTGCGAACGTGCTAGAAAACACAACCACGTCATCCGAATACACCAGGCACGTCTGCCATTTAAGTCCAGTCAGAACAGTGTCCATCATGCGCTGAAATGTAGGCGGCGCCGAGCATGGGCCGAAGGGAAGGACCATGAATTCGTACAGGCCGTCCGGTGTCACGAACGCCATCTTTTCGCGATCCCGCTCGTCTACTTCGATTTGCCAATAGCCAGATTTCAGGTCCAATGAAGAAAAGAATTTAGCATCACGCAGGCGATCTAATGAGTCATCAATTCTGGGCAGGGGATAGACGTCTCGCTTTATAACGCTGTTCAATCTGCGGTAATCAATCCAGAAACAGAGGGTGTTGTCGTTTTTCCTTACTAGCACGGCAGGTGAGGCCCATGCGCTTCGCGACGGTCGGATAACATCATCTGCTAGCATCTCTTTCACTTGCTTCTCGATTTCCTCCCGCTCCTTAGGCGACACCCTGTACGGGTGCGGCGGCGCAAGCCTGGCGGGCTCATGCGTAATTATTCGGTGCTTCCTGACCGGCGTACGGTGTAATTTAGATGTCGTGGCAAAGCAATCGGAGAATTCGCGCACAAGGCGTAGTAAAGCATCCTTCACTGTGGTCGAGAGTTTCGGGCCGATCTCCACAGGTATGTGTATGTCAGCTGTCGGTGACTCATCCATAGTTGTCCCCAATGTGGTTAAATGGGTCACTTCGGCGACTTCCTCGATGAATGTAATGGTAGTACCTTTCGCGAGATGGCGACGCTCATTGGTGAAGTTCGTAAGCAAGACGGGTGTGCACTATGCAATCAATCTTGGGTTTAAGGCCCTTCAAGCCTCGAAAAAAACTCAAGCCTCGAAAAAAAACTATGTTAGGTTCCTGGCCACTGAGGGATAGCCGGAAACGAAACCGTAGATCAAATGGCTGCTGCTGTAACACTCTTGAATACTGTAGACATAACAACAATAACCTACACTGACATAAAGCCACTCATCAGACGACAGCTTCGCAAAACATGGCAAACGCACTGGACTGAAAACACAGACAAGTTAGCCGTAATAAAGCCATTCTTGGGACCATACACTATCGACACACGCAGCAGATACACAGAAGTTGCACATGCTAGGCTACGGATAGGGCGCACACATGTCACACACTCGTATCTGCTCTAAGGGTCTTCAAGACCAGTGTGTAGCAGGTGTGGAGAGGCCCTACCCGTAGTTCACATACTCATTCAATGCAAGGCACTCGAAACTACACGACATAAACACTTCAGAGAACTCTACAGACAACACATTCTGCTACCCCCATCGTTTTTTCTAGGTGACGATGCCATGGTTTCTGTGAAACGCGTGTTTAAGAATATGACGTTAAGTTTTTACACCTCATTTCCTATCATGCATAACCAAATCTGGCCCTATACACCAGCCATCACCATTATCTTTAAGGGATTTTACTAAGTCCGGTTTACCCGTTTTTATAGCTACCTTTCTGTGGTAATCACTCCTCTTTCAACTATTAAATCACTTCTCTGTCACTCTTTGCCCTCGTTGGCCTTGCGCCATATAACACCAACCATCATCATCATGCTTGGTCATCTGCTCATTTATTTCTTTACTCACTCAATGATTGCCCTTTACAAAGGAAAACGGAGTATAAATACATCGGAATTTATGTTACTCAATATATGTCCTGGTCCAAGTACATTGATATCACCTATAACAAAGCGCTGAAGAGATTAGGCTACCTATAGTCCGTTCTCTGTGTCGCTCCAAAAGAAACCAAGCTTTTAAGTCTCAAAACCTTGGTACGCCCATTACTTGAATACGGTTCTATCGTTTGGAATCCCAGCAAAGCTTCCTACATAGCAAATGTAGAATGAATCCAGAACAACCAGTCCGTTTTATATGTCGAAGATATGACCGCAATCCGTCGCCTTAATCCAACTTGCCACCTTTGAGCTTAACATAGTTAGCTGCTCGGCGGCAATAAGAATGCTTAAAATTCCTGTACACCTTGATTAATTCACCGCGCTTGCCGTCGCTTCAAAGGTATTTGCAGCTTTCGACAGCATCCTCTGTACGTACGAGAAGCCAACATGCGCTAAATAGTACACCATTTCACCCCAAAAATGATTTCTTAAAATATTGTTTTTTGCCTTTGACTATTGGGTTCTGGAACTCGCTACCCGGTGATACTCGCGGGATCCTTATAGATCAATTCTTGAGTGCAACATCAGATGCATGTTAAATACAGATTTCTATGTACGCCTGCTTTCTTTGGTCTTGCCGTTGTTTATTGCGTATCTTATGTAGTATTGTGAACGAGTCAATCTGTGCCATACGCTCGTGTTTTTGTTTCTTCTTTTTATCACTTTATCTATTGTATGTCCGCTCCGGAAACAGCCCTAAGAAGGGCTGCAGTATGTATAAAAAAATGAATAAAATATAAACTGAACTAAAGGTGCCATGCAATCACCCAGTCTCGTGTCTTAGTGGAGGCTTAAATTGACGGCCACCAATCGATAAAACAAGGTTCTGTGACGGAAAGTCGCCAATGTTTTACACGTCTTCTTTATTATCTCCATTACTTTTTGAGGTTGGTGATAATGTTAACAGCGCTATTACAGGGATAACGCAGTATTGTAATGAACTAAACTCTTATTTTATCTTCACGGCCCCTTTTTCACGTGTAACTTTGCAGCTCAAGAAACTGGCCGGTTTGTGAGTGGACTGCCTTTTAAAAAGTCGCATTGTTAGAACCACGAAGACTGTTATTCAGGCCCCTTAGGCCTAAGCTGAGAACTTTGAAAAAGGCTGCTTGTCTCCCAGGTTAAGTGAGGGCACACTATCGATTACATCTCGTGTCTTCGTTCAGAATGTTTCTTTCCCCGAACTCTGGCTTTCATCTATAGGGGAATATCCCATGTATAGAATCAAAAAGGGATCATTGTTCTGTCCTCCAATAGGACATATTTTTTCTTGTCTATTTGAACGACCATTGTGTTAGCGGGCTGTTTTCGTTGTGGGCTTTTCGGGACAAGGTATTCAGGCCCTCTGATGGATTTGAGTCGACGTTCGTAGGCAGGATTGCAGCGAGCAATCCAAACATGAAGATTTTTCGGCAGTTTAAAACAGCCTTATGTTTCAAACCAGCGATTAGTAAACTAGATGTCGCGCAACGGATACACTGTTATAATGGCGTTATTACCCTAACATAAAGAGAAAAAAAAACACAATAAAAACTCAACCTGTACTTTCATTGCAGGCGTAAAAACGGGCACGCTAACAGATTCTCTCCGCGCCGAACGAAAATCACCACTGTCGCAAACATTGGAACGATTCCGGCGCTATGGCACATCAGCGGGACATTGGTCGGCCAATTCCGATCCTGCGACGTGAAGGCGGAGGCCAGTTTACCCTCGACATTGGTCAGCTGGAGCGAATACTACTGGACGACAACGTTAAGAACCTGCCTGTTGTGGTGGTGTCGGTAGCTGGAGCGTTCCGCAAAGGAAAGTCTTTCTTGCTTAATTTTTTTCTTCAGTACATGCGGAACAGGACAAAAGACCAATGGATGGAGGACTGCGACGCCCCACTGAAAGGATTTCCTTGGCGTGGTGGTTCGGAGCCCGAGACTATGGGCATTTTGATGTGGGATGAAGTATTTGTGGTAAGTTAATGTTTCTGCAGAACTGTCAATCGCGAAGTCACCGCTGGGAATTTCCAGGTAACCACAACAGAAGGGAAGAGAATGGCCGTGGTTTTCCTGGACACCCAGGGCATGTTCGATGGGCGGTCGACATTAAAATCCTGGACCACAATATCTGCCTTCAGCATCATAGCAAGCTCAGTGCAGATATTCAATCTTTCACAGAACATTGGCGAAGATGAACTGCAATACTTACAAGTGTTCACTGAATATGGACGGCTGGCACTGCAGGTGGGTTCACGCACTGTACAATCGTGTTCGTGCTACGTTCAGTACAAGAGACGGGCTAGGAAGTCGCCAATCCGCCCTGCGAAGTGCCAAATACTCACTGCTACGTGGGGTGGCGGTTCGATGAAACTAAGGTGCCATCGGTAAAATAACCATTTGAGAAACAGTAAGAGGGCGGACGGCTATCCCCTCCCATGAGAATTCGCTCTTACCGGTGAATGGAATCTGAAGGAATGAGCAGTCCTACTGCGCCATAACCGAGGCCAACAACCACCTATACTTTCGCTGGATAATTTTCTCGCTGAAATGTTTTCTAGTACAAATTTCTGCTTGGAAGGACTGTTCACCGTATAAGGAAGGGCGTCAGGCGAGGAGACATGATCTCTCCGATGTTATTCACAGCATGTGTACAAGAAGTATTCAGAACATTGGATTGGGAACAGGTGGGAGTAAGGGTTAATAGAGAATACCTCAGTAACCTGAGATTTGCTGATGACGTTGCCTTTTTAAGTAACACGGGAGAGAATTGCAAAGTATGCTTACCGCACTGGACAAGCAGAGTACAACGTGGGCCTGAAAATAATATGCAGAAAACTAAAGTAATGATCAATGACCTCGGGACAGCACAGCGGTTTGAGTAAGTGGCGAGGCCATGGAAGTGGTAAGCGAATATATCCACTTACGCCAAGTTGTGACCCCGGATCCAACATGAGGCAGAATAATTCGAAGGATAGGACGGGGTGGAGTACATTCGGCAGGCATTCTCAGATAATGAATGGCAGCCTACCATTTCCCCGAAGAAGAAAGTGTATGACAGCTGCATCTTACCGGTACTCACCTACGGGCAGAAACTTGAAGGCTCACTAAGAGGGTTCAAGTCAAATTGAGGGCGTCTCAGCGCGCAATGGAATGGAAGATGATAACTGTAACATTAAGGGACAAGAAAAGAGCGGAGTGGGTCAGGGAACAAACGCGTGTTAAGGACATATTAGTAGAAATTAAGAAGAAGAAATGGACGTGGGCAGGGCATTTAATGCGAAGGCAAGATAACCGTTGGTCATTAAGGGTAACAGAGTGGATCCTTAGAGAAGGCAAGCGTTGCAGGGGCGGCAGGAAGTGAGATGGGCAGATGAGATCAGGAAGTTTGTGGGGATAAATTGGTCGCAGTTAGCACCGGACCGCGGTAATTGGAGATTAATGGGAGCGGCCTTTCTTTGCCCTGCAGTGGGCGTAGATAGGGTGTGATGATGATGATGATGACAATGATGTGGATCAGAAGAAAGTCTGCACGTATGTTTAAGCCATGACTGCCCTAAGTTCAGTATAGTGCGAAAAAGTGGCGGCGTCCAGTGTAGAAACTATTGCCGCTGTAAAAAAAAACATTACTAAATCGTTCGCATATACGAAGACGTGCGAATGTGAAATAAGTTAGCTTTAAAAAATCAGTTTTAAAACGAAATTGGGTACATTAGAGTTCGTATAACAATCGACCCCGTGCGCGAAAGAGGAGCCGAGTACGTACCAACACGTCACACTAGTACATTGCCAGCGCCCCACAAGAATTACCTTATTGCTTACGTGGTAAGTGTAGCAGTCTGGGCATGTTGGTACCCCATAATTACAAATAATTATTCGAAAAATTGCACATGGGAGAAGTGCAAGCACGCGCGCCCAACGCAATTTCGTTATGCGTGTCTGTCTTCACTTCGTCCGTGTCCCCGTTTTTCCCGCAATGTTTTTGTAACTACAGTGGAATGTCGTTGATACGATCCTACATAATGCGTTTTTCGGCCTAATACGTTTTTCGTTGTATTCCTGGCCTACGTCTGTTTGCAATAATGCATCTTTGTGTGTTTGGTGCGATCCAAATTTTGTCGAAAATTGGATAATACTACCGCGAAAGTGGATCTTTGCCGACATTTGTACATCTCGTACGTTTATTCTTCGGTATGCTAGCTAAGACAGCACTCGGCAACAAGCCACGATCTGCACGTGGGTAGGCTGCTTGGTTACGTGGTTAGGAACCGCAGAATTGAACCTGTGAGATGTGGGAATTCTGTTACGAGTGTTTGTGTGCGGGGATGACGACTTAAGAAGCTGCGAATTGCAAACCCTGCAAGATATCATTGCGGAGCCCTCCGGTGTGGCGGCAGGTGCGAATGATGGCGACGGCAATGACGACGACACATTAGAAGATGGAGACTGCCATGGCGACGGGTGTTCAACCATAGCCATAGTTACTCGATACACATCAAAGTGCTGGTGTTAACAGCAAGCGAGGCACTCGAGCACTCTGACGCACATCGCAGCTTCGTCGCGAATGCAGAGCTGAGCGCGAAAACGGCAGCTTCTTTTTCACATTTCGGAAGAATTTACTCCTGAACGTTGAAAAGGAGAAGGAACAACCCTAATTGACCAGCCACTTCAATATTGCTTAATAAATGTGAGTTTCTGTCGATATAGGCATATTTTCCTAATTTTAACTTCTTCGGATAATAAAATATTGCATGATACGTTTTAGACCAGGTTACCCCGTGAACAACGTATCAACGATAATTCCCTGTATTGCTTACGGCGGCGATATCATATCCCGTGACTCGGGACGTGACGGCAAGCTTGTAGGACAGGTGCACATCAGCAGCAAAGAACTCTTAATTTTGGGGAAGCTGCGGTGTTCAGTGGCGCGAATCATCCGCATATCGCCGTAGTTAGCCCTAAAAGATGAGGAGGCAAGAGCCAAAAAAAGACGTGTTTTGTATGCACAGCGCTTCAGGTGTAACTACCGAAGTACTCGCCCTAAATCCACAAGTATTAACTGCGACACCGCAGTTTCATCAACAGGCAGTACATGTGGAAGCATTAGTCACCAGCACTTCACCTGCTGAACAACATGGATTTCGATATCCTACACGGAAGCAGCTTCAAGTGTACATGCTATTTTAGCTGTATTTTTCCGCGTCCTCAAAACGTAGTTCCAGTACAGTGCAAAGGTACTCCAAGAGGAAACAATCGGGCAGCCTCAATCTTGTCAGCATCTGACGCTCGCTCCATTTTCAACTAGGTGGTGCTGTGACTACAAATATTAACCACGACTTTGGGAGCATGCATTCGCTAAATTCTTGGCCAGTCATAGCTGCAACTACAGGCAGTTACACTATATTACTATGGAACTGCAGGGGTCTGCCTCAACAAGCGGGTGAACTTAAGGAACGCCTTCGTCTGGACTCACCTTGCGCATGGGCTCTAGTGCTTCAGGAAGCGTGCGGCCTACCCCATATCTCCGCATTTACCCGCTACGCGTCTCCATTCATTGTTGACAACCCTAGTTAAACCCCCAGTAACGTCATGCAGTAAAGGTGTGGTGTATGTCCTCACAAGACTTCCCAGCAATCTGTTGACTTTGAAACCTGGTGCTCTCCGTGGGAAAAAATTGTTGCTGTTAGAGGTGAGCTCAGTCACTGCGCAGTGATCCTTATATCTTGGTATGTGCGTTCTCCCAATAGCCATGTCACCATTGTTTGGCTAAGGTAGACTTCGAATATACGAGCACAACATCCCGTTTGTCCCATCCTAATCGGCGGTGACTAATGACTTGCACACAGCCTGGGGTTATGACATGGTGAATGCGCGAGGCTGACATCTCCTCAAGATCATGGACCATGCTCCCTTCACTCTACTGATTGACAAGACCCAGTGAACTCACCAATCCACGTCCATACGTATGCCTCCACGTTCCGCAGACAAACTTGGCGGCTTCGCCCATCAGCAGTTACTTCGCGGTGATCCAGGCAGCGAAGGTACTGGCCATGATCCCATTCACCTCGAACATTCATCTTCACCCTCTCGTCGTCTACGTCGTAAATCTCATATCACCAAGTTGGACTAGTTTCGGAAATCGTTGTACAGATGCCAATGATCAAAAAGAACCTTTTATAGACTGTACAAAGAGCTCGTGAAGTTTCTGTGACTTTAAACTGGGCTGATGAGATCTCAACCTTGATTTGCGCCTTATTAAGTTGTGAGCGTAGTGCCGACAAGGCGGAATTGTTTGGTTGTAGCCATTCCAACTGTCGATCTTCCCAACCACGCTTTAAGCATGAACGCCGGCTGCCCCGCCAGCGCTAGCTTGACATGGGAGCTTCGTTAGGGCGCCCGTCTGGAATGCGCACCATATGGCGCATTTTCATTCTTTGGGACGACCACCACGTCCACAGATCATGATGACTGAGTGTTCATCAACTCTAAACCCACTTCATTGAAATCTGCAGATACGCTGCCTCACACTGTCTACCCAAATATTGAACTGCATCCAACCATCATACCCCTCCGTTTAGTCTCCGACAGGTGCCAGTATGCCGCCATCTAAGGCACCAACCGAGGATATACTATCACAATTTACAATGACAGAACTGCGGCAATTCACATGCCTAAACTCTGCTGGACTCGTGGTCTGACGGTGTGATCTATGAATCTTTCAAGAACTTCGACGATTGTTCTCACGTGGGTCTGGTAGAGGGGTAAAATTGGGTGTGTAAAATTCCCCCGGCCTGGCTTCAAGCGGATGTTATTACTATTGCAATCTCGAAAAACCGAATACCCATATACGCAACTTCGACCAATAGCATTCACGACGACCATTTGGAAGCTGTTGGAGCGCATGCTTCCCGCAGGCCTTCAGAGGTGGCTCTACATGCAAAATCTTTACCACCCATGCCAAATTGGATTGTGTCCCCCTTGCTGCCACCTCTCGGGGATTATCTTCATTGGCGGCGGACCCCAGTGTGTTCGTTTTTGTGCTAGGCATGGAAGCCTACAAAGCGTACGATAACTTGGGCCACGCCACCCTCATCGAGGTACTCCATCTTCTTCACATGCCCCAACGCCTATGTGATTTCAGCTTCTTATACCTACGAAACGGCACCTTCTTCATCCGTGTCAAGGAATCCCCACCGGCTTCTTCCAGCACCGCCGTGGTGTGCCTGAGGGATCTCTCCTATCCCTCTTGCTTTTTAACATGCACATAATACCTCTCGCCTGGCGACGCGGTGCTGTTCCGCACATCTGTAGTATCATTTATGTGGACGTCATTATGGTATTGTCTATTCACCAGGACAAACTCTTTCATCATGCAGGCTGACACTGGCCGCTTTCTGTGTAAGCCTGCAACAGGCTCTTGATAAAACCAATTCTTGGATCAGGTATCTTGACCTCCCACTTTCCCTACCGGAACAGCTATTCTCAACGTGACCTACACTTCCGGCAGTCAGCGCTTGCAACATTCCATATCCGTCTTTCTGCTCAAGGCATGCCTGTACCAAGTTTCTACTGTATGGGTGTTGTGCTTGGATATTACGACCACTGGTTTTGCAAAACCATGAATTGCTCTGGGACCATTTCGCAGAATTGCTGGGTCCTTGTGTATATTTTATATGTATCTTTTTTCGGTTGAATATATAACCTTCAAATTTCAAGCTTCGCACTTCAAAGCTTCAAGCGTCTCAATCATTGCGTTTGTCCCGTCGCATTTCGCGGAAAGCCGGCGCGCAACATCCAAGATGACCCGCATGCTTGTTGGAGCCATTCTTCAGCCTCGCATAGTTTATCAAGCTCAATCCGACTTCCTCAATACGTCAGACTGGGCGCTACTCGAATCAAAACACGTCGGCAATGGGGGCAATAACCGGTCGTCAAGCCCTCACCTACACCCGAATTCTCCAACTGTAAGCACAGCTGAACTTCACATCTGGGGAGCTAGGCCACCAGCGTCGATAAGCCCGCATCCAAAAACAAGCCCCCTGCGCGCCTGTAGCACATGACCGATCCCAGACTAATCAACACCACGACGGCCCCCATCTAAGACACCAATAACTGTACGCTATTGCCGCATGCTCCCCGAACGGTTGTTCCCCGTTCACCTTCGTTGCCCGCTTATACGCTACTTTCTGAAGCCATGGCTTCGAACTTGCTTCACTAGCACCTTTCCGCTGCCCCGATCATGACGTGATACATTGCGAAAAGTGTCTCCGCGCAGGACTCTCGTGCGAGATGCTCTGCACACGGCTAGCAACCCAGCTTCACACCTGCGCAATCTCAGGATTCATGCGGCTTTGGAAGCTTCGAACCTCTTGCGTTCTCGACTTCTGTGAATTGGACAAGGCACTTGCGCCTCTGAACCGAGAATCGTCATAAGGTACTTACCATGCGGTGTTCTTGTCAGGCGCCAACGAAGCCACTCCGTGGGCAGGCTCAGCCGTGCACGGCTGCGTCTGCGGATCCCTGCGCCCTTTTTAGGCTTTCAAAGAGACTGTGCAAAAGAACCCTATTTCGCCCCGCCTCTTCGCCGTGCGATGCGGATCCTGGCCTCTTACCAAATGGATCCTGCTCCTACGTCTCG
This sequence comes from Haemaphysalis longicornis, assembly GCA_013339765.2. Taxonomy (NCBI): domain Eukaryota; kingdom Metazoa; phylum Arthropoda; class Arachnida; order Ixodida; family Ixodidae; genus Haemaphysalis; species Haemaphysalis longicornis. The sequence continues at coordinate 117,924,665 of CM023455.1, forward strand.
CCTGGGCCCCTCGCCGGCTGTTGCAGGCCGGAATCTAAACCATCCCCTTTTCCCTTTACATATTTAGCAATAAAGGGAGCCTCCACCCTCGAAGTCGCCTTGTGGAAGTTCCCAGTTCCCCCATGTCCCCTTTCTCATAAATCCACCTTGTTTGGCAAAAGAACAAGTCGAATGCAACGTTCTTATGCTAATTAGAGGGGAAATGGAAGCCGTCTTAATCTGTTAGCCAGGCCTGCGGTGTCCGTAAAACACACTGAGTGAAGGTGTAGATTCTGTAAGAAGACGCGATGAATTACTTTATCAAGAAAGTACAAAGCACGCTAGATGCAACCTTGGTGAAGTGACAACCTGCATTCCGCAGCTGGCACTCCGGAACTTACCGTAAAAACCCGCGTATAATACGAACCCGCGTATAATACGAGGTGTAGATTCGGGGACAGCAAAATCAGAAAAAAGTTTTCATCCGCAATATAATGCGAGGTAAAGAGCACAGAAAATATTTATTTGCACTGCAGTTACCGTTCAGTCATTGTCAGTTTTCGCTTGCACTGTCTCCCGACGTGCGTGCAGTAATCGTCAGGTTCGCTGCCGCTGTCTCCTGAAGTCGCCTTGTCGGAAATGTCTTCCCTCAAGAAAAGTGGTCCTCAGTGCCATCAAGGGCGTTCGAGATGCCGAATTTCTTAAAAGAGCGACTGACGAGCTCCTCTGGGATGCTGGCCCACGCAATCGCGATCCAGCCACAAAGCACCGCTGGAGAAACCCGCGTCAGCCATTCGGTAGCTGTCACTTACGGGTCTCCTGACCTCATCCACTCTTGTAGCAGGACCTGATGCTGTCTTTGAAGGCTTGTTGATGCAAACGTCCTAGCGGTTGCAGCATGGATGTCATTCCTCCTGGCAATGACATGAGTTCGGGTGCGGGGTTCTCGCAACGAACTTATTCTGGAATCGGCCAGGTGGCAACGAAAGGCGTCCAACACGAGCACTGACGGGAATCCCCAAACGTGCTCCAGGCCGCCGACACCACACAGACTTTATCCAGCCAAGCACCATTGTTTACATTCTGCAACCCACGAATGTTGCCATTCGGTGACGCCGAACTGCCATCCTGCGAAGCAATTCTTGATTGGTCTCGGCACATAAAATAACTTTTCTTTTAATTGTAGCCGAATACTGTTTTAGTGCACCCGACATCGTGATAGACTTGCGGTGAACGTGCCGAGATTCTTCGCGTGGTCAAAACGAATAAAAATGGCGGCCGGCTGAGAAAAGCAGCAGCCAGCTAAACGCCACCGCAAGATGGCGCAACCCTCCGCTGAAAACCGAAAGTGAAAATTTTTGGCTGAATACTTTGGGATTCACATATAATACGAGGCCCAAATTTGACATAGCAAATTTGAAAAAAAAACCTCGTATTATACGCGGGTTTTTACGGTACTTTTTTGGTTTTTCCACTTTTTTGGTGAAAAATAAAATTTAAGCTCACGTAATTAGTGCTGACAATAGTGACATGACGTATTATTCCCTTCATCCGCCATACTCTCAAAGAACTGATGAAGAAATCGGCTGTCCTTAAGGGGACAATAATTGAGTTCAGAATGAGGTATTTGCTCCAAGACCGCTCTCAGTTTTTCGTGATTACTGCCATCGGAGTGTACTGAGTGCATAGAAAACACCTAAGCCTTTTTCTTCAGTGTATTTTTTACAGTGGTGTTGAAAACTGGTACTGAATGACTGTACTGTTTTTCATACGTCAAACGTGGCTTCTTATGACCAATGTCTATGAATGGCTTCAATTGAGGGACAAATATTTTCATGAAATCTCACACAAAAAGAACTTCAACAAACTGATGTAGGCACATAAGGGAGATATTTTTACACTTAACGTCACATAATGATTCTCTGTAGTGACACACAGAAGGCGCGTTTTGGCTTGCATGTTCCAGAATCAATTTCCGAGTGAATGGGATGCCGTTACAGGCTGACATTTCCAAATATTCTCAAACTGAGAGTTTTATTTGTTATCCAACTGGCATCAGAAATTATGACTTCTGTCATTGCAAAACTGTAACAATTGTCGCTCTTCTTTAAATGAGATGCAGAATCTGCCCTTCACTTCAATTGCCCTGCTGTTTCAGACCGCGGGAGAAAAACCGTTCCAAAACCTTCTATTTGTCGTCCGAGACTGGCCCTATGCCTACGAAAAGCCATATGGCTTCGAAGGTGGTAGCAGCCTTCTGGAACAGCGCCTGTCGGGGTATGACAAGCAGGCACCGGAGCTCCAGCTCTCACGACGTGACATCAGGTCGAACTACTCGGACATTAGTTGCTTCCTCATGCCGCACCCGGGAAAAAAGGTACCCACAGTGGTTAAAAATGACAGCGAAACAGCTCTGGTGCCGCTGCGCAGGTGGCGTTGGGGCAACTTTTCGACGGGTGCCTATCAGACATTGGCGAAGATTTCAAGGAGCAACTTCGGGTGCTTGTCCCTTCGGTACTGGACGAAACTAAGTTGTTAGTGAAGAGGATCAATGGCTCAGACATGACGTGCCAGCAACTACTGACCTCCTTGCAGGTACGTTTAGCCAGGACCGTATTTCGCCTGTTCACCTTACTCGTGTCCTTGCAGGAAGTCATCGATGTCTTCAACAGTGGCGATCTTCCTGACCCGAAATCCATTATTGAGGTGACAAATCAGTGTTCTGGCTCGTGGGATTCAACACTACAGTGGGGTCGCTTTGCAGGCTACTGCGGAAACGAGCGACGTGACGGCTGCCACTAGAGCACTTGAACACTACAAGAGCGGCATGGAAGAAGTGAGGGAGCGCGGTTAGCAGCGTGCGCTCGCAAATAGAAAACTTCGTTTTTACACGCAGGTCTTTAACGGAAGCAGACCTTGCCTGGATGCCGACTTTCTTCACGAAGAGCACCTCAGATTGCGGCAGTCAGCAGTAGATGTGCTAGTGAAAGCACCCAATATCTCCGGGACACCTATTTCGCACGAGCACAAGGAGAGACTTTTAGCGGTAAATGCTAACCAAACATTATGCTTTTCCTCTACCTTGTTGGGGAGGATATCTTAATTGAAATGAGTGCGTATTCAATGCTTCTCAAGCGCTTTACCGACCACGCTTTTGTGCTACCTTTGGCGCACATTTGTCTTGCCATATGGTGCTATTTTTTCTCCTGATGGAGATAAAGATATAAAACTTCAACGGGTTAGTCAAGACTGGTGGGAGTGGGCTTCAGCAACATGGCTGCCTGACCCGTGCGCTCCTTATTGTGTTCCAGGTTTGAGCACCCAGCGCTGCTTTCCACTGATCGAGACAAGTGATAAAAGGGAATGGGTCGGCCCACATGCGATTGTTACGGTTCCCCGTTACAGTAGTTGCACAAACTAGAGGGGAGATCTTTTTCCACTAGTGGATTCAGGTGGTACATTCTGGTTAGAAGATTAGTCGGGCCACTTTTCTGCGTGGGAAAAGACGGAGATAATTACCTTTGGTTTGAGCAAAGCTTCACTAGCCTTGCGAGAGTACTTCTGACAGAGTGTGCATGGTAGTTCTGCAAAGATTTTAATTCGTTAGTAAGGATCCTATACTTAGCAGTTGTACTTGAGATTAGAGGAATTTTTTTGTAAATTATTGTAGCGCGACATCGGCAGGTGTCAGAATTACTACGTCGCTGGTATCCCTGTCCTAATTTAGCTATTTAAAGCGAAACTGTTTACCGTCGATAAAGAACCGCACGCGCTTCCTCTGGAGATAGCGTAAAATGCTCTGAATGCCCCAACGCAATTTACATGTCTTGGGAAAAAAAGCACGAAAGTCGGCCGCTAAGACGACCATGGGATTGTGCTAGGTTTCATTTGTTTGTAATAATTATTTAGTTAACACTGAAGTTGTTCATGTTGGAGAACTCCCGTTTGCTGTCAGTACATGTGTATGCGGATAGAGTGCGGTTAGAGAAAATGGCTGTAACTCTTGTTTTATACCCCCCCCCCCCCCCACACACACACGAAAAGGGTTATACAAGAATAATTCCGAATTATTCTTCGATATGCGAGTCTTTATTCGATCAGTATAGTTACTCACCTTATAAAACTTAACCCAGTAATGCAGCTCGCTGATAATCTATAGGCATAGTAGTGAAAGAGCTCGGAATTTTTATACCTTAACGGCTAAAACCTCATTACCTAGGGAGGTATGGAAATAGTAAGCGAGGAGTGTTTTAACATGCAAAAATGATAACACTAAAATCTCTCGGTGATGAAAAATAGTTTATCGATAACATCAAAAAGGCATAGAAAATGGGTCATATTGCAAAATTAGTACATACTCTTGATACAGCACCAAATGTCGACTGTGACTAAAATTGTTTATCTGCTGCACGAACGAGAAAGCACAGTAGACCAAAAAGGTGACTAGAATGCCGGGGCTAGAAAGCGTAAAGGGCAGAGAAATCCACTTGCTGAGTGGCCAAACTATAGGATAGTATATATGTTTACAGGTTTGATCTCATGGGCATGGTTTATGCGTATAAAATGTGTGGCGCCGAGTAAATAAAATTTCCGGAGAGGAAATTAGTTGAGCATAACCTGTGGAAAAATAATAGGCGGAAAACGTTTGTGTGCATGGCAGGTGGTAGAATATTTAGATTATGGACAAAGATTTCAACACATTGACAGCGAGTATGAGAGCACGAAATTTAACCCGCAGCCTTCTAAGCATATTAACCCGTATCCATTCATCGTGGCACGGGCATCCTAACGCACACTAGCGGTGGTGTAATTACAGAAATATGCGCAAGAAGATTAGTAAAGTTTTCTCGTTGCTTTTGAGCGCAGTTTTTGAAGTACAAGTTGTTTTAAATGTTTGTGCCTCATTGATAAAGAAGCAATGATGTAGCTTACGTGTGGGTTCCAAGAGAGATATTTTGCCATCGCAAATATTTGTATCGTGCGCTTATCTATAGTTATGGCTTCGTATTCTGTACAAGAAGTTTTCTCCGAAATTAGAAGGTGGCGAGATACTTATTAGTTTACAGTTATTTTGGCTTAACTACTTGTGGCAAGCACCGCATTAAGTCGAGCTTTAATCACGATGACGTGGCACTGTGGGTCACTCAGGATTTGAGAAAATCAGTCGGTAAAGCATGCAGACATCTTAGGATAATCGCATGGAAGAGGTATTGATGTCCACCAAGTCGTTGATGTAAATGAAAAATATGAGGACACTGACTACAGCCACCGAAGACGCCTAAGCACTTCTTAATTGTTGTGAATAAGGAAGTGTGAATATCCATTTGAATACCTGACACGCCTTGCTTCCGCCTCGCGTTGGTGAAAGGCGTATAAAGCTGCCACTCTGGCATTTTAGCTTTGAATCCGCCTTAATGCTTTTGAATGGCTTCGACATGTATCCTATGCATTGTGCCCCTGGTCTTTCTTGCCACAGTGTAACGAAAGTGTTGCCCAGGGTGGTGAACTTTGCTATTTGCACCGTCGCTGGTTTGGGTGGCTAATCCACTTTTTTAATGCAGTGTTCCAGCTCGGACCAGTCACTACAGCCTAGTCTAAGCTCGCACTACGGAGGGCCTTGTGATATAACCCCCTCCAGCTAGGCAAGACCTCCCAAGAAGACAAGTTTCTCTTACAGACGGGGAAACCGACGCCAAGGCCGCGGCTGACGTTTTCGCTTAAAATATAGTTCATTATTTCCGCATTAAAATTGCCGAGGCGCGGTTAAAAACAGCTGGAATAGATATCAGTGGCTCGTTAATACGCAAATGGCTGAGCAGCACATTCTGCCAAGGGGCTGTCTATACCAGACGTTAAAGGAGTACTGACACGAAATTTCAAAGCTGAGATAACTATGTAAAACGCTTCCTTTTTATCAGGAGATATCTCCCAGCAAGTTTCAACAGCAACCGTTCAGCGAAACATATTTAAAATCCATTTTAATCTTCGCCCGCACGAGAAAGCCCAGAGCGGGCCGATGTGACATCATCTGCTACGTGCCCCAAACTGCCGACGTCGGGGCTCCCGTGACGAAGCCGACGCGCTGGCTGTGGTTGGCGCGCGCTGCTCGGGCGTGTGTACACGTCATGTTTTTGGGACTGACGTCATGCTGCCAGGGCCTGTGAGGACGGCGAAGACCTCGGCCGGTCTGGGCGCGCGCGTGCGCTCGCTCGCGCGCGCTTCCAGAGAGGCAGCGATACGGCAAGAATGGTGACGCCATGTGATACATGCTGTCATGGCGGCCGCTCGGTGTTTTTTTTGTCGAAACCGAACTGGCACGAATAAACGACGCCGTAAATGAATGTTTACGCTGCGCTCGACCGTCTAATCTGTCATTCTATGATTAGTGGCTGGTAGGCACGCATAGCAGCGAAAAAAACGTAACATAAAAATTTCGTGTCAGTACTCCTTTAAAACCGGCGGCCTGCTATTCTTTTTTTTTCGGAAATCGGTGTTGACATGCCAGCCGCAGTGGTAACTGGCCACGTGTGAGGCAGCGCGCGCTCCGTCCCCTTCTCACCCACGAAGCGCCGCACTCTTAAGTAGACGCAACAACGAACCGATGGGTTTTGGAGGGGTAGCAAGATCAGGACAGGGCTCTTAATTTCAGCTGCAATGAATACGACTCAATATAATATACGTGGATGCCTTTTCAACTAGGTATAATGGGGGATCAACCTGAGGGATGACAGCAATAAAGTCTGCGCCTGAAGACTACGCTGCTTACAGAGACCAGATAGCAATCTTAAAAGACATGCAACCACCGGCACGAAACTCCGCACATTTTAGGCAAAACGACTTCGTTTATTAAAGGCGCGAAGGGGAACGGACAGAACAGACAACCGCCTAAAAAGCGGACGGTGGGGCCCGACCTTACTACGTTCAGTTGCAGCGGACTTTCTTGCCTCGCAGCTGATCGACCAGAGGTTCGAGAGCGTTTCCAAGAGCAATGAGGGTCACCGGATCATGGCTGCGGCAGAGCAGATCACGAAGGAGGGCGATGCACAGGCTAAGGAGATTCTGGAGAAGGCAGGCCTTCGAGTCGATGAAAACGGGGAAAATATGCCTGTAGAGACCCACTCTGTTCTCAGGAACTGGAGGAAAATGCCTGTCCTTCGCGGGCCGCAGCGCAAGATTCCTCCAACCATCCGTGGTGGAGACCCATAGCCCAAGCATGCAGCAGGGGATGGCGTTGGTTTTTCAGGGGACGACGACACGCTGTGGGCGTGACAAGCATGGACCCCGAAGTACCGTGGTCGCAGGACAACAGCAAGGTGGGTGTTTTCGAACAGGCCGCATACCTTCTGCCCTGTAGTGGCTCTCAGATCTTTCGAACGTTTGTCGATGTGCCGTTTCTCAGATACTTCCAACGGTGGTGACAAGGCCTTGAAACAGCTAACCTAAGAGATCATTTGTGTGCCCGTAGTGCGAGGAAAGCACAGTCACGGCAGCCATGCTTGCTGTAGAGCGTGTTCTGAGATAGGTTATCGTTTAGTTCGTATGATCGTATATGGAAAGGGCTCGTACACAGACAGACTTAAGCTATGCGGGGGCAAATAAGTGGACGTCTCTCGTACTTTATGGCTATTTCGTCACTGTGTGCTGTATGATGTTGTGAAACACTGGTCGGGCTTCGAGCGAGAACACCTGCATGGAAAAGGAAAGTTAAAGCCCGAGCTGTCGTTAACATTCACCTCTATTTAATGCGTTAAAGACAGTACAAACGCGTTTCAAATCAAAGCCTAATATCTGTTGGATTGTCATTGTAGGATTCTCTACCGCGCTGCAAAGCTAGACAAGCTAGACAATATTTGACAATACGACACATAATCAAGCAAAACAATATGTGTCTACTAGGCAAACACAACCGTTAGCATGTGAACCCCCAATTCTGAGATGCCTAATTTTTATTGGCATTACGTTTGCTCTTTCGCGCAAAAGAACTCCATAAACATTTCCCGACAGACCTTGGTACAAAAATAGAAATTGAAATTACCCTCTGTGTATTGCAAAAGAGTCTTCCGCGCTGTTTTTGAACTGTGTGGATTGCCGGATGCTATAAACTGGTAAGACAAACCGAATCAATTGCCGGGGGCAGTCATGTTACTATAGAGTTGACCGAAAATTGACCGCCTATCTTGTTCGCTGGAAACGTCGTCGAACGACTACAGTCTTCTGCCGCCTCTGCAACTTAAAGGCCTCTCATCTCCCTTGCCCGTCTCTCATTCTTTTCCCCGCCCTTTCGGTCTCCTCACGATAAAGATGAGAAAATTTTGCTAAAGCCCTTTCAACTTTCCCGCGTTCCACTTGTAGTGCCACCTACTGGAGCCTTTTGTTACTGTTGAACTTGCACCACTACCGCGAGGTCCAGGCTCACGCCGCCTGTTGTGGTACTTGTGGGCGAAAACTTTTATTCCGACATGTATTTTTGTTGTGCTACCTCAATGTCAGGCACACATTTATTTTCAAGTAAATCAACACTGTCTAGTACCAGGTATGCCAAATATATGCCTAACATTTGGTTTTTGCTATACAATGTTGACAGGGTTGAAGCGCGTTTTTGATTTAGTGGCTCGGAAAAGATTTGGCAATATTTTGTATTTAATCTTTATTATTCTTTAAGAATTATTGAATGTTTTAGCCGGAATGCTGAATCTAACGACAGATAGACAGGCCGATAGAGAGAGACGGATACATTTTTTCAGACAGACAGACATTTTCGGGTTTGAGTATTCCAATTACGACTGTCGTCTTTAAAAATGAGCACACCCTAGCATTTTTTGCCGATAATCAACGTGAAGGCAGGTGAACTCTGCTGAAGGTCCAGTCGGACTCCGCAGGGTGGTCTTCGCGCGCAAATTTCCCTGGCTCGCAAGTGGCCACCACGCCCCCGGAGAAGAGGAGCAAAAGCCAACGGCGTTTGACGCTGGGCGTGAATAGAGCTGCTGCCGCCACTTTTCCATCTCCTCTGAATTGCTCATTCTTGAAAATTATGTCCCTTATTTGCAGAAGGAGCTTGTTCACCCTGGCTTACGCTAAAGAGTAACTAATGCATAGGGCTTGTGCCCATGAAAATGGGAACTGAAGCTCAGGCCGTGTCCTTCTCCTCCTCACTAAACAACGATCCTCCCTCAGTCATTGAAAGCAACTGTCGTCACGACGAATGGCCGCAAATATTGTTGCTCTCCCCGAATAAATACTTGGCCTACACATGAAGGGTTTCGTTTTTAACCCTGGTAGGGCAATTCGTTTATTAACAAACATCATGTTCAAATAATGGCCAAAGGCTACGTAGAAACAGGGGCGGCACATCTTACGGCATTGGAAGGCCTGTCTTTCTATCTGACGCCTTACCAGTTCAGTTGGTATTGGCCAAGGCAATACATGATCCGCGGGCGGGGAAATATGGAACTAGTTATCTGGTTAACGACTAATTAAACTTTTAAAGTTGAGAGATTGTAAGGTTAAAAAATTGTTGGATCATGTGCCCAGTGCTCTCCATTTAAGCTGGTTGCTATTAAATTTTCTCGCAGCCAACAGCTACCGGTCATGGAGAAACCAAGAGCTAAGGATGCCTCTCCAACACATCGCACCTGTAGCTTCCATATAAAAGGTACTTGAATCCACGAAGCAACAATTTCTGTATTTACTGAAACAATATATTCAAAAGTACTCAAAGTACCCGCCCATCTGGAATTTACCGCACTACCGAATGCTGGAAATCATTTGTCGCACAAACAGAAGCCTCCATGAACATCTACAAAGAAAAACACGCTAAATCTTTCGAAGGAACCTTTCCTCAATCGCCCGTGGCTTTATATGCCCATTACGAATAAAGTACTTTTTTATGTCAAAGCCATTCGCCTCTACCTCCTTTGATTGACCGGATGTAGAATGAAACTGCATTATCAAGGGCGGTGACGTTCAGTTTTGGGACGTGAACAAGCCATGCACTTCCGGGGTGATGCAGAACGTTAAATGAACTTGTTTATATGTCGCGCCGCGCCCATAAATCTATAATAAATACACCAAACTATCCCTACTTACGAAAAGCATGCGTAGATTTTAGACATGCGAGCATTTCACTGCAACCAGCTTGCACTATGGTGCAAGGCTGGAGAAACAGTGGAGCTGGCGTCGAGGAGTTTGCGCTGGGGTGATGTTAGGTTTAGCACAACGGGATGAGTTCGAATGTCATAAAACGGTACCCAAAGATTGCGTACAGAGAATTTCCTTTGCTTGGCCTGCGATAAACTGATCGTTGTGGCTGTCAAATGTCCACCTTGCTACAGACTTTAGGAGGATTATCGGCCAGGGCTTTTAGTCATAATACTGAAAAGATCAAGGGAAAGACACAAACAGTTTGATGATGATGGTCTCACATCCACATCTTAAGCCACGTCAGCGCAGATGTAATATTTGACTCGAATTACTGGCCTCAAAGTACATGAGCTTTGCAGCCCTCAATACCACTATGACTGCAAAGAAAGTGAAATGGTCATATGAACCCTGCACGGGATCACAGCCCCGGACCCCGACAGTCAAAAATACGATACTCAGATATCTGAACAACGACCTCATCACACAAGTTGCCGACCTCTATATTAAACAATGGGCCTTAGCCACCCTACCATCTTCCTGGAAACACTCGGACATCACCCTCATACCTAAATCGGGAAAACCATCCTCTAGACACGAAATCCACCCAACATTTTTGTCCTCCTGTATTGGTAAATTGCTGGAACACGTCTTCTACAACCGTATGTCCCACTATCTAGAATATTACAACCAATATCCCCCCAATATGATAGGCTACAATGCGGCCCGCTCTACACAGAATGCCCTTTTTCAGTTCCACCACGACTTAAGACAACACCCACCTGCAAAAGACAACTTTGCGATAGCCTCACTGGACTTGCACACAGCTTTGGATGACATTTTATGGCAGGCGATCCTCACAGCTATCAGCAACCTCGCACTGCGAACCTGATTTCATACCTATGGCACTCGCAAAACACTCTCAAATACCGAAAAGTAAACTACAACCAGTGCATACTGCCAGTGATAACATAAGGGGCTGAAACTTGGCGCCTTACTAAACAACTAGAAAGTAAACTTAGGTTGGTTCAACGGATATTAAACAAATAATGTTAGGAATAACACTCAGGGACAGGAAACAAGCTACTTGGGTTAGAGAACGAACTATAAGTAGAAGATATCGTAGTTCAAATAAACAAAAAGAAATAGGCTTGAGCAGGCCATGGAATGAGACGAAGTGACAACCGGTGGACAATTAGTGTAACAGATTGAATTCCTAGAGATGGGTCTAGGACAAGGGCAAGGCCAATAATACGATGGAGGGATGAAATACTGAACTTGGAGGGTAAACTGTGGACTCGAGCAGCGCAGGAAAGGAGCAATTGGAGGTCAATGGCAGCGTCTACACCTTTCTTGTTGCCTAATTAAAGGTATCCCGAGGGCCAGTTCTGTCACCACTACGTTTTAACATCACACTTCCTTCACTTGATTTCCAGCTCCTTAAGGCCCTGCACTTCGCCGCACCATTAACGCTGATGACATCACCCTCTGGGTGCCACTTCGCAGTGATAACGGCATAGGAAACATCTTACAAACCGGCATACACAACGTCCTCACATGTGTCCCCCTTGTCCTACTATGCTCGGCCACCGAATCTGCCCTACTCCCGAAATTCGTCCTTCCCCCAATCTCCATTACGATTACAGTAGCCGACCAATTTTTCGGTCCTGGAGGGAACAAAAAATAGTCCAAATAAAGGAGCCTCGGAAAAATTCGCGAACCGCAAAAACGAACTTTATTTCATTTAAGTTGACTGAAGAAGTCGCGAGCGGTACCTTACCTCAATTTCTTCATTCGTGTGAGAATGTCTGCTTGCATCTTTGCAGGTGTCACGCTTTCTTCGTAAACATTGGGCAACAATGCCAAACTGTGGGTAATGTCTTGCGTTGACGGTTGCAGGTGGTCGGGAGTTCCTTCGTCGTAGTCAAAGTCGCTTTGCCGCAGCACGGTTGCTCTGCATATGATCCCGTCATCCGTTAGCTCCGCTCACAACAGTTAGTTGCTGTCCCCTGCAGCAAACTCTCGCAATCTCGCGAAAGATCAAAGTGGCTACGTCGGGGGGATTCAAGCCGATGGCCGTGCAATCCGAAGCTAGCCAGGTGTTAGGATTCAAAATGGCGTCAACCTGGAGTCACACCGTGGCTCTGTCGCAGAAACATTTGTCCGAAAAATCGATGTTTAAGCTTTATTTTGCCAGAAATATCCGTTGTTCATGTACATTTCTCTTAAGGGACAACTGCCAGTTCCTCGGGAAAGTCTGGAATATCCAGCAAGTCCGAGTTTTCGGAGTAGGAAAAAATGGTCAGCTACTGTATTGGCGCATGACAAACCGAACTCCCACACTCACGAGCAAATAATTCTCTCTTACTATCCCAGACAACAGATGTACACTCCCCACATACACAGCTTCAACTATCCACCACTTCAAAAAAGTTGCCAGCCCATTCCTTCGTCACCCCATTCCTCGCGATATCCGAGCCCTCATCCGCATAAAACAGCTTCCCCGTCAAGTTGAGCTCAAGAGAAGAAAAAACTCAGAAAAGAAAACACAGGATGGAGAGTAGGCCGAACGCCCGCCTATGGGTATGAGCCTCGAGAAGGCCACAGCCTTGGAGAGAGGACGAGAAAAGGTAACGTGATGGCGGTCTTCGGCGGATGCACGCTTGGGATGTGCTTGCACAGAGCAGCGAATTTACCCATCGATGGCACCCGTGGTACTGCACTCGAACGTCGCCAATCTACTCCTCGTCACCAGCCATATCCGCCACTACACCGGGCAACCACGCCGGGATACCTCTCCTATCGTTCTTGCTGCTCCTGGCGGCTTCTCCTCCCATTCCGGTCTATGTGAAACCATCGACGTCACTCGTGACCGAGTCACAACGAGCTGCGCAAGTGAGACCGTCCCGTTTTTAGAGAGGAAGTGTCAGAGCTGGCTGTCTTCTTTTTAGATACCATCCAAACTTCTGTAACAGATTTTTTAGCGCCATGGCATCTCCGCCATGTGTCATGCGACACATCTTTCACACGTATAGATAAAAACCGAGCTCCTAGATGTTCAATTCTGCTGCACTTTCATGTATTTGCAACAGAAGTATGAGTGTTCTGAATTTTATACGAACGCCTCTAAAACTGCCACCTCCGTGTCCTGCGCTGCGCGTGGACCCGGGCCCTTTAATGTCACTAAAACTCTGAATAGTAATACTAGTATCTTTATGGCAGAGGCTTATGGTGTGCTTGTTAATCATATAGGGTGTATTCACAGAGCCTTGGACCGCGCGGCGGCGCTACCTGCGCGGCGGCGGCGACGCCATATTGAGGTTGCACTCCGCCGCGCGGGCAGCGCCGTTTCCCGACGCGAAACGTTGTTTGCGGCGTGGTGCTGGCAAGAACGTTCGTGTGGACGGTGTTTTCTCTTGCGTGATTCGTGTGTTTGAGAATGTCTGGTCGTAACGAGTAGCCAGCATTGTTTTCGCTGCGAAATTCCGGTGCGGCTGTTCACGTCTACAACCGCAAACCCGAAGCAGGCCGAAACGACGAAAGCAAAGCGCGCCCGTTTTTTTTTTGTTTTTTTTTGTGTGTTGGTTTCGAAGCGAAGGCCGGGCAGTGCTTGAGACGGTTGATCTTCGCGCGACGAATGCAACTGTCCGATGGTTTGACAGGCGCGGCCAGCGGCGGTGCATAACGCCTGTCCATTTTGGCGATTTCCGCTATCTCGGTGTCATCCCCGTGCGCCGATTTAATATTTCCTCCGGTTGCTGAAGGCTACCAGTGGCGCGAGTTGAGAAAATTTCTCACCCAAGGCTGCGAGGATATTTGATGTGGTGGTGGAGTGTGAAAGAGGAGCTGGTTTTGCCGTGCCACCCAGGCATGTTGCGCACTTACTTGAGGAGTATGAGAGACGTGTAGGTGGGGCTCTGGCGACAGTGTTCTTGCGTTGAACGCATGAAGGTCGTCCATTTGAGCTCCTAATGAAGCAGAACAATTGCGCACGGGTCTGGGTTGGGAAACCATCGCGAGGTAAGTAAGTGATAAAATTAGGTATGGTGGCGACGACAAAGACCCACCGATGATTTTCAAGTCTTTTCCTTTCGGTAAAGACGAAGCGGAAATTATAGCAGAAACAAGATTATGGAGCACGTACGCTTTGGCTACTTCGAAAGCAGCGCAGAGACAAGTCACAAAGGCTGCGTCTAGTTTGTCCGGCATACTTATAACGTTTTAGTCTCTGCTCTTTTTTAAGTAGTCAAACTGTGTACCCCAGCGTCAAGCTTTAGTGTCTGATCACGTAACACGCTTGGTCATTAGAGAACAGTCGAAGGCGGCGAAGAAGAATTGATCAATTTGGATGCCCGCAATTTACCTGGGGAAGCGATATTGCATGTACGCGTGCGTTCACCTCAAGGCTGGGATGCCAGTATGGTTCGTCTCATCCATAAAGTACGCCAGCTACCTTAATTTGTGAACATTTTAAGCATGCGAATGTTTCAAACATGTGACGAGGGTGCGAGGTGAAAGCTCCGGCGCCCATCGTCCCGGGACCCACCTGGATGAAACGGGTTCCAACAGATTCGATACTGATTAGCCATATTATCGATAACTTCTTTCGGAATTCGTCGAATGGAGACAGACAGCCTTCAAGCACTGCCGTAGCCGTCGCTTCGAAACAGCGAAAGGATAAAAAATACACGGCGCGCTTTTTTTATTTTGTCGTGCGGCCGGGTCTGCGGTTGTAGGAGACCAGCGGCGATCGCAGTCCGGATGTTTCGAAGCGAGAACAATGCTAGCTACTCGGTAGGACGAGGCATTCGCAAACCCCACGAATCACGCCAGAAAAAACACCGCCACACGAACGTTCTTGCCAGCACCACGCCGAAAAACAACGTTTCGCGTCGGGAAACGCGCTGCCCGCGCGGCGGAGTGCAACCTCAAATATGGGCGTCGGTCGTTGCCGTGCAGGTAGCGCCGCCGCGCGGCCCAAAGCCCTGTGAATACACCCTATACTTCAAAGCCACAATCCATTATCTATACAGATTCCATCAGTGTTGTGCGGGCATTGTCGTCAACGAAGCCTACGAAAAACCACGTTGTCAATCTGATCGTCAAGGGTATAATGTCTGTATATGTCCACAAATTTGAACTGGTCCTTTGCTGGGTCCCTGGCCGCTGTGGTATAGCCGGGAACGAAGCCGCGGATCGAATGGCTGCTGCTGCTACTACTCTTGAACACAGTAGATAACCACATTACCCTACGCCGACGTGAAGCCACACATCAGACAACAACTTCGCAAAACATGGCAAACACACTGGAGTGAGCAAACAGACAAGTTACACGTAATAAAACCACGCTTGGGATCATACACCACATACACCACCGACATGCTCAATAGATACACAGAAGTCGCCTTGGCTAGATTACGGGTAGGGCACACACATGCAACGCACTCGCACCTTCTCACTGGACATCCAAGACCTCTGTGCAGCAGGTGCGGAGAGGCCCTATCCGTGATTCACATCCTCATACAATGCAAGACACTCGAAACAACATGACAGAGATACTTCTGGCAACTATAGAGACAACACAATCCACTACACCCATCGTAATTTTAAGGGGACGACCCCTTAATCCCCCACAAGCGTAGTTTTAAGTTTCTTAGCGATGTCAAGTTTTCTTAATATCTCATTACTTACCATAAATATTGACACCATGGTCCTTTACTCCAGTCATCTAGATTGTGTTTTGCCGTTTCACGTATAATTTTAGTTGAATATTTTACACTTACCATCACCTCATCCTCATAAAACAACTTTTCCTTGGCGCACTTCGCCCGTACTCAGCCTTCCGCCATAAAAAAACCAACCACCATCATAATCGGTAGTATATGTCTAACCCCCGTAATCGATGACACTAGAATGAAATTCTAGTGTCATCGATTTACTCTGAGCCGCTCCGGGGCTCCTCCTCACCACCGCTGACACCTCTTTCACAACAAATTTCACCCTCGCCTCCCCCAATGCCCCTTTGGCAAGTTGCGCAGTCGGAAGCTAACGGAAGTAGTGCGGTTATTAGATGTTCGCGAGAAATAAGCAGAAGCATGGATGGGCACGAAAAATGCACTGACGATTACTACACTACTTCATAAGAAATTTGTGCGTGGCGCGAGCTGCAGTCTTCTCAGTCACGGCGCATCTGTGCAGCTTCTTAGGAAGTGTTCGTGTGATCAGCGAACAGCGGCGTGCGCTACTCTGTTGCTACCTCGCAGTGCGCCGCCGCCGCAGGCCACCATGTTGCAAATCGTGTTTGAACCTTCCGCAAAAATGTCACGTGGTTCTGATCAGCCCCGCACAAGGGAGCAGCGAGCATGTTGTTGCATATCGTGTTTGAACCTCCCGCGCAAACGTCACGTGGTTTGGATCGGAGATTGGAACAGCGTTTGGGGAGTGTCAGGGGCAGGGCGCTCCTTGGTGGCAACGCAGAGGCATATGTGAGGGAAAGGCAGTGAGAGTGATGACGCCGGACACCCACGTGTCGTACTCCACTTCACCTTTCACTAGACGCTCCTCTCCGTTTTCTTTCTTTCGTCGGTGCTGTGTTCATTCACTCGGTAACGCGGACATAAAAAGAGGCCGCTCCCGCGAAGCCCAGGTAACGGCTCCCGAAGGGCTGCCCCCTAAAACAACCGAAACCCGCCTTCGCCCTTACCGCTCAAATTCACTTCACCAAGTAGCTGCGAATCCCTCCAGGTAGAAGAGAAACTTCCCCAGTTGGAACGCCGGTTTGAGCCCATATTTCTTTTTCATCTTTGAAGTCCGTCCGAGTAACACTTTCGCCGGTGTCTTTCACGCTTCTTGAGTACGCGCCATCACCGGTTGCCTGTTTATGAGTGCACGGTCTGCGGGAAGAAAAAGTGGGGCGCGCATGCACAGCTAGGCGTAATGACGCTACCGATAAAATGCCGGTTGTGCCAGTGGGAGATTTACATGTCCAATTACATGGCTCAAAGCGGTTAGTCGGCTGTCTTTCTTAATCGAGTGCTTCGGGTGTGGGTTGATGTGTTACACAGACACCTTACACCCACAGTAAGATGCATACGAGGGGGAAGGAAAACGGAAAGCCACATGTTTGTACGCGAGAATAGATCTCAACGGCTTCTAGGTATTAAATCGTTGTGGGACGGATGCATGCCGCTCGGGTTGAGGAAGGAGAGCAAGAATTGAAGCTTTGGCCCGACCGGAGGTGCGAATGGGCACAAAAAGAACAAAAAGCCGATGGCGCTGCCGATACTGATGGCGCCGCCTTCTCTTTATGAGTGTGCGGAAATCAGTTTCGGTGCCCCGGATTGGGGCGTCCTGACGTCATCCGAAAAAAAATGGGGAAAGAGGGCGGACCCAACCTGATTATTTATTCTCGTGCGCGAAGGAGCGCAGAGCCCTGTTCACTCAGTCAAACGCCATGTAAATATGTGTACATAAAGTTTCTTCTCCCTACGTGGCCCCAATTTTTGCCCCAACTCCGGATCAACGAACGCCATCACCGGTCACGCTACCAGATCCGCAACAGGCTAGAGCGGAGACACATGGGCGAGAGGAAGCGGTGACGGGGCGGCGACGATCGGTGGCCTTCCATCATCTAACGGTCGGCTGAAAACGAGGTTAGAGGTGGTCCTGGGGACACGTCATGACGTGCTGGTTGTGGGGCATACGTCTTGCAGCTAGCTGGCCGTGCAGCGACTGTAACTGTGAGCGGTGCCGCGTCTGGGGCTGTGACCTGTGGAACAGCTAGGGCGCGACAGCTGCGGCAGCGAAGTTAGCAGGCGGTAGGGCAACCCGTTCTTTGATGGTCGACTGCAGAGCAGAAGACAGGCTGTACAAAGACTGCTCAGCAAACGACGCAAGCGATAGCTGACGTGCTACCGCTTTGCGGACAAATTCGATGATTGTCGGCTCAAGTTGCAGTTGATTCAAAGAGAACGCCAGACCCAAGAAAGCTTCGGTCGTCGCCAATGAACTGCGGACCTAGGCCCGTTGGCGGCGCAGTTCATCAAAATTTTGACACAGACAAATCACTTCGGTCACGGATCGACTGTTCTCGGAGGCGAGCATATGGAATGCGTCGTCGTCTACTCCTTTTAGAATGTGGTTGATGATGTCAACATCGGACATGGACGTGTTGAGACACGCCGACAAAGATCCACAGCTTCCTCAATGTACCTAGTGAAGTTCTCACCCGGTTATTGCGCCCGCGTATGCCGGTGTTCAGCACGCAGTTTCCGTACGGCGGGCCCTGATCTAAGTCCCGAGTGAAGTCGTTTTTGAAGTTAGACCAGGCCTTGATGGTAGCGACGTTGTTGTTATACCACAACAGGGCTGCTTCTTTGAGGCGAACTGTGACGTTGTGCAGCTTTGTAGCGTCGTCTTATTTGTTGTAGGTACTAACTCGCTTGTAAGAAGACAACCAGTCTGCGCCGTCATAGTCCCACCCCTTTTTCGGTGGGTTCGGTCCCCACTCTGGGCGCGTGTTTTTCTTTCTTTCTTTCTCACGTAATTAAATAATTTAATAATAATGTAACGTCACTAACGGTAAAAAATATTTTTACCATTCCCCTATGCCTTCTTTGGCGTTGTAGACTGCCGGCATTTCTTCCTATATTTTCTAACGAGCCCCTCATTTACAAACCCTATATATATATATATATATATATATATTTATTTATTTTGTAGCCAAGGATAACGAGCAGCTCTTAACGCCATCAGCTTATCCGGGTATGCGCCACATCAAGAAAGAGTGCCATGCGATCGTGGCCAATCTATGCACGACGGTATGCGCGCACGCTGGTAGCGGTGGAAGAAGAAGTACGGCTGAAGGTGCTTGGCGCGTGGTGTTCGGCCATCGTCGGTACGCTTGTACCTGCGCTCGCCTTGCTTCTGCTCCTGCCAATAAACAACGTTCGGTCTACTACCGAGGGGTCAACTATATCCCTTACAAGTGGTGGAGGTCAGGTGTTTCGGTCCCATCCTGGAGCTACGCAACCGAACGCTGTCCACGATGAACCACGAATCCGTCCAGCAGCCTTCGTCGGCGGCACCAACCGTCATCTGCTCGGGCGCACTGCTCGAGCGGTGATCCACCCAAGTTCAACGGCACCGACGGAAATGATGCTGAGGACTGGCTTTCCATGTTCGAACGTGTGAGTAACCACAACCGATGGGATGACAAGAACTAATTGATCAATGTCCCTTTCTCTAACAAGCCTCGCGGAGACGTGGTGGAATAATAACGAATCCCGCAACAAGACGTGGTCCTCCTTCCGCTGTAACTTCATGGAAGTCTTCGGGCGCCCTTCGTTGAGGAAGCTTCAAGCCGAGCAGCGCTTACGTGTGTGAGGACAGCAGGCTGGGGAGACGTTCACTAGCTATATAGAGGATGTCATCGACCTGTGCAAACGCGTCGACCCCTCCATGGCAGAAACAGAGAAGGTCCGACACATCTTAAAGGGAGTCGATGACGACGCCTTCCAGATGTTACTATCCAAGGACCCCCGAACTGTCGTTGACGTCGTCCGCCTTTGCCAGAGTTTCGACGAGCTGCGCAAGCAGCGAGCCCTCGCACGGCAGGCTTGTGCTCGGGAGCAGCCCGTATCAAGTGTGGAGGCAAGTATATGAAGGGGACCCTGCGCTGTTTGCGCGAATCAAAGATTCATTCGGGAAGAGGTGGCCCGCCAAGTCTCCCTCCTGCCCTACATCTCAGACCCGCCTTCCACCCTGGCGCCTTCGCTTCAGAATGTCATCAAGGAAGAGGTCGCTGAGGCACTACCATCGGCTCAGCATAACCTGCCCGTAGCTGCGCCCCTGACTTACGCCTCGGTAGCAGGACGGCTATCGCACCAGCCTGCTTCGTTCTCTCGCCGACCTGTTGTATGCCCACCTGCCGCTTCCTTTCCTGTCGCTTCTTTTCCACCAGAGCCGCGTGCACCGCCTTCATTACCAGCACGACCGCCGATAAGCCCGGTGAGCAGTCCCCAGCTAACGGGTGCGTGGCGCACGCAGGACAATCGTCCCGATTTGTTTTGCATGTGGCACGCCAGGGCATGTCGCTCGCTACTGTCGCCGCCGCATATTGCCGCCCGTCGCCAGCTATCCCCAGGCGCCTTTTTTACGCCACCCCTTACTTTTCGCCGTATGCCGCTCAACCAGCGCCGTACAATTTGCCCCCCTGAGCCGACTGACCGTCCAACTTTCGCTGGCCGCCGTTCAGCTTCTCCACGTCGCCGTTCGGTGTCTCCCATGCGTCGCCGCCCTACTAATGCCGAAGATGAAAACTAAAAGCCGCAGTTCGGAGGCAAGAACTGCGTCGCCATCGAATCCTAGAAGTCCTCATTTCTCGCCTAAAAATGTTATCGAACGTAATTGTGGAAGGTGTCCCTACCATTGCTCTCATCCGACACTGGAGCCGCTGTTTCGGTCATCCACGCCGACCTCTGCCGCTCTATTCGAAAAGTCATGACGCCCCTTTCAGGACTCTCGTTACGCACCGCCAGTTCACAGCCCATTAAGCCGCTAGCCGCTTGCACAGTTCGTGTCGTCATCCAGAACAATTCCTACACCATTGAATTCATCGTGCTGCCAGCTTGCTCTCACGACATCATCCTCGGGTGGGACTTTCTTGCCCACAATAACGCTATCATTAATTGTTCCCGTGCTGAAGTCGAGCTTTCTTCTGTTCTTTTCGACGGTTCCTGTAATGCCGCTACAAAATTACTCGTCGCTGAAGACACCGACGTCCCGCCCAGCTCCTCCGTCATCGTGCCCCTGTGCTGTACCTCTGTCCCCGACGCCACTGTTTTGTTTACGCCTTCTGTCATTTTCTTTCGCCGCAAATGCCTTCCACTACCTTCCGCCGTTTTGGCTGTGCGTGATGGCGCCACCACTATGTTGGTGACCAATCCGTCAGCGACCCCGTGCGCTCTTCTACAGGGAGAAAACACTTGGCTTCGCAGAGCTTGTAGATGCTCGTCTAGTTGTTGACGTACCAGGTGATCTTTCTCATGTTGAGATCAGTGAACTGAGTGCTTCTCCATGTTCGCCCGGGCTATTGCCATCCGATGCCTTTGCCCACTGCATCGACGCCAATCTGGATGCAACCCAGCGAGAACGTATTACTTTCATTGCTTTCGAAGTTTCGTTCTTCCTTTGATTGCACGCAAACCTCGCTGGGCCGCACGTCTACTGTTACGCACTCAGTCGACACAGGATCACATGCTCCACTTCGACAGCGCCCATATCGTGTGTCTCCGACAGAGCGGCGAACCATTGAAGACCACGTCACAGATATGCTTCAACGAGGTGTTATTCGCCCCTCGAAGAGTCCGTGGGCTTCACCAGTGGTTCTGGTTAAGAAGAAAGACGGCTCTATTCGGTTTTGCGTTGATTATCGCCGCTTGAATACCATCACAAGAAAAGACGTGTACCCTCTTCCGCGTATCGACGATGCGCTGGACTGTCTGCAGGGAGCGGAATTTTTCTCGTCACTCGACTTACGCTCCGGGTACTGGCAAGTTCCCATGGCCGAGGCTGATCGCGCAAAGACGGCATTTGTAACCCCAGACGGCCTTTACGAATTTAACGTTATGCCGTTTGGGCTTTGCAACGCCCCCGCCACGTTCGAAAGAATGATGGACAGTCTCCTCCGTGGCCTCAAGTGGAAGACGTGCCTCTGTTACCTGGACGACGTAGTCGTTTTCTCCCCCCGATTTCGAGACACACCTGATTCGCCTAGAACAAGTCCTGACTTGCCTTGCGAACGCTGGGCTGCAGCTAAACCTCAAAAAATGCCGCTTCGCCGCACGCAAGCTTACCATCCTGGGTCATGTCGTTTCCAAAGACGGCATCAGCCCCGACGCAACAAAGCTTCGAGCCGTTGCAGAGTTCCCGAAGCCGACCACACTGAAGGCGCTTCGGAGCTTCATTGGCCTCTGTTCGTATTTTCGACGGTTTGTTCGCAACTTCGCGACCATCATTTCGCCTCTTACCAAGCTCCTCGGTAACGACAGCGGCATTTCTGCTTGGTCACCATCCTGCGACGAGGCGTTTGCGACACTGCGTCGTTTGTTGACATCCCCGCCTATATTACGGCATTTCGACCCGTCGGCCCCCACGGAAGTGCACACTGATGCGAGTGGGATTGGCCTCGGTGCCGTGCTCGCTCAGCGGAAATCCGGCTGTGAGGAGTATGTTGTTGCGTACGCAAGTCGGGCACTGACGAAAGCAGAAAACAAATTACTCCGTCACAGAGAAGGAATGTTTGGCCATAATATGGGCGCTTGGGAAGTTCCGCCCGTACTTGTATGGCCGCCCATTTGACGTGGTGACCGATCACCACGCGCTTTGTTGGCCTCGCCTCCCTGAAGGATCCTTCAGGGTCGTCTTGGGCGGTGGGCTCTTCGCCTGCAAGAATATGATATCCGCGTGGTTTACCGTTCCGGCCGTAAGCATTCGGATGCTGACGCACTCTCCCGCTCTCCAATCCCGGCTGACGTGTCTCACCTTGCCACAGCGGACTGTAGCTTGTCGTCGCTCAGTGTCACCAACATGACTGCCGAGCAGCGTAAGGGACCCATGGATAGCTTCCATCATCGGCGTCCTGTCTGGTCCTTCAGCTACCGGCGCACCCAGAGCACTGCGGCGACAAGCCTCTCACTACCAACTGCGTGAAGAGCTCCTTTATCGTCGGAATTACAACTCGGACGGTCGGAAGTGGCTTTTGGTTATCCCACGCCATCTGCGTGCCGACATCTGCTCCGCCTTTCATGCCGACCCGAGTTGCGCGCACGCTGGCGTCCTCAAACGTACGAGCGACTACGCCTACGTTACTATTGGAGGGGCATGTATACCTACGTGCGGAAGTACGTGCGCTCATGTCCGGAGTGTCAGCGTCGCAAATCACCCGCCTATTCGCTCTACAGCCCCGTTGCAACCACTACCGTGCCCCTCGAAACCCTTTGATCGCGTTGGAATCGATCTGTACGGGCCCCTGCCTTTAACGGCTGCCGGTAACCGGTGGATAATTGTAGCGGTCGACCACCTCACAAGGTACGCGCCGAAACAGCTGCCTTGCCGCATCCACGGCTCGTGACGTCGCCAGTTTTCTTTTGCGTCACTTTGTACTTCGTCACGGAGCGCCTCGGGAACTTCTGAGTGATCGTGGCCGCGTTTTCCTATCGGACGTTGTGAAAGCTCTACTCGCCCGAATGTCACGTTGTTCACCGCACGAGCTCCTCGTACCACCCGCAAACCCAATGGGCTCACAGAGCGCTTCAACCGCACCCTGGGAGATATGCTATCAATGTACGTGTCGTCGGATCACTCCAATTGGGACCTCGTACTTCCGTTCATAACGTATGCATACAACACGGCTACGCAGACAACGACAGGATTCTCTCCGTTTTTCCTACTTTATGGACGCGAGCCGACCTGTACACTGGATACCATTCTGCCTTACAACCCTGACGCCACAGAATTTAAACCGGTTTCGCACTAGCGCAGCAAGCCGAAGAGTGTCGCCAACTCGCCCGTTCCTTTACAACTGCCAGACCAACAGCGCCAGAAGCATCGCCCGGTGACGATTTCACCACCCCTCCGACATTTGAACCCGGCTCACATGTCTGGCTTTGGGTGCCCTGCCCGACACCGGGGTCTCTCCTCTAACTTGTCGCCAAATATCATGGCCCTTACAAAGTCATCGCCCGCACTTCGCCCGTGAACTACATTGTGGAACCAGTCACCCCCTCCTCTGATCTTCGCCGCCGGGGGCGTGAAACAGTCCACGTTCAACGACTGAAGCCCTACTACGACCCCCTGGTGTCGTCCTCACCCTAAGTCGCCAGGATGGCTCCCTTTTCACCGGGGGCGATTGTAGCAAGGATAACGAGCAGCTCTTAACGCCATCAGCTTATCCGGGTATGCGCCACATCAAGAAAGAGTGCCATGCGATCGTGGCCAATCTATGCACGAACGGTATGCGCGGCACGCTGGTAGCGGTGGAAGAAAGAAGTACGGCTGAAGGTGCTTGGCGCGTGTGTTCGGCCATCGTCGGTACGCTTGTACCTGCGCTCGCCTTGCTTCTGCTCCTGCCAATAAACAACGTTCGGTCTACTACCGGAGGGTCAAACTAATCCCTTACAATTTATTTAAAAATACCTTACAGGCCCTTGTTGCAGGGCATTGTGTAAGGGGGGTAACAAAGGGTGAGTGTCACGACAAAACGGTAAGGGAACATCAAACTTTGAATGAACGGAAGAGCAAATAACCCGATATATGCCACTAAAGAGAAAAAGAAGAGAATGCACAAAAAAAAGTCATTTGAAGTGACACATGGGTACATTGCAAGTGGGAAGGAATGCAAATATGCGCAATAAAACTCAGTAAAAAACGCCTAGTACACACGTAGTTAAAATATTCTATAACAAAGCGCAGAAAGCAACTTGTTCTTGTTTCGAAAACACAGGATAATATAATAATAATATATATATATATATATATATATATATATATATATATATATATATATATATATACAGAAAGATAGGGCAGCAGTCTACAACGCCAAAGGAGGCATAGGGGTGTGGATAGGCTCTTTTCTTTTTCACTACGGTTAATAAAGTAAACATTTTTTTATATATATATATATATATATATATAGTACTGTACGCTCTTCGGAGTCGTTAGACCTGACTCGGGTCGAAACGTTGAAATAAAGTCTCCGACGTACTTTTCCTTTGTGCACATTCCTGCAGCGACTAAGGACTACACTTCACGACTATATATCATCATCATCATTATCATAATCATCACCAGCCTATCTACTCCCACTGCAGAGCAAAGGCCTCTCCCATAAATCTCCAAGTACCCCGGACCTGTGCTAACTGCGGCCAATTATCCGCGCAAATTTCTTTATCTCATCTGCGCATCTAATTTTCTGCCGCCCCCTGCGACGCTTGCCTTTTCTAGAGATCCACTCGGTTACCCTTAATTACCAACGGTTTTCTTGCCTTCGCATTAAATTCCCTGCCCACGTCGATTTCTACTTTTTAATTTCTACTAATATGTCCTTACACGCGTTTGTTCCCTGACCCACTCCGCTCTTTTCTTGTCCCTTAATGTTACAACCTATCACCTTCCGTCCATTGCCCGCTGAGTCGTTCTCAATTTATGTTCAACCCTCTTAGTCTGCCCCCAAGTTTCTGCCCCGTAGGTGAGTACCGGTAAGATGCAGCTGTCATACATTTTCTTCTTCAGGGACAATGGTATGCTTCTATTCATTATCTAAGAATGCCTGCCGAATCAGCAAATCTGGCAACGCCATCAGGCAACGTCATCAGCAAATCTGAGGTTACTGAGGTATTCTACATTAACAATTACTCCCACCTGTTCCCAATCCAACGTTCTGAATACTTCTTGTAAACATGCTGTGAATAACGTTGGAGAGATGATGTCTCCTTACGACCTTCCTTATAGGTATTTTACGGGCTCATCTTATGGAGGATGATGGTAGCTGTGGACCCATTGCAGATATCCTCTAGAATTCTCACCTAATTCTCATCTACACCCTGGTTTCGTAATGCCTGAATGACTGTTGAGGTTTCGACCGAGTAAAATGCTTTCTCATAATCTATGAAGGCTATATATAGAGGTTAAGTATACTCAGCGCGTACCCGCCGCGATGGCTCAGTGGCTAAGGCGTTGCGCTGCTGAGCACGAGGTCGCGGGTTCGATTCCCGGCCGCGGCGGCCGCTTTTTTGATGGAGGCGAAAAGCAAAACGCCCGTGTGTACGAGATTTCGGCGCACGATAAAGATCCACAGGGGGTCTAAATTAATCCGGAGCCCTCCACTACGGCGCGCCTCATCGCCTGCTTTGCGTCGGCGCGATAAACCCCACGATCAAATCAATCATACTCGGTGCACTTATCTATCACCTGATTGATTGTGTGAACATGATCCATTGTTGAATAGCCTTTACGGAACCCTGCTTGTTCTTTAGGTTGACTGAAATATGAGGTTGCAGAAATTCTGTTAGTGATTACCTTGGTACCTTGTAGACGACTG
The DNA here is from genome assembly GCA_013339765.2 of Haemaphysalis longicornis. Taxonomy (NCBI): domain Eukaryota; kingdom Metazoa; phylum Arthropoda; class Arachnida; order Ixodida; family Ixodidae; genus Haemaphysalis; species Haemaphysalis longicornis. The sequence goes on from CM023455.1 coordinate 117,950,883, forward strand.
ACAGTAAGCTGATCGGCCTGCAATTTTTCAAGTCCTTGATATCACCTTTCTTATGGATTACGATGATGTTCGCGTTCTTCCAAGATTCTAGTACACTTGCGGTCATTAGGCATTGCGTATACAGGTTTGCCAGTTTTTCAAGTACGATTTCTCCGCCATCCTTGAAGAGGTCTGCTGTTATCTGATCCTCACCAGATGCTTTGCCCCCTTTCATTTCGTTCAAATCCTTCCTTATTTCCTCAGTCGTTACTGGGGGGTTGTCTACCTCCTCTGAACTACTTTCTTGATCGGCATTATTCTGGAAGTCCCGGCTACTGTACAGATCCCTATAGAACTCTTCGGCTACTATGACTATTTTACCCCATTTGTGATGACATTGCCTTGCTTGTTTTTAAGTGCATACATCTGATTTTTCCCCACGCCAAGACGCCTCTTCACTGCTTTCAGGTTGCCTCCGTTCTTTACAGGGTATTCGATCCTCTCCATATTATACTTCCGTCTGACAGATGTCTTACGCTTCTTAATTACTTCGAAAGCTCCGCTAGTTCTATTCTGTCAGCTGGGGTGGAAATTGTAATGCTTTCCTTTTTCCTAATTAGATCAGTTAGTCTCCTGGGAAAGTATACCAGTAACCTGTCTAGCTATCGCGCCCCCGACTTCTACTGCACACTCCGTGATAATGAATGTAAGATCGTTGCTGGCTTCCTGTGTAGTAAACTCTGCTTCCTCCGTAAGAGCTGAATGTAGCTTCTGCAGAGCGATCCTGAATTCTTCTACTTTGCGTTTTACTGTTACCTCATTAATCGGCTTTTTTCGTACTACTTTGTTACGGTCCCTCCTCAAATCTAGCCTAATTCGAGATCTTACCATACGGTGGTCACTACACCTTACCCTCCCGAGCACATCCACATCCTTTTCGACGCCAGGGTTATCGCATATTATAGAGTCTATTTCATTTTTGTGCTCCCCATTCGAGCTCCTCCACGTCCACTGCCGGCTCTCCCGTTTGCAGAAGCAGGTATTCATGATGCGTAGGATTTTCCGTTCTGTGAACTCGAGTAGTAGGTCCTCCCTGCTATTTCTACAGCCCAGACCATAGTTCCCAACTGCTTGTCTCCAGCCTGATTCTTGCCTACTTTAGCATTGAAGTCCCCCATAACTACGGTATACTGTTTTTACTTTAGCCATTGCCGATTCCACGTCTTCATAGAAGCGTTCCACTACCTGGTCGTCGGTCTGGGTGTGGGCGCGTAGCCCTGTGCCACCTTGAGTTTGTCCCTCGTATTGAGCCTAATTACAAGACCTGCTCCTTTCAATAATGCTATAGTATTCTTCTGTGTTGCCAGCTATGCTTTTATTGACTACAAATCCCACTCCAAGTTCGCTTCTGTCCACTAGACCACGGTAACATAGGACGTGTCCGCTCCACCTGTCCTCCTAACCTCACTAATCCTTAACACGACTATATATATATATATATAATATAGTAGCAGTTGACTTTTGAAGATGGTAGAAAAACACAAGAAAAGAAAACTTTGAACATGGTAAAAGCACGATTGTGCCAACGTTTCAGCAAAGAGACTTGCTTTCGTCAGGCAATCGTCAGGGCAATATGAAATATATATAATACATATATATATAAACACGGGGATGAAAGTTACGTCGGGAGGTTTTTTTTAAATAGGCGCTTCGATTTACGCGAAGACCACCTCTACAGTGAGGTTATGCGCCCGGGACAATATTAGGAGTACTTATTGATTTCGGAGACTTAATTAACTGAAATTGATTAATGAACTTTTAGTGACTATAGTAACCAGGCATGTTTGTATTAGAAAGTTAGACGCAATCGTGTTTTTACATAGTTTCAATTGGCAGAATTATTCAAGGACATCCGCAGCCCGTGATTTCAAACGGCGAAACTTAACTGCCGTTCGCATGATTACGCATGCAAGACAGTTTGCACCGGCGCAAAGCTCCTCACTTTTGTGACGTGCCTGCAGTGCACGATGTTTAGGTCGACAAAGGGGTGGAGGCATAGGCGAAAATGATAACTGACACCCATTTATTCTTGGCTGGCGTTATCGCAATCTGCAGTACTCGGAACCGCTATCGAAACACAGAACAAAAGGGAGGAGGTATGCGCCGGTCTTGACTTTTAGCATGCGTAATCATACGAGCAGCAATTCAATTTCGTAGTTCAATATCTCGGAGTACGGATGCGCTAGAAGAATTCTGCCAAATGAAACTGCATAGAAACACGATTGCGTCTAACTTTCCAATACAAACATGCCTGGTTACTGTAGCCACTAAAAAGTTAATGAATCAATTTTAGTTAATTAAGCCTCTGAAATCAATAATTGCTTCCTAATTATGTGTCACCCTGGGCAAATAACCTCACTGTAGAGGTGGTCTTCGCGTATATCTAAGCGCCTATTTAAAAAAAACCTGTCGACTTAACTTTGATCATCCTGTATACATATTTTGTATAGCGACAAGATGAACGGGTAACAAACTGAAAGTTTTATTTGTAACTGGACACTTGATAATTCGACACTGGGAGCTTGGCAACTATAGTTCATACCACAAGCTGCATGCAGCACTGCGGAGGCTACATTGTTGTCAATAGAGCGCCTACTAAGGGGCGCCGAATTAACCGTGAAGGAAGTTTTGAAAGGACCTTTCAGTCTCTCCTCTCGGTAGGTGGAACCGCAAGGCCCCAGTGCTTATTTTCCCTTTCCTTCTCTTTCCTTCGCGGAGGCTACTGACAACAATGTAGCCTCCGCAGTGCTGCTTGCAGCTTGTGGTAAGAACTATAGACACCTGAGGCCAACAACGAAGAAGTAACGGAGCGGCAGTTCCAATGAACTACCTCCAGAGATCCTATACTGACTCGTGTATTGCTCACAACAATAACCCACAGTATATCAGTTCAGTTCAGTTTATTCACCAAAAGGGATCTAGATGAACATACATGGATTCCTGAGCTCAAAGTTGTATAAACAGCTTGACTAGGACCCAGGCGATTCATGGCGCGGCATACACGACATTGCATATGGTAAAGAAATATTAGGAACAAGTGCAATGTTTTTGAAGATGTGTTGTATATAAACAACAACAATAATTTAAATTGCAGTCGACATCACAAAATATAACATAAGACAAGAAGGATACTGACTGAAACATATTAGCAAAGACCACTTTTTGTAAGCAAAAGAAAAGAAAAAAATAAGGGGACAAGCAAATGTACGTAGCTTAGTACAAAGCAGCAGTGACGGATAATTGTTTGAATAAGTAAACGTATATGCGGAGAAAATACAAAGAGAGAGCGAGTTTTAACTCCAACTTTACAAACAACTACTAAAAATATAAGCGCAGAGACTGGACAAAGAACTGAAAAAGAAAAAAAAACATCATAAATAATTCAACTCTCATCAATTAGTATCAAGTCTACAAAATATTGATGGGTTTCTCTAAATGAAAAATGTTGTACTGCTTTAAATCTGTTAAGAATATCAGGAAGGTGATGCCGAAGAGATTGTAGCTTGTAGTTTGTACGAAAGCGGGGTATGTGCCAAGTGTCAGTGTTGCGCGTGTTTACTACGTTTGTTGAAAGTGTTAGCAGCGCTGTAGATGAGAAAAAGTTTTTTGACGGGACGGATGGAAAAAAAGGAGCGCACGATGCGGAAATGATACACATGCTGAAAGCTATAATATTATAGGAGTTAAATATACCGGCTGTTGGTGATAAATAATGCACACTCGGAATGAGTCGCATAATTTTTTCTGCAATATTTGAATTTTGGTTATATTTGTTTTTGTCGTGGTTGCCCAGACTAGGCTGCAGTAATTGAGGTGTGATTCAAATAATGCAAAGTATAGTTTCAATTTTACTTTTGAGGGTAGATGTGACCGGGTGCGGGACAAGGCTCCTGTTGCTGTAGAATGTTTTTTACAAATGTTACTGATGTGGGTATCCAAGCTGAGGCATGCTGAAAAGGTGACACGAAGAATTTTGATTTCATTTACTATTTCAATTGTACTGTTTGAATATTGAATCATACGGTCCAGTTTCACTGGTTTGTGTTTTGCTCTAAATCTATAACTACCTTTGTTTTTGATGGGTTTATATTTATTCTGTTGGATTGGGACCATGAGTGCAACCTTTCAAGAATACCGTTACATTTCATTATTAAATTATCTTCTCATTTACCAGATATCAGTAAAGTACAGTCGTCAGCATACATTATAAATTATGCTTCCGAGTCAATTTGCACGATATCATTATTGAACACACTGAAAAGGAGGGGTCCCAGTCCCAGTACACTTCCCTGCGGTACACCCGTTGTTGTGGGCAAAAAGGATGAAATGTTATCAATAGAAATGCATTAGTGCCTGTTGATTAAGTAAGACTGGAGTAGCGATAACGGAGTTCCACGTGTACCATTAGGCATCAGTTTGTGTATTAGTATATTATGATTGGGACAATCAAAAGCCTTCGTGCAATATATGAAAAGAGCGAGAGTGTAATGCTTGTTTTCAATATTTTGCAATATGTTTTGTTTTCATTGTCAAGAGAGCTTTCTCAGTTGATTTGTTTTTTTTTTGAAAACCAGTTTGTGCATCAGATAAAATGTTAAAATGTTGCCTCTGTCAAGAAAACTTGTCAGACGGGATAGCAACAACTTTTCTATTGCTTTGAAAATACCGAAATTACTGATAATGGTCGATAATTTGATCCGTTAGTTTTATCCCCACTTTCATGTATCACCAAAACCCTACTTTTCTTCATAGCATCAGGAGATATGCCACTTTCAAAGTATAAATTATAAATGTAAGTAAGCACTGGGGCAATTATTTCTATGACAAAGTTTATGGGTTTAATTTGTATCTTGTCAGTGTCTCAGGCTTTGCTGTTAGAAAGGTTCATAAGTGTAGAATAAAGTTCTTGCTAATCAGTAGGCGTAAGGAAAAGGCTTCCGGTGGAGTCTCTAATGGGTTTATCTAAGGGTACGACGTCGTTAACAGGAGGGACGATATTTACGAAATATTCGTTGAAATGTTGGGCCATTGCTTCGCCCGTGAGTTCGAGATTGTTGCACAATATGCTTTCGGGAAACGATCTTTGGTTTGCTCGACCCAAAATGCGGTTCAATATTTTCCAAGTTCCATGTCCCATTAGCTGCAGTCGTCGGACACACAATTTTGTTGGGTGGTTTGCATAGTATAGCATTTGCTTCATCTATAGGGGCGATACACCTCTTCTATCTTTTGGGAAAAATCTTTATTGTAGAACGTCATTGACGTCCATGACGTAGGATTCATCGATGATGACAGCCGTGCATGGCAGCGTTACAACGGTGGTTTGGGCTAGTTGGTGGTGCACACTGAAATTCGAAACAGCGCAAAAAGACGGGACAAGGAAACGACGACACAAGGCGCTGACTAACAACTGGTTGGTTTATTGCGCGGGTTGCGAAATATACCCAGAAAAGGAGGCGATAAGGAACACGATAAAACAGAAGTAAGCACGAAAAAGTGCACGAAAAAAAAATGCCTCGCATTGCACACAAAATGTTTAAAGTGCAATTTAGGTTGGGCGGCAACGCTTGCGGCGTTTGGGCCGGGGGCCCGCAAACGCCACCGCCTGACGTTACTTTTTATGAGTTTTCAGTAGCACGTTCACCACGCAGTTTAAACAACGCAAAAGCCGTATCAACGCATTGCCGTGCACGTGTTGAATGCCGTTATATAAGGCGCGTCACTTCTGATATCGCGTTTCCTTTTCGCCTTGGTCGGTAGAGCGTCGCAACCGCGCAATAAACCTCGGATCGAACCTGGCGCGGTGCTGTTTCTTTTTTAATATAGAGGTACTGCGGACGCCGCCGCCGCGCCGGCGGTGGATGGTTTGGGGTCGCTTATAAAGTGCATTCGCACTTAAAAGAAGTGCATCGAACATTGCACACAAAATACAAGATTGATACACGTGCATTGATTAAATGGTAGCAACGCTGATATGAGACGTGGCCAGAGGCGCGAGGCAAGCGAGACATCCTGAACAGTTAAGCTTTTTATGAGTGCAGATAGCAGCGTTGCTAGCATTTAATCAATGCACGTGTATCAATCTTGTATTTTGTGTGCAATGTTGAATGCACTTCTTTTTTCGTGCTTCCTTCTGTTTTATCGTGTTCCTTCTCGCCTTTTTTTCTGGGTATATTTCGCAACCCGCGCAATAAACCAACCAGTTGTTAGTCAGCGCCTTGTGTCGTCGTTTTCTTGTCCCGTCTTTTTGCGCTGTTTCGAATTTCAGTGTGCATGGCAGCTTGTCGAACCTTCTCAGAACGAAGCTTCTCAGAACGAACCTTCTCAGAAAAGTTCTTTCGAAGTGACCAAGGTGTTGCTATCCCAGCCCGAATCTGATATTTCTGCATTTCTGGGGAATGAGTTTGTGGTATCCTGGATATCATGTGTTACGGGATGAGGAAAGACCTAAGGTTCAAACGATCAACATTTATCCCAGTGGTAGACAGTCAACGCCGTCCGTGAGCAGCTTAATTTTGTGGTGGAAAAGCTGGTTACGTGTCATCGTGACACGCGTTTCAGTAATTGCAGCAACAACTTGCTAGATTACCTGCGCGACGGACTTTTCTATTACTGGTGTTAGAGTGACTGGAAACACATCAGCAACTGCATTTGTTGTGGGAACTGCTGTTGCATAACCCTGAGTACGGCTTTTCAAACCCAGACCAGCGGTTTTTCTTTGCCTCTTAGAGGGAAAATTAATGATACCTAGGGGTAAAACAAAAGGTCTTGTCGTTATTGTTGTTCATATCTTTAACCAACATCCCCACTTGGGGGACTTGCCTGGAATCGGTAGCTTTGAGCGGGTAATGTGATGTACCAACCTCAAAAAATTCACAAAGCTGTGAATTCACAACAAAAATTGTAGAGGAGTGAATTCCGTGGTACATGAGAACGTGATGGCACGAGAATACAACAGGCGTAAACCAGCTGTGGGGAAACCTGAATCTAGGGAATCTATGGTGTGTCCTACTTTGCCTTTGGGCGCAATTGCCGCAATAAGACGAACACAAGGGATGCAATTACGATGTTGCTGCGAAAATGTTGACAGTATCACCAGGCTTTTGCCTTCAAAGTACGTGGGCAGACTTAACTCTTTCGATACCGCGGGAAAGTTATCCGATTTTAGGGGTCCAAGAAAACATTTTTTCTGCTAAAAAATTGGTGAGGCACTAACTACATGTAGGAACAAAAATCAGATTATTTAACGGCCTTTCCAATAACACCAATTATTAAAATGTTTTTATGTGTCATAGTTGCGAAAAAAATATCAAAATCAGAAGTTTTGTCAAAATGTCGAAAAAACATGATAAAAATGGAGTTGTGTGTAACAAACCACCGGAAGTAGAAAAAGATTAGAATATACATTTGGTAGGGAAATAATTCAGAAACACGCCCTAGCAAAAATGTCGGCATGCGCGGAAGAGTTTTTCAGATATAAAAAATTGTTTAGCACGCGCGATGCTCGTGCGGTGAAGCCCAACCTCTAATTCAAAATGTGCAATTTGGGGCTGGTTTTAATGGAAGAAATCTGGTGGTTTCACATTGTCAGAGGCAACAATTCGCCCCCACATAACGTAAAAACATCTTGCCAAGGAGCTGACTTTTCATTTACAGCCAGCACAATATTTGGGACAAGCACGCGATGTGGAAAAACATTCATGAAGTCCAAAACGGAACTCCGTGGTTGATGCTTGTTGACGTTCACGGTCAGTTATCTCTCAAAAACATAAAGTTGAGCTGCCTTATCATCTTCTGACTCGCAATGGTAGCTTTGCTTGCAGGAATGAGGTGCGATGCGCTTGAATCGTGCCCTGCAAACTTTGCCGGAGTAGCTGTTGCGGCGATAAAAAAGATCAGCCCAACAGACCATCCTCCATTGCAAGCGCCACCTAACATTTTTGAAATGAAACAGTACAAAAACTTATCAGGAGACTCACGTCCGAATTGACAGTTCAACTAAGCAGCAACACTGTACCCCCGGAGATACCCTCGTATGGAAAGGAAACTGGAAGGCGAAGACCTGGCAGTGTGTAAGGGCGGTTTGAAGCGCTATCCTCATCGGAACACATATATGGCGACTGAGTGTGATCTTTTGACTTGTATCTGAAGTTCTTATCGGAGAAATCGGGTTAGTGTTCAGTGAACTCAGGAGCAGCATGCTTTGTTCGAGGAGCAGTCGCGGACGCTCAAGAAGCCATGGCAGGTAGTCTTGAAGTTGGGGAACTTGCGTAGTAAGTAGTGCTGAAAGATGACATTTCGCTATGCAGAAACAAAACTGAAACTGTTATAACTGTTCGCGATGGTCCTGGGGTAAGTAGAACTACACACAACTGAGGGCAATGTGCGCAAAGGCAATAAAACTGCCTAAAAATATAAAGTAGCTTTGCAAAAGGCAGTGCTTGACATTTTCAGACGATTTCTGGGAGTATTGTGTCAGGTTCAAACCTGACGATCTAAAAATTGTTTGCTGGTTCATCATTCATGCCCTGATAACAAAAAAAAACGCTAGATGCAGATAATTACCAGGTGGCACACATTCTTCTTTGTTAGCAGTGACGCCGAGGTGACCACCCGCCCCCTTTTCCACAACACAGGTGATTTCAAACACGCGTGTCAGAAAACACGTTTAAGTTGCAAAAATGAAACAAAACTGATTTTGAAGGCCATTTTCTGATCTAACTTCCAAACAGCTTTACTTCTTCGAGGCAAACGCCTGGGAAATGCTATGAAAAGGCGTGTCCCAAAGTATCGTTAAAATTGAGCGATGTTGAATAGGCGTGGTAACGAAAGAGTAACTGCCGCCAATATATTTTTTTCTTCGGATAGACTATTTACGATTGTTAAGTCGCGACTTCATTGCCCCCGCTGCGTCCTTGATGTTGGACCCCACCGCCGCTGAGCTGCAATGCTCTGTGCATCTCGCTGCCTGAGCTCTTCTTCGCCTCCATGATGAGGTCGTAGACATTGATATGGGGGCGTCGCTGCCTTATCACCGTGATTTGGGATGGGTTATCACCGTTGCTATGTTCCCAACTGCTTACGACAGCACTGCTCCTTGTGGGGTAAACTGCACTGGGAAGAGGACGGGCCGCCAATGTCCCCGTTCCGACATTGATGACTGGGAAAATAACTGATTAGAGTACCATTCTCCGAAACAAAAATGCCCATTCCGGTACTTTAAAAGGCAAAGTTTGAACGCTTCATTAAAAGATAACGCCCAAACTGTGCTGAATACAAATTCCATGCATACCAAAGATATTACAATGAAAAGGACTCAGCGTCACGCCTTTGGATCGATGAGCGCAAATGACTACTTTAAAGGGCGGTTTAAATGACGCAGGTAACTCCACTCGGCAAACATTTCTTTGAACAAATAAACCGAAACTTCCGTGCAATGCCGCAGCCAGCAAAAGCTACCCTTGTGACGTGGCCACGCCACGTGGCACGAAGCGCTGGTGCTAGTTGCGATGGGCCAGTATTCAGCTCGCACGTAGAACATAGTGGCCTTTGATTGCATTTGATTTGGTCGTTTGTTCTAATGCGTTCATCCTAAGGATGCCTCATCGTGTGCTTTAGCTACAGTATAAGCATATATGCTAGTCATGTGCACTCATTTTGCCAAACTAGAGGATCCCTCATACGAATGCTTTAGGTGATTGAATAATAGCACACTCAGCCTTCCGTAAGTAACTTTCAGAGGGATCTTCAATTTTTTTCCTTTTTAAAGCCGCCCTACGACACCACACATACGCGATTTCCCGCTTCGCTTCGGACCCACAGACTAATCGAGAGCTTCCGTCAGTATAAAGCAGCACTGCACGATTGCTCGTCGCCGCTGAGAAGTCTTGACTTGTGACTTGTGTTTGCTTCGATTTTCTGTAAATTCACTATCGAGTCCGTTTATTGCTGAAATGAATGTGAGCCGGTTACTAGCTCTCATGTGGCTAAAGGCACGTCACTCAAAACCTCTAAAAATGGCCAGACACAGAACAACGGAAAATGTATTTCGAGCAAGTTCCTGATTCATATAAGGACGTAGAGCTGTAAAGTTGGCTTGAGCACTTCCTACCCACGTAATCTCTGTACCGGATTTGCGTGTTCATTGCGTTCGAAAAAAAGTTCAGATTTACAAAAAAATTGGGAGTAAAATTGTAAAATTGCAAGTATTTTCATTTAGAGCACTCCCAAATGACGAATTGTGAAATATCTTTACCACGAGAAAAATAGTCACAACCAATGCGTACTGGCGGCGGTAACAGACCCGGGTACCGACAAATTGCCCTGGAGACGTCGATTTCGGATATACATTAGTGGAAAGAAATTTTCTACCAGGTTAGACGCGCGTCGTACGATTTCGAGCAGGCGGATTTATTTGTCATCGCAATTTGCCGACATTCCCATCAGTTGGTAAGGTTGGTACAAAAGCCATGTTGTGACCTTGCTTTTCTGGTGTTGATTAGGTGCGGAACGGTTATACAGGGCTGTCGAATTTTATTGAAAGGCCAGTTTTGCTTTGTTTTCACGAATGGGTGTGCAGCGTGTCACACCACCCATTGCTCGCTAAAATTATTCCGTGTTGTAAATTGTTGTGGCCTTAGCTTTCATATTTTATTGCAAGTTCTAGGTGGGGCGGATATTTAAAGGAACAAATTTAAAGGCACAAAATTAAAGCCGGTGAGAAATGTAAGCGTCGCTTCACATGCAAAAAGAAGGGAAGCGTCGGTGGCCAGTATATGTTGCTTCGTTGCGAAGCTATAGAATATTAGTTTGTCGTTTTCAGGGTTTGACATGCTCGTTTTGTGGCTGTGGCGCGGTATTCGCATTACCAATGCTGACCATGGAATCGTTCTCGCCGTTTTGGCGTGAGATGCAATTTCCTCGTTGTGAGGACAGGTATTTTTGAAGCTTCCCTCTTTTACGCTACACAATTCGCAGGCTTCACGCGGCTCCCCTTTGAAAAAAAGTATGTTTGACAATGAATTACACTTTCCACAAAATTGAAGTTTTGTTACGATGTAGACGTATGCGCAAGTTTTTTGTGTCCCATTTGAAAATATCAGATTTAGTGCTCGCCACGCCTGAGAACGAGGTAGTAGGCGAACTGGCACCCCAATGTCAACTTTTCCGACCGCGCCTTGACCAGTCTACGGTTTCTTGAAGGTCTTCATGACCATCTCGCCATCATAAAACTGTTTTATATAAACGCCGAGCGTTTCCTTTAGTTCCAACGCGTGCGGAGGGGAAAAATGTACAATGCGACAGCAGGGTATCGCATTTGATTTGTCGCATTACCGTACCGCATCGCATCGCATGTAAGCAGGCCAATTCGCTTGCAAGTCGCGTCGCATCTGATGCGCTAAACCAGGGTAGATCGAGAACGCAAATGCGACTTCCCGAACGCACGTAGCGGCAGTCGCATCGCATTTCTCGGCTCGGATCGGGTGTTGGGAACTTAAGGCTTAGCATTGCGGCAGATATTTGATCGCCGCTGTCTGTACAACTTCGGGTGACTATCCTTAACACAACTATTCGCCATATTACCATCCCCCTTCTCGGATATGGAACTGTATTTCCGCGATAATCGCCGTTTGGGCGATCGGTGTGCAAGACATCTACCGTGGCGTGTCTTGATTCTTCCGCGCAGGTAGCGCCATCTTTCGGCCGCTCGCCGCAACGCTCGCAGCGGTGCCGGGTCTCGAACCTCCGCGGCCGTTCAGCATAGGCTAAGCATCGCGGCATTGGAGGAAAAAAGGTTGGGGAGCCATAGTCAATTTGTGAACCACCTAGCCCTGACTTGAGCCCATGGGAACTCTATCCTTTTTGCGCTCCGGTTTGATTTGACTCACATGGCGTCGCCCTGGTCTCGCCGTTCGAGCCAGCTTGTGGCCTACAGGCAGGCGCGGCCGGCGTGAGCACGGACCGTTACGGAAGGCAAGTAAACGCTTTCCGATTTGCCTGCTGTATACATTTCATGCGAACGACACGCGGAATGTACACATTTAGCTCGGGCGATCGTCATAGTTTATCGGCTGGACCGGGGGAACGACCCGTTGGTTTCGCTTCAGCCGCGATAGACGCCAAAACGAACACAAGCAACTTGCCGGCTACCGGAAACTGGTAATGGCGGAAATGCGACCCACAACTCCGAATATACACAGCTAGGGGTGGCGCTTAGTCTCCAATGCGCATGCGTGTAAACGCAAACGCGTCGAATTCGCCCCATTCAACGAACCAATGCGATTACGCTACTGTCGCATTCATGTATACGCGCTTATAGAGGTATAGAGCTGAATAAATGTGTGTAGATAGTTTAATTCTCTGGAGACACGACATGTTGCACCTAGTGTTGGCAAAGCACGACGGGTAATCTCATTAGTATTAGCGCTGTAAATCTGAGCTACAGTCAAACAAAACTCCCAGTCTCTGATTTGACATACCCGAGTCAGCATTCTTCTTCACTTATACGATAGGTGAAATTGATATCATCTGTTTAAGGGTATAGGACACCACTTTGGTTTTTGCACTGTTAAGTATCAAACTATTTTCTGTATGCACCAGTCCAAAAAACGCGGCAATATCACATGTCAGTCCATGTTTCAAAGGTCAGGTATCAAGGTAATTTTTTCACACCAAAACGTGGCGATATCACATTGCAGTTGTGCACAGTCTGAGATGTTGCCAATCACTTTGAATATTTTAATATCGTCTGCGTATAGCAAGAACGATGAGTACTGAATTTGCTGTCGAAACATCGTTGCAAAGAGTGAAAACAAAAAAGGTCCAAGTACAGAGCCTTGAGGCACCCCGCTGGTGGCTGAGTACGTTCCGGAGTTTGCCCGTTACAGTGAACGTACGTGACGACTGGTAAGGTAGTCACGCAGCAGATCTAGCAACGGATCAGGAATGTCAAGGTGGAAAGTTTTTTACACAACAATGAATGGGAAACCACATCGAACGCCTTGCTAAGGTCACAGTATACCACGTCAAGTTGGCCTCGATCTTCCACTGCCTTTGACGCATGTTTCATAAAAGAAACTAAGTTTGTAGTGGTCGAGCGGCCACGTATAAAACCATGTTGCTTTGGAATAATTTCAAATCTTACTCTGGATGTAATGAGGGAATGAATTATAGATTCAAAAATTTTAGAACTGCACCGGAGGGAATTCGGTCTATACTTTTCTGCATCTGTTTTTGACCCGGAATAATAATAATCAATAAATCGATCAATCAATCATGTTTATTTACGTGCCCAGCAACAGCCAGAGGCCTGAGTGCTGGCGCACGGATAGTTACATGAAAACAAAATACAAAAAAAACATATTTCAAGAAACAAACAAGCGATAAGACACACACAAATTGAAGTAGTGAAAATGACAGAAATAAAGCGCTGGCGGAGCCTGGGTACACGTAAAAAAGAAAAAAGAAGATGCCTTTGTGGCTCAGCTTCTTGTAAAGAGCACAGAACAAGCAGAGGAGAAAGTTTGACAGTAAAATGACAAAAACATTGACAAGAGTATAGAGACAAATGATAAGACAAGCATGATAAGTAAACAGTTTCAAAAATAGGCAACTATCTAGTGGTTAAACAGAACCACAGAGAAACCAAATTCCACCAATTAAAAAAAAAAAAACTAACGACAGAGATATCATATATGTTTACTATACTGTATTCAACAGCACAGTACGGTAAATTATAAACGAACTTTGAAAGATGTCAAGGCGTTCAGAGAAGCGGTTGTAATAATTCTGTATTCTGCGCACAGGGGAATGAATGGAGTTGCGCGCAGCGGTCAAGAAAGGGCGATACGACCTGGGGGGCCCTTTTGTGGACACTAAACTCTAAACAGTTAAGCAGGTCTGCGCAAGCAAGGTCACCATGAAAAATTTTTGTGAAAAATGTCAGGTCTGCACGCATACGTTGCAGTTCAACGAAGGGATGAAGGAACTAGGGTTTCAGAATCAGGATCGGGATTGTGATGCGGTGCCTAAATATGGAAAAAAACTTCTGCACACGTTCGATTAATTCACTACTACATGTGGAGATGCCGTTCCAGGCAACAGAAGCATATTCTAACTGAGGGATACATATTGCATTGTATAGCACTATAAATGGATCTGGAGAAGAAAATTCTTTAGTAATCCGACACACATTTCCAAGATTTCGGAGCGCTCACCGGGTGATGAGCCTAATAATAATAATATTAATTAATCAATCATCTATCTATCTATCAATTTATTTTCAGTGCCCAGAAACGACGGTGATGTATTAGTGCTGGTACCCTAACAAACTAAAAAACAAACAAAATGACATGATATACCACACAACACGTATCACTAAAAGTACGCTACACTAATAGAAACACAAAGAACGGTAGTGACAATGATATTACACTCTATGGACGGAAGAGTTAGCCACAAATAATGTACTAGTAAGTGAACATACAGCCAATTAGAAGATAGTGAGGTAAGGATAAAAGCTATGCAAACTATACTACTACTACTACTACTAATAATAATCAATCAATCAATCAATCATCAAATCAATGTTTATTATAGTGTCCCAGGAACAGCGGAGGCTTTCGTGCTTGAGGCACTCAGGAGGGGAAAAATGCAGGCACTGTAGTAACATCAACAATTTGCTAATAAACACTCAGTGAGCAAAAAAAAAAAGAAAAGAAAAGAAAGAAAGACCTACAAAAAAACGGCAAAGAAGATTAGAAATAAAATAGTGCAATCCAACCGACTTTACACAATCAAGTCGTGCTGGCGCACAGAAAAGGTATAAGGGCAGCAATGAAATGCATCAACAGCTGGTAAAAGAACAGTGAGTGGAGCAAAAAATAAGAAGAAACTACCAACTTCACAGAAGAGTAAAATGCCATAGTGTAATTTTAGGCAACATTACACAATCAATAGAAACTGTAATATCTGGTCAATTGCAAGAAGACCTCTTACAATAAGCGTAACTATACGAGAGAAAGGGTGAGTGAAAAGAAGAAAGTTTTTACAAGATTCTGGAAGCGTACATTTTCAGTTTCAAATGGACGCATGAAGTGAATATGGCAACTTTTAATGATAAAAAACGGCAGAAAAAGAAAAATTCTACGATAATTACAGTCGCAGTATCAGCACAATACATGAATAACCAGGAACAAGAACAAGCCTCGGTGAAGTCAATGCACACGTTGGACGATAAGTGAAGAAAAAGAGCACTGCCAAGATGAACCTAGTGTGTCAGAGCTGACAACCCGGCCAAAAACTCCGAAGAGGACCTGAAAGATATCGAGCTTCTCGGAGTGAACATTATGCAGATGCTGCATCCTTTGAAGGGAGAGCGTGTGCTGAGAGCTCCAGCTGCTTTAAAAGGGGTAGTAATATTAATAATAATACTATTACTACTAATAATAAATAATATTAGTAATAATAACAATAATAATAATATATTATTTAATAATCAATCGATCAATCATGTATATTTATTGTGCCCAGGAACAGCAGTGAGGCCTTGGTGCTGGCACAAAGACGGGTACAAGTGAGAAAAAAAAGGAAAAAAAGGGAAAGGAAAGAACGTTTTGACAATCTAGAAGATAGAAGAGTAAAAAGAAAAAAATAACTTTTACAGTGTATATTACAAAGTATACCGTACAAACCACTACCAACGTAGAACAGCGTATACACAACATGCAATGAACACAAACAAAACTGACAGGATACAACAGAATTCGTAATTACATCGTACAGATGAAACAGAACATCTGCTCACTACAGATAATCGTGTAACGTTATAACAGCAATCCATGAAATGGAAAACAACAAAAAAGTCATATAAACAGCATACTATCCATATAGTGAGGCAAGCAGGTAAAAAGAAGTTACTATAACCAGAACAAGATCCATTCAGTATGACGGAACAAAGAAATATTCCATATAGTTCCATGTAAGAGAATAAGAGGGAGCGTATTACTGAATGAAAATTCTGTAAGTGTCTGAACTGAACTGATTGAGGGAGCTGTTAAAAATATCTACGTCTGCAGAATAGAAGTTACACGTGCTCTGCAGACTGAACCACGGGCAATGTCGGTTACAGGAGCAGAGAGTACGAAATGGGTGACATTTTCTTGTGGTTTTACGAGGCACTGTTAGCTGGAGCTCAGAAAGAAGTTCCGCACTGCTAATCTGTCTATCTATGAGCTTAAAAAAATAAGAGGTCAGCTGTATCGCACCTAGCCTTTAGAACAGGCAGCACTTGTACCGTGGTCCAGAGTCAAGACGGTAGTACTCGTGAGGGAAGCGATGTCTAAGTATGGACAGAAACGTATTCTGCACTTTATCAATGGCCCACAAGTTAGATTTGCATGTGCCATTCCAGACAACCGAGGCATATTCTAGCATGGGACGACAGACAGTGGAGTACATTTTCAGGAAGGATTTTGCACTACAGAATTCTCTAGACATCCGGCAGACCACGCCCAGGCGGCGGGGAGCTCGCTGTTTGATGGATCCAACGTGCGGTGTAAAAGTCGGCAGGTTATCAAAGAGCACGCCATTATCAGTTGTCGTCGAGATTCGAGGCAAAGTAGCATCATGAACTGAGTAGTGATAAAGCAGGCAGTCTGTTTTACGCGTGTACGGCAACACTTTGGTTATCGCTGTGTTCACTATCAGTTTGTTCTCTTTACACCAGAGTGTAAATGCATCCACGTCTATTTGTAAATGCCCTGCAGTCGCTAAGACACGAAACTTCCTTAAAAATCTTGATGACATCAGCGTAAAGTAAAAAAGAAGAATGCCTTATAGCAGCTGAAACATCATTGACAAATAAAGAGTAATAATAATATAATATAATATTTTAATAATAATTAATAATAATAATAATAATCAATGAATAAACCAATCAATCAGTTATATTTATTGTGCCTAGAAACAGCCGTGAGGCCTTCGTGCTGGCACACACATGGATACAAGTAGAAAAAAGGGAAAAAAGTGAAAACAAAGAACGCTTTGACAACGTAAAAGATAGAAGAGTAAAAAAAAATAAATAATAGAATGTATACTACGAAGTATACCATACAACCCACTACAAAACGTAGACAGCGTATACACATACATGCAATGAACACAAACAAAACTGACAAGATACAACATAATTCGTAATTACATCGTACAGATGAAACAGAACATGTGCACACTACAGATAATCGTGTAACGTTATAAGACCAATCCATAAAGTGTAAAACAACAAAAAAGTCATATAAACAGCATACTATCCATATAGTGAGGCAAGCAGGTAAAAAGAAGTTACTATAACCAGAACAAGATCCATTCAGTATGACGGAACAAAGAAATATTCCATATAGTTCCATGTAAGAGAATAAGAGGGAGCGTATTAGCGAATGAAAATTCTGCGAGTGTCTGAACTGAACTGATTTAGGGGGCTGTTAAAAATATCTACGTCTGCAGAATAGAAGTTACACGGGCTTTGCAGCCTGAACCACGGGCAGTGTCGGTTACAGGAGCTGGGACTACGAAACGGATGACATTTTCTTGTGGTTTTAAGAGGCACTGTTAGCTGGAGCTCAGAAAGAAGTTCCGCACTGCTAATTTGTCCATGTATGAGCTTAAAAAGAAATAAGAGGTCAGCTGTATCGCGCCTAGCCTTTAGATCAGGCAGCACTTGCAAGTACCGTGGTCCGGAGTCAAGACGGTGATACTCGTGAGGGAAGCGATGTCTAAGTATAGACAGCAGCTTATTCTGCACTTCATCAATGGCCCCGCTGTTAGATTCGCATGTGCCATTCCAGACAATCGAGGCATATTCCAGCATGGGACGACAGACAGTGGAGTACAGTTTCAGCAAGCACTTTGCATTACGGAATTCCCTAGACATCCGGCAGACCATGCCCAAGCGGCGGAGAGCTCGCTGTTTGATGGATCTAACGTGCGCTGTAAAAGTCAGCTGGTTATCAAAGAGCACGCCAAGATCAGATGCCGTCGAGATTCGAGGCAAAGAAACATCCTGAACTGAATAGTGATAAAGCAGGCAGTCTGTTTTACGCGTGTACGGCAACACTTTGGGTTTCGCTGCATTCACTATTAGTTCATTCTCTTTACACCAGAGTGTAAATGCATCCACGTCTCTTTGCAAATGCCTGCAGTCGCTAAGACACGAAGCTTCCTTAAAAATCTTGATATCATCAGCATAAAGTAAAAAAGAAGAATGCCTTATAGCAGCTGAAACATCATTGACAAATAAAGAAAACAAAAGAGGACTTAGAACAGACCCCTGTGGCACACCACTTGAAACGCAGTAACGATAGGATTGTTGGCCGTTAGCACTTACGTAGCAGGTCCGCCCACGCAAGTAACTCCTTAGGAGGTCAAGAAACGAATTATCTATGTTCAGGAGTGACAGTTTAGAAATTAACAATGCGTGACTGACCACATCAAAAGCCTTGCTCAGGTCAAAGTACACAGTATTGAGCTGCCTCCTATGATGAACCGCTTCGGACGCTCGCTGCATGCAAGAAACGAGGTTAGTGGTTGTGGAACATCCGGACATAAACCCGTGCTGTTCGGAAAATAATATGCCCTTAACACAGGAAGTTAAAACATCGTGCAACACAGTCTCAAAGAGCTTAGACGCCGCACACAGAATTGCGAAATAGGCCGATAGTTTTTAGCACTATCTTTAGCACCAGTTTTGAAGACAGGGACCAAGCGTGCTAACTTCCAGGCTGCTGGAAAAGTAGCAGATTGAATTGAATTATTAAATATAGTGGTTAGTATAGGAACGAGAAGCTCCCCATAGGTTTATAATATTGCGGGAGGAATGCCGTCAGGGCCACAGGAAAATGACGGTTTGAGGCGCTTCAGGGCTTTCCGAACGTCGTCCTCACTGATTCTGGGAACGCAAAAATTTAGACGATGCAGAGGAAGAGTTGGACAAAATGTTAACTTCACCCTTTGGAAATACAGAGCTGAAATGATCCGCAAAGGCATTAGCAATGTCTCGAAGCGGGTTTCCATTGTCGTCTAGAAGGTTGTCGATTTCGGCAGCCTTGCCGGCAGATCGAGAGTGAACGTACTGCGAGAAACGTTTCTGGTCGCGCGTAGCGCTGATTTTTACCTTAGTTATGTAGTCTGAGCGATCGCCATCATGGAGCTCTTTACACAGGGCTCTGAAATACTGAAAGTCCTTTTTCCAAGCTTCGTGTTGTGGCCCGCGAATTTTCTTGTGAGCACGGGCTTTACATTTTAAAGCCTTTCGCAGTTCCGCAGAAAACCAGTTCAGAAATTTAAATTTCTTTCCGGATGTTCTTGGTATAACATGTGCATTCCTTGCAGAATAATTGTAGCAAGTTTCTCGACTTGGTCATCAACAGAGGGAAGTTTGACGTGGAGAGACCATTCAGTGTTACATAAGTAGTTATAAAAACCAACGTAATCTCCAGCAGCATAATTGTACGCCGGATGTGCAGAATGGCCGGAGCAGCTAGATTTCCCCGGCACCATACGGCAGTGAGATATGAAGGACAGAATTAAATTTGTCGGGACGGACCAGCAAGGTATCCGACAGAGAAATGGTAAGGCCCGCCTCGTTGGAAAAGCAAAGGTCTAAAACATTACCACAAATGTTTTTACACCTATTACTTTGTTCCGGACCACTGAAAGAAATAAAGTCTAACAGACAGTAGCCCTTCTGGGAAATGTAATGATGATCGTGTCTGACAGTGCGATCATCCTAGTCTACGCCGGAAACATTGAAGTCCCCACATATAAGAAATTTAGTGTCTGGGTCGGCATTAACAACATCCTCTATTGATGCGACACAGCGCTGAAATTCGGCATAGTTAATGGATGGAGGTATATAAAAGGTGACATTAGGATACTATTTTTGCTACCGCCGAGAACCTCCACCCACAGTGATTCTGCAGCAGTTTCTAGGTCTGAGCGACGACGGCAATCCAACGACTTGTCTACCGCAATGAGCACCCCACCACCGCAACTTTTAGAAGTTGCGCTAGTACGGTCACTTCGGAAAACAACATAATTATCGGTAAAACAATCGCTACACGGAATTTCTGAGGATAGCCAAGTTTCTGTAAGGAGGATTACATTATATGAGGAGGAAGCTATAGAGAAAAAGAACTCAGCCGATTTGGTCCCCAAACCACGGATATTTTGTTAACAAACACTGACCATGCGGGCGAAGAAAGTTCAGACAGGTGCAGCATGGACTCACGTAGTACGCCCCGGAAGGGCTTAAAAAGACACTCATTTGGCCACAGAGCTGGATCCTGCAGTAATTCATAGCACACGTTGCTTACGGCAACATAGAAGGAGGCATAGGTATTGTACTTAGTTTTTATCCGCTTGCAAGCAAGAGGAGCAGCATCTCTGGCAGTCAGGTACGAGCATAATAATAATAATAATAATAATAATAATATTAATAATCAATCAATCAATCAATCAACCTTTATTTTCGGGGCCCAGGAACAACCCTAAGGTCTTGGTGCTGGCACACCATATACAAAAAATTAATAAAAGAAATGTAGAACAGCACGGCACAACACACAAAATCCTCGATATGACCGAGAAAATAAAGTAGAAATACTTACAGAAATTCAGAAAAAAAGCAAAAAAAACAGTGTTGCAAGCTATGGCCCTCGGCCAGCGAAACGTTCAAGGCACTTGAGAAAATGAAATATACAACAAAATACATAGTGCATATGATTGAGACAGAGTGTACATTTTAACGAGAGTTTAGATTTCTGAAACGTTACACTGCAATAAAGTATTAGCGTAAAACGAGCGATGCCTTTGCAATGTCCCATCTTGTCGAGACACACAAAAAACATAGCAACACGTTTGACAGAAGGCAGGAGTATAGACATAAATGATCAGACCAACAAATCGCAGAGATAATAAAAATGACGAATGAATCAACCAATTAATTGTTTAATAGTGTGTCCAGGAACAATGTGCTGGTGCGGAAAGAAAAGTGCATATCTCAGAAAAATATAGAAAATAGCATGTTTAGTCCGAACAAGAACGAGACACTTTGATACACACACGCCGACACACGCACATGACCCGCGCACATATGCAAGCAAGGCAAGTGTAAGACAACAAGACATGATTAAAACTCTGTACACTGAAACATGTAAACCTGAAATAAATCAATCAATCAATCATTTGCGTGCCCAGGAACAGCCGGGGTCGGCCTTTGTGCTGGCGCACGGAAACAGAAACACACGAAACATAATGTACACATCTTTCAAATACAAAATAAAATACAAAATACAAAAAAAAAAGAAAGGATAGCTTATGTTGAAGTTACGGAATGAAAGTCATTTAAGTGCATGAACTCAAGGATAAAAGACAAATGCAGAATAAGAAAAGTTGGCAGTTACGCCAATACAAACTCACAGACATGTTTGCGAAACAGAGTAGGGCAATCATTAAATTTATCAAGGTAATCCGAGTACCGATTGTACGTGAATTGCAGTCGGAACACAGGGCACAAGACACGCAGACAATTGGGGTTGCAAAAGGTATCATGTTTCCTGGTCCACTTTTGCGGCACATAAAGACGAACATGCTTTTAGCAGCTCACCGCAAGACACTATGCCGTGCATAATTTTAAAGAGGAAGAGAATATCAGCCTTGTTCCGCCTGGAAGTTAAGCATGATAGCGTCAATGAAGAGGGCGATCCAGGGTTATAATTACTACTATCGCCAAAGCGATGGTTGAAGATAGATATGAACTTATTTTGGACCCTTTCTACAAGCTTACGGTTTGTTTTGCTCGTGCTGTTCCAGACAACAGATGCAATAATAATAATAATAATCAATCAATCAATCAAACAATCAATCAATCAATCATGTTTATTTACGTGCCCAGGAACAGCCAGAGGCCTGAGTGCTATAGCACGGATAGTTACATGATAATCAATCAATCAATCAATAATCAATCAATCAATCAATCAATCAATCAATCAATCAATCAATCAATCTTATTATAGTGCCCAGGTACAGCCGTAGCCTTTGTTCTGGCGCACTTAAGA
>CM023455.1:117973130-118144869 GCA_013339765.2 Haemaphysalis longicornis
TCACCATATTTTCAAAACCCACGTATACATTCTGTAACATATATTTTTCTCTATTTATTGTACACATACTTTCTGTTTTTTTTATTGTGCACTGTGTCACCATGTTTGGAAACCCACACGTATATCCTGTAACCTGTTATGTTCATGGGAAAATGCTTAAGATGTATTAGTTTACCTGTTTTTATGCTCATGTTGTGTCCAGTCTAAACCACTGAACCCTTTATCGCACCGTTACGCTACTCATTAGATATAGGAGGTTCCCCCGACAGTCGCTGACTTTGGGACCTCTTCCTCTAATGTTTTCATCGTGTATTTTTTCTTTATGGTGGAATAAATTCAAATTCTAATTCAATGCGCGTCCAATCGCTCGTCAAGCTATTAAAGACCCAAACCGCAAACGAAGGAGGACCCCATGCAATGATTTTACATGCAATAAGTAAACGCGTCACCCGCCGCGGTGGCTCAGTGGCTAAGGCGTTGCGCTGCTGAGCACGAGGTCACGGGTTCGATTCCCGGCCGCGCGGCCGCTTTTCTGATGGAGGCGAAAAGCAAAAACGCCCGTGTGTTCGAGATTTCGGCGCACGATAAAGATCCCCAGGTGGTCAAAATTTATCCGGAGCCCTCCACTACGGCGCGCCTCATCGCCTGCGTTGCGTCCGCGCGTTAAACCCCACAATCAATCAATCAAACGCGTCCACGAAAGATCTAGATGTACACCGATACGTGGTTTATGATATAAAATTATACTGTTGCGCTTCTTAATCATGAGCGACGCGTGTGCTGTCTTGTCTGGAAGCGTTCCTTTATCGCGATGTCCAAGTAACCGTGTTGGCACAATGGAAGCCCGGTATCATACGCACCCTGTGTGGAGATAACTTATCAGATTTTCGTTCGAGCATCCGGTCTATGTGGAAATGCGTTAGTTTTTGGACAGAACGCCTGCGGTTAACACTAAAAAGCTCTCTCTTTAATAGTTTGGTTCAACATTACAATATGCAGGGGTGAGACAGCTGCGCATATTCCGCACTTTTGATACAAACCTGCTTTCCTGCGCCAGGCTGCTCCAAAAGCTTGGAAATTGCAAAAATTGCGCCAAACTGCTCCAAAACAGTCTGAGAGACAAGGATTTTAACGCTCCCGCCAGTTTCAGTGGGGAAAAATGCTTACTGACGGCATAATTTTCCAGCACCCCCAAAGTGATCCTGTTTGTAAAGGTTTAATTGATTGATCATACAATAAAACACCCGCATAAAATTGTCCCCAAGATAGTTTTTTCGAAGGTCACCATGTCGGGTTGCACATGTTATATTGTGTGAGATTTTTAAAGTTTTCCCATGGAAAACAATTGCAAAGTCCTGTAGAAAAAATACGTATGTGTACTCAGGCGACAAACTACTGGTGAAAATTGATGAAAAGACGGCAATTTTCGGAGCGCCGTATCTCCAGAACGACATTACTGGGCGCCGCCATCTTAGTGTGGTGAATATTGGAAAACATGGCCGTCGGGCGAAGCAGTTGCTCGTGGTTCAGGCAGAGTGCTCTTCGCCGATTTCTGCTGTGGTTTTGGTTACGGAGGTGGCTGGGTTTTCATTTAGTCGTTTGATCTGTTGAGGGAAGTTGCGTGACTCGAAGAACGGGAGGTCATCAAAAACAACGTGAATTCGCCGTGTTTCGGCCTCGAGTGAGAGGCGCGGTGCGTGCTTGAAGTGAAATTTTGGACTCATTGCGGTGTTATAATAAAACGCTGCGTTATTGCTGCCTTTGACAGCGAGCGTGCGAGTGGCGGAAATGGGGCGATCGACACTGCAGAAGTGGCGGCGCAGGCTACATCGCCGCAAAATGTTCAAGCAGTGGCCGATAGCGGGACGGGCTATTATTGCACGCTAGTAATAATGGTTTATCTATCTGAAGTGAAATTTAATGCCAAGAGGGAGGTGGCTAAACATACCAACGTTATTCAAATTACGATCGTAGTGAATGCGCAACTTGGGGATTGAAATGGGAGGGCTGATGGGGTGCGAAGATTGTCACCTCGCTTTGCCCAACTTTTGCCATGCCTCTACAATTGTGTGTAAAGCCGAGTCTGGGATTACAAAAATAATAATTTCAGCATTCACATGATAATGAAAATGCCTTACGATTGCTTAGTTTTTCGATTCGCTGTTTTCAACGGCACTCCATGCTATCTATGCATAGAGCCTAAGAATTTATGAATGGCTTGTAAAAAGGTAGTCATTCAGTTCGTGCCTTGCGATACTCTAGTAGAAAAAACTTCATTGAAAGGCTGTTTCAGCGTTATGTACGTTCAAAATCCATTAAAAAGTGCACTCCCCCCCCCCCCCCCAGTTACCAAAAATTTGATTTTTAGGCTCCTAGGTGACGTAATAAATGTCATCATTCTGCTTCAAATCAAGGTTCTTCTGCCCCAAAATCGAGATTTCGCTGCTCCAAAAACTGCTCCCAAATCTGATTCAGCTGTCTCACCCCTGAATATGCCATATTACCAAAGCAACAATCCCTGTCTGCGCACGCACGCGCACACACATTTCCGCGCCCACTGAACATGCCCGTGCACCCAAATAATGTATTTTTATCACCCCTTCCAGTGATCTTTGCTGTGTACCTATTTTTATAAAATAGTGTTCGCAATTTAAAGTATTTTTTTATTTGCATCGAGGTAGATGCAGCTTTGGGGACTGGATAAGGAGTCGGGCTGGGTGAGGGAACGTGTTTGGGTAGAACCAGCGTGACGTCAGCGACACATCGTTCCATACCTGCTTTGGGCACTGTGAATCGACGCGTCATGCAGGAGCGGGCTGTCAGCCATACGGAAACTCATTCTAAAAGGCATTCAGCATTCGGAAGCGCTTTAAAGACTAACTGAAACACGGCTAAAGTTCAGAAGGGGTTGGAGGAATGAACATTTATTTTGAGCAAAACGGGTGATCATGGTCT
Organism: Haemaphysalis longicornis; assembly: GCA_013339765.2. Classification (NCBI taxonomy): domain Eukaryota; kingdom Metazoa; phylum Arthropoda; class Arachnida; order Ixodida; family Ixodidae; genus Haemaphysalis; species Haemaphysalis longicornis. The sequence goes on from CM023455.1 coordinate 117,976,086, forward strand.
GTCCCAGGAGAACCTCTTATCAAGCAGTGTTCCACGGGAGTAGGCTGTGGAGGTGTTACTTTTGTAGAAGGCAGCGAGCTCCTGAGTATCACTAAAGCCTCCGAGGGGCAATTTTAGATGCGACTGCATCTCATTTACTCGCCTTGTCCCTCCATACGGCGTTGTTGTTGTCCGTCCACACCCCTCCCCCATTCTCCTCGCCGCGCGAGCTGCGCTCTCCGCCGCTCACCCCCTCTCCTCTCGATAGCGAACACTCTCTCGTGGGGGCATTGAATTGGATTCGATTGGCTTGGCTTGGATTGGATTAGGATTGGATTGGATTAAAGTGGATTGTGTTGGATTGTGTTGCGTCATAGCCGCCCACGTTGCGTCATAGCGGCTGCAGGGGGTTCACGGCACGTTTCACGCGATGGGAGAATCAACCTAACGGAAACAACAACGGAACCCCCTATGCGTCGCATCTACACAAGGGTTCCCGCGAGGGGAGGTGGGAGAAATTTTATGAGGGACACCATGTCCCGGTCTTCTGTCTGGTATAGACATGTTGTGATAGGGAAGGCTGGCGTTCATTCAACCCCACAGCGAATAAAGGACTACCTGTACGTTCGGTAACGGTTCGGGTGTTGGAACCGATTCGCGAACAGGGTCAGTTGAATTATCCGCGAAGTAAGAAAATAATTGGCACAGCTTGCACTAGTGGCAAAGTTGGAGGAAAAGCAGACCTGGCGGCCTCTCTCCCTTCCTCGTAGACCCGGCTGTTGCAGCTCGCACATGGATTTCCGAACTTGCCGCTGAAAGGTCTCCATGTCTGGCAGGCCCGGATCGTTTCGTCCGCAGCCTTTCACATCTCTCCGAAAGTGGACCGCGTTAGCAGGCGCTAGAACCCGCGGCAAGCGGTTTCGCGAACTCGGCGTCTGTAGGCGAATTCGGCAATCCGTGCTTCCCACTTCAGGCGCGAACGCACGTGAACTGGCGAGGAGAAACATCACACCACGAACGCTGGGCTGAGTGTTCTCGAAGGTCCAGCTGGAGGGCACACAGACGCACGCTCACGTGCGCTCTGCATTTTTTCTTCGGATTTGCGAGCTTCATCCGTGACGCAAGCCCGCGCACAAGCCTGGACGACGCTCCTCACGGGGCGCACGATCACGCGCGCTCGGTATTTTTCTCGATGTTTTTTTTCTGGTAAAGCTGGACGGTAAAACTAAAAGCTTAAACAGCTCTGCTATTAAAAATTTTTAGTAGTTTAAAGCACGACTGGCTTTATAGATAGCCACCTGCTCCATTAAAGCCGGCGACGATGACCGCCAGCGAGCCGAAAAATTGCTGGGTAGCGCGGCGCGTTCCGTCAGGTGAAGGTAAATTTATTCCACAACCGTGCCAGCTTTTCTTTGCTCGCCGTACGGCCTGCGACTGCTGGCATTGAATGTAGAGGTCATACCAAGAGATATTGATTGTGCCGATTAGAACTTATAATACCGGCCGGAACATAGAATCTACTCGCTCGTCGGGACCCGATTCTCAGCTCAGCGAAAGTCAACATATATCCCGTGATATTATGGGCCAATAGGTTGAGGCGTGCTTGGGATTCTGTTTTGGATGTAGAGGGGTCGAGTAGGTGCCTCAGTATACGCCATGTTTTCTTCATACTGAGGCCCTTAGAGAGGCTGTCGCACATGCGTCCCCAAGCCGTGGTTTGCAGTTGCTTGCTATGATGCTCTATTTCACGTTCTAGGAGGGCAATTCCGCGGCGTAGCTTCCTATTGTGGCGTTGCGTTTTCCACCTCTTTTTGAGACCATGGTGGGACTGAGGGAGGTGTGCGAGTCTGGGGTCCAGAGCAACGGAGGGCGTTGAAGCTGGAAGCGTAGAGCTGTGTTTCTGGATATCGGTGTGTATTCCGCGTATCCACTCTGTGAGGACGAAAGGTTGAGGTGTTGGGTTGACGGGACGTGTTTGCGTGCGGGTAGTTCGGAATTGGTGCCAATTGATTAATGTGTGCGGTCGGGTTTGTTTCGCTGTAAGGGACGCGGTAGTAGTGGTGATTTCCAGGATGTAATGGTCGCTGCCGAGGGTATGGTCCAAACGTTGCCACGTGGTGCGGTGGGAGTGTTTGGTGATCGAGAGGTCTGGTGTTGTGTCGCGCTGTGTGCTGGTCCCGTCCCGGGTGGGAATGTAGGTTTCGTTTTCAAGGGTGAGGCGATGATGCTGAATTGTTTGTTTGATTGATTGATTGATTGATTGAAGCTTTATTCATTATTTTTGCAGAGCAACATACGCAAAAACAGTGTTGGACCCAATAGCCAGAGGCTAGTTTTAGGGTCCATAAACAAAATACAATGGCACTTCGGTCGCATCAAATCGTAGCTTCCTAATTCAGCTGTTCAACAAACATCAAGTGTATACGCATATATATGTATATACACATATACACATATATATACATACACACACGTACACACATATATGCACACATGTATACAGGCGAGGAAGGCTTATACACCGAATACACCGACTATACAAGAAGAACATGTGCTTATGAAGAGTATTCATTGCAAATATAAAAAAACAAAACATGTTGGTACATATCAAAATACATTCGCACTATATTTACAGCCAACTGAAACCTCGCACAGGCCTCAAAATAAAATAAATGTGGGTTAAGGAGGCTTGTATTTAATACATAGTGTGTGGGAAGAAGACGGAATGAGCAGTAAAGTAGCATAGGCTCCACACTCGTATTATCACTCATTGTTTGCTACGTTTCGTTATGCAAGTGTCTTTTCAAGCTGTTACTAAACCTTTTTGATTCTGTTATTTCTAGTGGTATATCGTTTCATATTTTGGCCCCAATGAATTGTAGCAGTCGCTGCCCGTACACATTACTAACTGGTACCAAGTTAAGGTTGCCTACAGCAGAACTTCTTGTTTGGCGCAATGAAGAATAAAATATCGAGCTGTTTAAAGGATGGCTATAATTTAATATACTGTATACCAATTCAGCTGTATTTTTCAGACGTAATTGATCAAATGTCAAAAATTGAAGAGCGTCAAAAAGGGGTTTGCTAGGTGCGTCTCGTCTTGAGCGTGTGACTGTTCTCAGAGCCCGTTTTTGTAGTCGACGTATAGGATTAAGATAGGTATTGTACGTCCAACTCCAAGAAACCATGCAGTACGACAGGTGACTATTGAATAAAGCGTAATAAAGCGTTTTTAGTATTTTGATATCAAATAACTCACGGGCTTGCAGTAATGCGTAGCAAGCAGATGTTAGCTTTGCACAGACAGCATCGACATGATTCTGCCAATGTAAATGAGCATCCATGGTAACTCCTAAGTATTTAATTGAGTCCACCTGTTCAAGTAAGCAGTTGTTCACTGATATTCTGACCAGCTCTTTTCGAACGTTCTTTTTTCGAGAATGAAATATCATATATTTCGTTTTTTCGCATTGATAGTAAGTCTGTTAAGCGAAAAACCACCGAGCAATGTTTTCTAATTCCATATTAATTCTTGCTTGTATTTCCTGCTCGTTATCACCGGTTACAGCAAGCGCCATGTCGTCTGCGTACATTACTAAATCTGCGTGCGTTAGTGTTTTGGAAGGTCGTTTACAAATAATGAAAATAGCATAGACCCCAGCACCGAGCCCTGCGGAACGCCCATGCGCACTAGCTGTGGGGTTGAGCTGATACCGTCCATCACAACCACTTGCTGACGATTTTCAAGGTAGCCAGAAAGGAAGTAATACATTTGATCTCTGAATCCATAGCATTGTAATTTCTTCAGCAAGATTTGATGATCGACGGTATCAAACGCCTTCTTTAAATCTACGAATACGACTGTAGCAAGTTTGTTGCCATTTAGTGCTGTGTTGATGTTTTGAGTGAGCTTGACTATAGCAGATGAAGTGGAATGCATTGAACGAAACCCGTGCTGTTCTGGGGAAAGGATTTGGTACTTATCAAGAAACGAAGTAATGCGTTTTGCAAGAAGCTTTTCAAAAATTATATTAATCGCACTTAAAACTGAAATTGGCCTGTAACTTGACGGGTCTGAAGTTTCCCCGTCTTTATATATCGGTGTAACCTTGGCAATCTTCAGCGAGGTAGGATAGACACCATCTCGCAAGCAGTGGTTAAACAAATGGCACATGATGGGGCTCATGGGGCCCAGTTGCATAACCCCACGCTGGGTGAGGGGCATTGAAATCACCGGTAATCATTAAGGGCGCTTTGTTTGCCTGTTTTATACCTAGTGTGAACAATTCGTGGAAGGTTTGTGCCATTCGTGGAGGGCTATACACGTTTAGTATGTAGGTTGGCTGCGCGCTGTGGGACTTGGGTATGAGGCGTATGAATGTGTGAGGGGGAAGGTCGGGTCGCAGTACCTAGTATTGCGCTGTGAGCTTTTTGTTGATTAGTATGGCGGTGTAAGAGTCCTTTTGAATTGTGCGGAAGTGAACACATTTCCAATCTGGCCCTGGTTCTTGCAGGGTTATGACATATGGGGGTTCGGGGCAGCCGTCTATACGAGCTTGCAGCGCTGCGCGTTTACGGCGGAATCCTCAACAATTCAATTGCCATATGCGCAGGGTATTAGAGCAGGTGGTTGGGTGGGCCATTTGGAATGGGTTAATGGGAGGCGGAGGCAGGGAGGAGACGGGTTAGTGCTTCAAGGTGGGATTGCATGCGGGATGTTTGCTCGGTGAGGGCGCGGACTGTGTGGAGGTGGACAGTTATATTCGAAGTTTGTTCTTTGAGTTGTTCTTCGAGATGGGTAACGCGGTCTTGGGGGGATTGGTCGGGGGTCTCGGAAGCTCGCTTTTTGTTCTGGTTGAGCGAACTTTGACAGAGTTGTAGTCGTTGTGTAGGTTGCGCAGGGTGAGCTCGCAGTTGCGCCTTTTCGGCTCTCAGGCGGGCAACTTCTTGTCTCAGTAGTTGCAACTCGTGGAGGATGGGATCGGGAGGGTTGGCAGGGAAGGAAGGTTTGTGGGATGGGGAAGTGGCTGGTTGGTGATGGGAGCTCACCTGGGCGTAGGTTGCTTTTGGCTTCTTGGGAGGCCCTGCGTGCGGCCTGTTGGCGTCGCTTCCAGCGCATCCGTTTTGTAGAGACTGGTGGTGGTGTTGCTTGGGGTGGTTCACAAATTGATGCTGTTCAGTCGAGAGGGGAGGAAAGTCTTTCTGGGATGCGTTGTTGGGGGTCTTGTTGGGGGCGGCAGTGTTACGTGAGACTGATTGAAGTTGGTTGAAGTTCTGGACGTCTTCCCCAAAAGCTCGGGTGTCCTTTCTTGGGGGCGGTCTGGGTCGGTAGCGTTGGGGACAGGCAGGGGATCCCGTGGGGTGTGGGCCGGAGCAGATAATGCAGAGGGGGTGACAAATATGCTGATCTGGTGGTTAGCTGAGGCCACATGTTGGGCAGCGTGGAGGAGCACTGGGGTTGGGGCAGACATCCGGTCTGTGCCCGGTGGCCCAGCAGAGATGGCATGCCTCAGTCTGGCGCTTGGCGGGGCGACAGCGAAATGTAACCATCTGATAACGGATCCAGTAGGGCACTCTTGTTCCGTTAAATGTAATTTGGAATAGAGGAGTAGATCCCATTCGTCTTGCGTCTCTGATTTGTAAGTGCGGGTTGTGCTCAATGAGCGTGTTGATGATGTCTTATGGTGGAAGGTCTAGTGGCAGCCCTGAGATGACTCCGGCGCAGGTGTTCGTCGGTGCTGGCACATGTGTGGCCAGGGCATAGGTCTTCCCTTCGATGCTAAGCGTAGTGAGTGATGCTTACCGCAGGGCGCGGTCCCCGTGAGGAGTTGTCACTACGATGAAATTAGACTGGTAATGCAAGCGAAGTTGGTCTTCACGGTTGGGCGGTGGCTGCGCGCGCTTGTAGCTGCAGCAGAGCTGCGAGTTCCAGGGGAGAAATGCGGGAGAGATTCAGGCCGCCTCGTGGCCTCAGGACTATCTTGATGTCCGAGGGCGGAAGGGGTGATTTGGGGGGAACGAACTGTCAGCCTGGTGGGCTCGGGCTTTTTCCGATATTGCCGGTTGCGGGGCTGTGATTCGGTGGTACCACAGACGCGAAGGCGCGGTGTCTACGTCGCACGACGATCCAGCGGTTGGAGTTAGGGGGTGACTCAGTGGAACAATCTTCTTCTTCATCGACTGCGACGTGCATTTCGTCCATGGAGGGCTCCGGTATGGTATTTGACGGCGGGGCGTTCGGCATGGTTAAGGCAGTGTCACTCGTAGTTTGTTGGGTAGACATCGCTGGAATCGTGGAACCTGCAGCACTCTGCGCGGCTTCAGTGGTCGGGACGGCGAGCATCGCGGCGGCGGCGTCCACCGCTGCGCGTCTGTGGCGGCTGCGGCGGCGTCCGTAGCTACCGGGTAGGGCCGATGGCGAGGCGAGGCGCGTTAGGCTTAGCCAGGCCACCCACCTACGGAGATCTTCTATCGCTGATTTTGAGAGTTCGGGTGACCCAACGGCGATGAGAATGGTATCAGTCGATGCCGCTTGACTTGCTGATCACGGTGATACCAAAGTGGGATGATAGATTTGGCTTGTCGCGCAGACACGGCGGGTTTGTTAGAGAGCCCATGCGAGGTCCGCTCGACTCGTCTGGCCCCCTACGGGGGAGACGTCAGCTCAGCCCCTGTCACCAAGTTTGAGGATGACACAGACGTCATGGATGCGAAATCAGCGGGCGTGGGCAAGCGTCTGCGTGACAGCGCCGGCAACGGGGACGCCAACGGAACGCCGGGGCTGGGAGAGCCGCCTGCAAAAGCGGCCACTCAGCGACGGCCAACGACAAAGCTCTAGTCCAGAGTTGAGACTGAGCGCCACAAAGGAACCGGTCAGCCGACTTGAGTGTCCCTAAAGTGTTTGTGTTGGTGGCGGGATGGCGGAGCAACGTGTGTTTGGTACACCTGCTAAAGCATGAAGGCTGTACCAGACTACCGCCAGGGAGCTACTACACCGCATTCTGGAGAGCGCGATGCAGCGTGCCTTCGTGCACCCCGTCCAAGGTACTCGGTAATGACGAAAATGAACAATGTGAGCGCTGTTGGCGATATACTGCCATGCCTTCGGAGTAGTACTCATTTAAAAAATGGTTAAACTTGAACGACCACTTCATATAGGCACCCTAAATGTACGAGGCCTTGGCAGTCGGCGAAAGCAGTACCAGCTAAATCGCCTGATAAGTTAAAAGGAACTAGATATTTTGGCTGTGCAGGAGATCAAAATTGGGACTGAGGAAGGTACTGATGGCATGGTGCGTCTCTTTGCTAATATTTTCAGTGTGTGCGTCAGTCATGGGGTCGCTTCATCGGCAGGGTGCTGTATTTTTGTAAAAAAAACGCCATAGGCATTGAAATTGAAAGTGTCATGTCCCGCGACGATGGCAGGCTAGTTCTTTGTGATTTTTGTTTTTCAGGTGGTAAATTTAGGGTAATGTGCATTTACGCCCCTAATCCTGTGAACGACAGGAATCAGTTTTTTCAAGTATTTCTAACCATCTGAAATGTGATAGGAATATCATTCTTTTGGGTGATTTAAATTGCGTGTGCGCACGGGAAGACTGCGTAGGATCGGGGACTTGGAACGATAAGAGTGTAGAGACCCTAACTCACATGCTAAATGAGTCTGACGTGTCAGATGTAGCCCACTGCTCAGGTAGCACGAGCACGGTGTGCTACACGCACTTTCAGGGAAGCAGTCATGCGCGATCGGATATACGTCTCTCTGGAGCTTTTCTCGACATGCAATAATTATGCAGTCGGCCAGGTATCACTTAGTGATAATTGTCTTGTCTACTTTTTTCTAGGGGGGAAGGTGAAGGGGTGGAAATTAAATGCTAAGTTACTAAAGGACAACACTTTCAATAGAACAGTGGAGGAGATTTTCGTTAAGTGCAGAGATGAAGTTGAAATTGGGTGGGGAGCAAAGTGGGAGCTTTTCAAGCAAGACATTAAAATGAAGGCTATTGAAAGAGCGGTCTACATTCAAAGAATTGAAAAGGAGGAAGAGGATACCCTCCGTCGCAATCTCAGTCGTATGTTGAAGCTAGAGTGCCAGATGCCAGGATTTTTCGGCGACGATATCGCAACCATCAAAAGCAGGCTTGAGGCGATCGATCAGGAACGCTACAGGGGGGCAACAATTAGAGCGCGTGCATAAAGGCTGCTGGCAGGGGAAGCGCTCACAAAGCGGGCTTTAGAAGATGAGATGCGATATGTGAAGGCCAACAAAATTGAACAAATAGCCTGTCAGGGTGTTGCTATGCGCGAGGAGGAACAAATAAAACGAGAGTTCGTGCGGTTTTACACAAAAATGTTCAGCCCTGCATGTCCCAAAGTAGATGTTTTTGAGCCAGAGTTTCTTTCACTGTTACCAGTGTTAGATGAAAACACTAGGCAAATACTCGAAGAACCCATTTGTTTAAAAGAAGTGGAAACAGCAATTGATGAGTTAAAACGTGGGAAAGCGCCGGGTCCGGATGGTCTGGGTTCCGACTTGTATAGGATGTACAAAAATAATGTTGCCCCTTTTTTGTTTCTTGTATTCGAGGAAGCTTTCAAAAATGGTGCGCTGCCGAAAACGTTCACCCGCACCCACGCCATTCTTATTCCAAAATCTGAGGATCCTTTGAAAAGGCAGTCTGTAACAGGATATCAACCCATTACTTTGGCCAACACAGACTACAAAATATTAATGAAGATTATTGCCAAAAGACTTCAGAGTGTGATCAGTATGATTGTCGGGCCACATCAGACATGTGGCATTAAAGGTCGCAGTATTGTAACAAACATTCACGTAGCGCGAAGTGTCTTGCAGTGCTGTGACATGATCAGACATGTGGCATTAAAGGTCGCAGTATTGTAACAAACATTCACGTAGCGCGAAGTGTCTTGCAGTGCTGTGACATGTTTTTTCGTAAAGTAGCCATGCTACAAGTAGATTTTTAGAAAGCCTTTGATCGCGTCTGTCATTGGATCCTTTTTTCAGTTTTGAAGCATGTATACGTTGGAGATGTTGTTTTAAATGGCGTTAAGATGGCGTATCATTATTGTTTCACGCAGCTAATAATTAACAAAAGTGTTACCGAGTACATTCCAGTGTTGTCATCAGTGAGGCAAGGGTGCCCTGCTTCCCCGTTGTTGTTTTGTATTTTTCTAGAACCGTTTTGTTTAAAGATTATCAATGATAGTTATGTACGAGGTTTTGTGTTACATGCAAGCGAAGTCAAGCTGCTAACGTATGCTGATGATGTGGCCATATTCTGCACAGACGAACAAAGTGGGAGTGGAGCTGTCATGATAACCAAAGAATTTTGTGACGTCCCCCAAAGCTCAGTCAATTGACAGAAGTGTGCCGGTTTTTGGCACGGAAACTGGGAATCAACACCGACTGTATTTGAACGCGTAAACTGGACCACCACGCCTGGGCGGTATCTGGGGGTACCGATGGAGAGTTATTCGGACAGCAATCAGCACTGGCAAGACGAAACCCAAAGACTGCGCGACAAATCCACAAAGTGGGGGGGCCGTGCATTGTCCATCTTTGCAAGGGCCACTGTCCGGAATTTGTTTTTTATTGCGAAAGTGTGGTTCGTGATGCAAGCTATTCACTGTTCCCGTGTTCATGTGAATAAGTCGCATCGTATTTTTGCTGTCTTTATTTGGAATTCAACATGGGAACGCACGAGCCGAAGTTCTCTTTTTCGAAGAGTGAAGCTGGGAGGGCTCGGGCTATCGCATATATACGTAAGACAAATTGTTAATCGTTTTATGTTCTCCAGGGACTCAAATGATCCTTTTTTGCGAAGTTTTTTTCAAGTTGCACTTGCCAATGCTTTACCACAGTTCATCGTTTCTTCATGCAACGAGGAATGGCCTACAATTAGAGGTTATTTGAAAGAAGTAGTTGACGCAGTTAGATTCCTTTCTGTGCGGTTTTCTTTGGATTATCTCTCAAATGTTTCCAGGAAGGGTTTGAAAAGAGATCTGAAAGAAATTCTCTTTCCTGCACCTCTGTACCGAGCAGTGTACTCTGCGGGCTGAGGACAGGATGTTTTGTCCAGGGTGAAAGCTATGTTAATCCCAGCCTCTGTGAAGACCTTTTTTAAATGGCACACCAACACACTCCCTGTGAAAACATCGATTGAAGAGCGAGGTCTTTTTGTTGCTTGGAACAACTTGTGCGTTATTTGCCAAAAACCTGAAACTACAGAGCATGTATTTATAGACTGTTGGGATGCCATTTTCTTCGGGGACGTCCTCATGAGAACCCTAAAGAAGAAGTATCCAGTGACACTCTATGGAATAAGGTTCCTCAGTGTAAACAATGAAGACGATGTACCGCATGATATGATTATGCTTTTAGGATTGTATATTATCTGGCGCTCTCGAATAGCGGTGCGCCATGCGGATGTCAATGCGCAAACTGTGAGCGCATATTTCAAGGAAACTATCTGTGCGAGTTGTACAAAGGGGAAAATCCTGACGCGGAAATTTTGCCAGTGCTCTAAAAATTGACATTTGATGTTTATATTAGTTGCCGCCAACCAAAACATGGCAGGCGTTTTTATTACATCGTTGACTTGTAAAAGTGAAAAAAAGAAAATAAAGACAAAACAAAGGCCCGTAGCTCAATCGATAAGACAACGGGCTCTTGCTCCGTTACTCTATTCGTTCCAGGTTCGACTCCTGGTGGTGCCAGTGACTTCTTTTATTTATTCGCGGGGGTTTTCTGTTGAAACCAACGGTCGTGAAAGAACCCTGGAGGGGTAGAGGTAAAAAACTGCTTTGAAAATAGTACCAAAGTTCTGACTCATTATCATGGTGATAGAAGATGCGAAGACACTTGAGCTTTGTGTGCAGCTTGCGGCAGAAAAGTATTTGTCGGTTGTAGTTGCTTCGGGCAGGCAGAGTTCGCAATGTACCGTCTGCCCCTCCAGGTATCGAAAATTTAGAGTGGTGGTTCTACCACGTCCCCATTTGTGCGAGACCATCGGTGCGAGTGCTTGTTCTCATGGCACTAAACTGACGTGGTGACACGGAAAAGGACGTTGGTGTAATTTCTCCGCGACTCCCGCCTGAAAAAAATATTAACAGTGGCTTAGCTCGGTTATGCCAGGATATACGTAGCTTGAGCTAAGGTTTAGCTGGTTATTCTTAGCTTTCCTGGTTGTCTACGATTAGCTTGATTATCATGCTACTGCTGCTTCAATGACACACACACACACACGGTATACGCATTATGTGACACACATATATTTATCAAGCGTCTCCGGAGCAGCGTCACCAGGGAGGTTCCCGTTTGAACCTATTCCCATTTGGCCCTTCCCGATTGTTCCCTCCCGTTTCAACCCGGCGCAAAACGACCTTCCCGTTCCGCCCTTTCTCCGTTTGGCCCGTTCCCGTTTGAACCCGTTCCCATTTCGGGAGGTTCCCGTTTGAACCCATTCCCATTTCGCCCTTCCCGCTTGTTCCGTCCCGTTTCAACCCGGCGCAAAACGACCTTCCCGTTTCGTCCTTTCCCACTTGGCCCGTTCCCGTTTGAACCCATTACCATTTCAACCTTCCCGTTTGTTCCTTCCCATTTCAACCCGTGGCGAAAGAACCTTCCCGTTTCGTATTTTCCTATTTAATCCGTTCCCGGAATAACGTACCCAGTTTATGAAACGTTATAAAAACATTTTCATTGTGTTTTTCATTTGGTTACAATTCAAGTCATACCAATTAATTATTTTAATCTTTTAAATTAACAAAGCCTAACCAACAAATTAACAATTAACAAATTAACAATTAACAATTACAAACAAATCTTTAAATTAACACACCAATTAAAAATTAACAACAAATTAAAAAATCAAAACACGTCGCTTATGAAAACGAAAACAGCAAAATACCTAAATGCACTTAACTAAATGTATTTAGGTCGCGAGGGTCGCCCTGCGCCTGCCCTCATTTGCACTTGTTTGATCGACTGAGTCTCGTCTCTAGCTTCTTTAAATCCACCCCCAAAACACCAGGCCCTTAAGTTTTATTACATTAAAATGACGCCATCATGGCCGTGTCCCGAAAGAGTGTGAGGAGGAGCTACTAACACACACGATCAACCAAAGGTTTATACACAAACATATATTTTATCCACACTCTAGAGCTAACTTTAACTCAAGCTTCAAAATATTCCTCAAAGGACGAGTAAATAACCAATTAAAACAAATATTTGAAATCCCCCCCTCCAGAAAAGACAACAAATGTTAAAAGTGAACTAAATAAATCAAAACTATCTGATACTCCGTTACCAAAAATGATAAAATCAAAAAGCCCAGAAAAGCGCCGCGGAAGCAAAATAAAAAATCGCAAAAACACCCCCACTTTGAAAGAAATCGTATTTGTCGGACTAACACATTTAGTCGTTATAATAGCGCAAGTGTACATCAATGTCGAAAAGAAACAGACGAGAACTATAAAAGATAAAAAAATGTATAAAAATAAATAACCCTATGTATCTGGATACATATGCCACATCTGGCTATAAAAAATCGCAGTCATGAGAAGCGGCGAAATTTATAAACTTAGCTTTGCGTTTTATTGATTCTGTTTATTCCCGTCCCTCTAGTGTACTCAATTTGCATAATAGAGCAAACCTTCAGAAACTTAAGCAGCGCAGGGTCGTCTCTAGCCTAATTTTTTTTTACTACAGAACCTTAAAATTGTCGCGGGAATACTACCTCCAAGGGCCTTTCAGACGTTTAGCGAGAAGACATCATAGTAAGAATATTAGGCAGCCAATCAGCTGAATTACTATTCGAAAGTTCTCTTTGTTTCCTCGTGCAATTTCTTACTGGAATAAGTTAGGTGAACGAACAAGAACTCGGTATCATTAGAAGAATTTTCCCCACGTATTGGAAATGTGTGTTCTGGTTGAATCGTGGTGTTTTAAAATTGGAACACATTACGAATGCATATCGTTGTTCGGACCCCTTTGCGTTCGGACCTCTTTGCGTCTATTGCATATTTATGTCTTTACTTATTTGTGTTGGGCGTTTTTAAACTACGCCAACCAATACTGATGTGTTTTTATGTTCACTCCTGCATGAGCCCGACGAGGCCGTAAAGTATAGGTAAATAAATAAAAAATCTGCCCATTACTCACGCAGGAAAGGCATTAGTAGCCAATTCTCAGATTTATGCACATGTTTTTGCCTTTTTTAAAGTCTCTCCTACAGACATCTTTGATCTATAGATCTCTCGAACCCGAAGACAAAGCTACGCTCGAAACAATGAGCATACGAGTGGCTAATAAATAAATTTCTGCCGCACGTACGAACACCAACTGCAGAAAAATCCAATGCGTGCATTACTCAAGATATTGGGTATCTTTCTAGTACGCTTTCGCCGCTACAAATTTTGTGTCAAAAGGGCAGTATCGGCCTAAGGCATTCAGAAACTTTTATCGGCCGGAAATATCGGTCGATTCCGGAAAATTTCCTGCATACAAGTTTTCAGTGCATGACCCGTTGCTTGTAAGCACATTTTGGAGAACAGTTTCGAAGACGGTAACACATATTTTCAGAAATACAAATGGGTTGGAACGATGCGGGCTCAAATGAGAAGGGCGCTTTGGGAGCGGGTTGTAACGGGAAGGGTGTTTCGGGAACGGGCTGAAACAGGAAGCGCCCAAGCGGGAAGGTCGTTTCGGGAACGGGCGCACACGGGACGGGCCAAGCGGGAAGGGCGTTTCGGGAATGGGTTCAAACGGGAAGGGGTCAAACGGGAATGGGTTCTTTCGGGCTACACCCCCCATTTCAACCTTCCCGTTTGTTCCTTCCCATTTCAACCCGGGGCGAAAGAACCTTCCCGTTTCGTATTTTCCTATTTAGCCCGTTCCCGGAATGACGTACCCAGTTTATGAAACGTTATAAAAACATTTTCATATTGTTTTTCATTTATTTCCGTTTGTTCACAGCCGCTGCGATAGCATGCTCAGTACATCCAGAGTCATTGACTACTTTTCAAACCTAGGCTTTAATTTTTGAATCTACAGACGACGACATTTGGTTACAATATAAAGTCATACCAATTGCAAATCTTTTAATCTTTTAAATTAACAAACCCCTAACAAACAAGTTAACAATTCACAAACAAATCTTTTAAATTAACAAAACAATTAACAAAGTAACAACAAATTAACAAACAAGTCGCTTATGAAAGCGAAAACAGCGAAATACCTAAATGCACATAACTAAACGTATTTACGTCGCGAGGTTTGCTATTGTTCGGTCGACTGACTGTCGTCTCTAGCTTCTTTAGATTCACCCCCAAAACACCAGGCACTTAAGTTTTATTACATTAAAACGACGCCATCATGGCCGTGTGCCGAAAGAGTGCGAGGAGGAGCTAATAACACACACGATCAACCAAAGGTTTATACACAAACATATATTTTATCCACACTCTAGAGTTAACTGTAACTCAAGCTTCAAGATATTCCTCAAAGGACGAGTAAATAATAACAACCAACCGACCCATAGTAACTCCGAGCGCTGGCCATCGACCCTCGGGCGGCCTCTATAAGTATTGTTCCTACGACGCGCGCCGAAAATATGCTCAGCGCCGAATGAATTTTGGCCTTTATCAACCAGGCGTGTCCATTACAAAAGGAGCTGTCAGTTCCTCATCACATATATCCATCGTAGTGGTGACACTGTAGACCTGTTACAAAGTCGAACCTCACTGCGTACCTTGGCCGGTGCAACTTCGCTAAGCGCCGCGGCGGGCCTATCTCTATTCATCTCAAGCCCCACGAATGACGCCGCGTTGAGGGTAACCCCACCGACCAGGACGCACCCGCTCTTTGCATCCTCTAATGCGGTAATTACCCCCGGCAACTAGAGAGACCTTTTGCCGGGGTCACAAGGTGCCCTCGGCGCTGTATAGACCTGAGACAACAAAGGTGAGGCTCGCCCGAAAGGACTTTAACCACCTTTCCCTGGCTGGGATTATTTTTATCGGCTAGACACGCTACCCGGCTAACGATGAAAAGCGGAAAGCTCTGCTCTATTGAAGGATGGGGACTCAGTACTGCTTCCTTAGGAGCGGTCTGGTTTACTCGAAGACGAGTTCAGCTGGCGACGCTCGCGAGTTGCCGCGGCAAAATGAGCGCTGGGACCCAATGTGACTTTTGTTGAAACTGGGGGGCGAAAACGGCGCCTACGTTTTGTATCCACCGACTGCGTGGGCTCCGTGGTAATCCTGTGGCGCCTTTGAAAAAAGGTTGCTATGAAAGAACAGCCATAAGCTGCGTTTTTTTGGTGGACTAACACATTTAATTGTTATAATAGCGCAAGCGTACATCAATCTCGAAAAGAAACAGACGAAATACTATAAAAGTTAAAAAAGAAGTATAAAAATAAAGTAACCCTATGCATCTGGATACATATGCCACATCTGGCTATAAAAAATCGCAGCCATAAGATGCGGCGAAAAGTATAAACTTAGCTTTGCGTTTTATTGATTCTGTTTATTCCCGTCACTTTAGTGTACTCAATTTGCATAATAGGACAAACCGTCAGAAACTTAAGCAGCGCAGGGTCGTCTCTAGCCTAAATTTTCTTTACTACAGAAACTTAAAATTGCCGTGGGAACACTACCTCCAAGAGCCTTTCAGACGTTCAGCGAGAAGACATCATAGTAAGACTATTACGCAGCCAATCGGCTGAATTACTATTCGAAAGTTCTCGTTGTTTCCTCGCGCAATTTCTTACTGGAATAAGTTAACTGAACGAACAGTGAACTCGGTATCGTTAGAAGAATTTTCCACACGTATTGGAAATATGTGTTCTGGTTGAATCGTCGTGTTTTAAAATTGGAATACACTACGAATGCATATCCTTGTTCGCACCCATTTGCGTCTATTACATATTTATGTCTTTTACTTTTTTGTGTTGGGTTGCTTTAAACTAGCCCGACCAGGCCGTAAAGTATCGGTAAATAAATAAAAAATCTGCCCATTACTCACGTAGGAAAGGCATTAGTAGCCAATTCACAGATTTAAGAACATGGTTTTGCCTTTTTTAAAGTCTCTCCTACGGACATCTTTGATCTATAGATCTCTCGAACCCGAAGACAAAGCTACGCTCCCAACAATGGGCATAAGAGCGGCTGATAAATAAATTTCAGCAGTACGTACGAACACCAACTGCAGGAAAATCCAATGCGTGCATTACTCAAGATATTGGGTATCTTTATAGTACACTTTCACCGTTACAAATTTTGTATCAGGAGGGCAGTATCGGCTAGGCATTCGGAAACTTTTATCGGCCGGAAATATCGGTCGATTCCGGAAAATTTGGTGCATACAAGTTTTTAGTGCATGACCCGTTGCTTGCAAGCATATTTTGGGGAACAGTTTCGAAGACGGTAACGCATATTTTCAGAAATTCAAATGGGTTGGAACGCTGCGGGTTCAAATGAGAAGGGCGCTTTGGGAGCGCGTTGTAACGGGAAGGGCGTTTTGGGAACGGGTTGAAACAGGAAGCGCCCAAACGGGAAGGTCGTTTCCGGAACGGGCGCATACGGGACGGGTCAAGCGGGAAGGGCGTTTCGGGAATGGGTTCAAACGGGAAGGGGTCAAACGGGAATGGGTTCTTTCGGGCTACACCCCCACGTCACCAATCTCCCCAGAGCTATAGGCTGGTTCCACAGGCGCACCACGGTGTTTGCTGCGACGCACGAGCCATCGGTTCCACACCCGGCCACCCCTCGCATATCATCAAGTGGACCGGGCCGCCACGTCAGAACGGAGGTCGGTGAAGACGCTTGGGGGCGTGGGGTGTGTGAGAACGCCGGGCAGCGAGCAACGTTCTGTGCGCAGTGTGACGTCACTGCTCCACGCGCATGCGCAGCACGGCTCTCCAGGAGCCATGCGAAACTGCTCAACCTCGGCCAGTATAGCTCATGCTACAAAAAAAAAAATATGTGAACGTTCGCCTTAATTTTACAACTGTGCGTGTGCTGTGTGTACATTCCTGCGTCTGTCAGCTTCTGTGTGCTCATTTGCGTTTGTTAGTGTTCGTATGCGTTTTTTTGTCTTTGCTTCTTTCGCTTGAGCCGCCGCGGTGGCTCAGTGGCTAAGGCGTTGCGCTGCTGAGCACAAGGTCGCGGGTGCGATTCCCGGCCACGGCGGCCGCTTTTCTGATGGAGGCGAAAAGCGCAAACGCCCGTGTGTACGAGATTTCGGCGCACGTTAAAGATCCCCAGGTGGTCAAAATTAATCCGGAGCCCTCCACTACGGCGCGCCTCATCGCCTGCGTTGCGTCATCGCGTTTAAACCCTACAATCAATCAATCAATCAATCAATCAATCAATCCATCAATCAATCAATCAATCAATCAATCAACCAATCGCTTCTTTCGCTCATTTGGACCCTCTGATTTTCATATGGAGTAGCAAGCCGAGCTCGCTGCAAGGCTGCCTTCTCTTTATCATTAAAGCAACCCTCCCTTCCTTGTCCCATGCACACATTTTATCTGCCTGATAAGAGCGGCGGCGTTAGGGAGTGCCGGAATTCCCCGTTTCGAGAGCAAATATAAGGTGAGAGACTATCGTGGCGTATCCATCTGTCTCTGCTTGCTCGATATTATCAAAACTTCGACATTGGTATGTTTTTTTAATAGGTCAGGAACAGGCTTTGTTGAATAAAATGAGACGATAACAACAACATCTCTGATTTCTTGAGACTACCCGGGACCTCCTGAAGGAACAGTGCTCTGCTTGTTAAGAACATAAACTACCAAGGAAAACAATTTTAAAACGTGTAACAAAATCGTTTACGCATAGGTGTGCCGGGCTGCACGGTTGACCCAGGGTTCTGGCTCTTGCTACGTATTCGGCGGCTGGAGGACCGACGGCTGACGAGGAACAGATGACTCACGCAGCGCACAAAAAGCGGTGCGCTGTGTAACAAATCGGAGGGTAGCAAAAATAAAAAAAGAGCAGATATCGCGGCAAGCGGGCAATCTTATCGCAAAGCCCAAAGAGCGTGGCAAGCTCAGCGAATGCTACACTCTGTACACTTTGAAGCCACTCCATACTGTTCGCGTCTGCCGCCTAAGCGGCCGTTATCGCGACGTGGGGGTTTAGTACAGCTCTACGCCTCTTCATCCAGGGTAGCCGCCTTCGCCCGTGGCCTTCGCGATCTGCTGCCGAGACTGGTATTTTTCCCCGCTCAAAACGCAAGAGCGGAGGAACGTGACGCATACTACGCCTGCTGCGAGGAGAGGCCGCGATCGGCTGCCGGCGGCGCGCCCAGCGCGCCCGCGCCGCCGGCAGCCGATCGCGGAGGCCACGCGTCGCCGGATATATTTCATTGGGAACTACGTAGATGGCGACACCCGACAGTACTGGCAACACTTTTACGCAGTCTTTCCCCGCAGCAGACGTAGTCGACGTAGTGTGCGTGACGTTCCTCCGCTCTTGCGTTTTGAGCGAGAAAAATAGCATTCTCGGCGCTGAAATGATATGGCCGCTGCCCACGGCAAGCTCCCTGAATTCAACCCCAAGGGCGGAAATTTCGAGGTGTTTCTGGAACGCTTCGAGACGTACGCCGAGGCTAACGACATCACGGGTGACCAGAAGCGAGCTGTCTTTTTGATTGCACTCTCCGAGGAAGTCTACTCCAAGCTGCAGGCCCTGATTTTTCCGAAGACGCCCCGTCAAGCATCCTTCGAAGAGGTTTCCAGCGCACTAAAAAATCACTACTCTCCGAGGCGTTCCGTAGTCTCTGCAAGGTACCGGTTCAACCAACGAATGCAGCAGCCAAGCGAGACCATTACGGATTTCATCATCGCAATAAGGCAAATAGCTGTCCATTGCGAGTTCGGCGGTTTTCTTCAGGATGCCTTGCGGGACAGGCTAATTGTTGGTCTTCGAAACGGAACCATCCGAGATCGGCTCTTGGCGATGCCTGACGAGGAAGCCTCTTGGGAACAAGCCTGTAACCTAGCGAAAGAAATGGAAGAAGCGGGTGAGGAAAATGCGAAATATGTTCGGCCGCTAATTAGTCCTGCGCGGCCTTCGACTAGTACCGCCAATACCGCGGCACCACAGTCGGATACCAGTGTCAAGGTTGAAACACCTACAGCTGCCACGCAGGTGCCAATGACAATGCTCGGAACTAAGCAAACGACGGAGCACGGTCGGACACCAGCGTCAATGACAACTGTGCCTGACGCCTCGGAACTAAGCAAATGACTGAACAAGGTGGAGCAAGTCGACACCAGTGTCAAGGGGACACCTACAATACCAAGCCAAGGTGTGACAAACGGACTAAGCAAACGACTGAACAAGGTGGAGCATGGTCGGACACCAGTGTCAAGTTGAAACACCTGCATTCCAAGCCGAAAGTGCCAATGACAATGCCTCAGGGAACTAAGCAAAAGACTGAACAAGGTGGAGCACGGTCGGACGCCAGTGTCAAGGTTGGAACACCGACAGCTACCAAGCCGAAGGTGCCAATGTCACGGAATAAGCCCTGTGGAGCACGGTCGGACACACGCAAGTAACGGCAGCCAGCGAGGTGCTAATGACAATACTCACGGAACTAAGCAAAGGACTGAAGAAGGGGGAGCACGGTCGGACACCAGCGTCAAGGTTGGAACACCTGCGCAAAAAGCCGAAGGTGCCAATGACAATGCCTCACGGACTAAGCAAACGACTGAACAAGGTGGAGCACGGTCGGACACCAGTGTCAAGGGTGAAACACCTACAGCTGCCATGCCGGAGGTGCCAATGACAATGCCTCACGGAACTAAGCAAACGACTGAACAAGGTGGAGCACGGTCGGACACCAGTGTCAAGGTTGAAACACCGACAGCTACCAAACCGAAGGTGCCAATGACAATACCTCACGGAACTAAGCAAACAACTGAACAAGGTGGAGCACGGTCGGACTACACTGTCAAGGGTAAAACGGACAGCTGCCATGCAGGTGCTAATGACAATACTCACGGAACTAAGCAAACGATGAACAAGAGACGGTCGGACACCAGTGTCAAGGTTGAAACACCGAAGCCGAAGGTGCCAATGACAATGCCTCACGGAACTAAGCAAACGACTGAACAAGGTGGAGCACGGTCGGACACCAGTGTCAAGGTTGAAACACCGACAGCTACCAAACCGAAGGTGCTAAAGACAATGTCTGTCGGAAATACGCAAACGATAGAACCACGTGGGAAACACCCGCTGAGTGCCAGCGTCCGAGATACGCGTAAGCGAAATTTTTCTCTATTTCGCCAGCACAGTCGTGAAATTCCAATCACGCGCGGGGAACGACGCGTTTCCGCATGTGTTTTTTCTCTCCGGAAACTGGTCTGCAAGCGACGAGGAGCAATCATAAAGGCTTTAGGACTGGTTTTTGAGACGAAAAAAAAAAAAAATGTGCGTGGAGCCGCATCGCACTGAGAGTGTCGGGGGCAGGAGAATCTTTAGTGATTTGTTACTTTTAACCATGATGCTGCTGCCGGGTACACGAGCATTACTTTTAACCTCGCCTACTCGTTGATATTCAGACCATTCAGCACGGTCCACGGGCGGCGGGAGAAGGGAGTTGTTGAGGTGAAATATTTCAATTACTAAGACCACAGGCAGCTTGTGGATTGTTGTTTAGCTTTGTGGTGTTTATTTTTATGTCGATGTAGCTGACGGAGTCTACAGACGGTTGGAAGCGTGGCCATGGGGGGTGCCAGTTGATTTTCATCGTTTTTCACGGCGCTGAAGGAAGCGTCACAGACCGCGTTATGGTCGGTAACGCTGTCCGATGACAGAGGTGGATAATGGTGCATTTTATTTATTGTTTCGAGATAGCCATTGGATTTGGATTTCGAGTTCGATTCGATTTCGATTTCGCCAAGGCGCACAGCTAAGAAGCAGCAGCAAACTATGTGGTTGGTGGGGGAGGGGACCTGCCATTGTTTGAAAAAGCGATTTTCAGGGGTTCAACTAAAAGAAGATGGCGAGGCGAGGTTTTTGCATAATCCTTTGTGTGTGCTAGCGGCGACCCAGCAGTTTGTCTTGGGTATAATGCCAGTACATTTTTATTGCCTCGTAACAATATTTTATACATGCCTCTGGGATGATACTCGCAGAAACACAATGTATTGAGACGTGTAAGGCAGCTCCTCGATTTGCGAGATCCTACGGGCAGCTTTCCTGGGGATCTTAAGAGGATAGTTACCAATGAATTGGGGAAAGCTTAGGTCTACTTTGGTCTGTCGAAGGGTCTTAAATTGTCTTAATTTTTTCTGTCTGTCTGTCTGTCACTCCAGTCTGCCAAAAGTTGACACAAAGATTTAAGGTGAACTACATATAGGCAAAACCGTATACAAACTGCTAAAACCGCTGGAACTCTTAAAAAAGGTGGGGGCGTTTACTAACGGAACACTAACCTATTACTTGTCACATCATCCACCAGGTAGTTAGTAACAGGAGGTAGTAAGTGTAGCACTAGTAAGTTGAATAACTGAAGCAGATAGTGCGCAGTACTACCTTCAGCAGGATTGTCCTAGTGAGTAACACTGCCCTTATCTACTTGCTTTTACTAACTGGCACTGCATAATATAGTAACAAGCGCGTGATTAATTTAATATGTACACACTAAGCTTTTTTGACACTCTTTTGGCCGAGAAGGGTGTGAAAATAGTGACCCATGGCACACACCTTTAAAAGGTGTGTTAACTCAGTGTTGCACACGTTCCTGTAAAACAGGAACGAAAGCTCGTTCCTCGTTCCTTCCCAATTTTGAAACGAGTTCCCGTTACAAGTTCCTTTATTGTGAAAGGAACGCGTTCCAGTTCCACCTCGAAATAGGGAACGTGTTGGTACATTAACGTTACATTTCATTTTTTAAAATTAAAATGTGGTGTCGGATAATCCTGAGGCGAATATAGTGAGAAATCTAAAACTCACACTGAAATACGCATGTTACACGAATAGGAACACCGATGACAACAGATTATCTGAAGATAAATAGAATCCAAAGAAACGCTCCTAGACGAATGTTTTGAGGGAGCACCGGATGAACTCCAGACATGTCTAACTGCGATTATGGTGCTCGTCTATTATGGGTGCAATACATAGTGCACGTTCCACTTCGGTCTTACAAATGCGCAGAAATGTTACTGAGCTTCAGATGTGTAGATAGAAAATTACTTACATGCAGGAACATAATTCGATTTCTTGCTTAAGAAACCGTGTCGAAAGGAACAATAGATAGGCGTATAATGAATGGTTATTCAATATTGCAGTTTATTTAAAATATTTCACAGGCCCTTTGCAGGGAATTGAGTAAGGGGGTTGCAAAAGTGAAGCTTTGCGGATCGTAAAGCACAAATTGGCGAGTAACAAAACACGGCACAACAAGTAATGGCTATAACGGCTACGTGGTTCGCAATACAATTTTAAGTCGGAAGGCGATAACAAAAAAAAGGTAAACAGCGTATTCACATATGAAATCTACGCGAAAGAATTAGAAGGTATACCGAACACAATCAGGGTAGTAGATGAAGGGAACAACCAAAGATAGCCAAATATACCCCCTGTACATTGACCCGACGAGGGCGCGTTGAGTCGAAATGTAAACAGGATTTTTGGACTCAACTCCCCATGTATAAGCGGAGGGGGTTGGGTCGCACAGCCGCCGCGGCGAGTCCAGTCGACTCGGAGGAAGGGGGTAGGTTGGCTCGTTCGTCGCGCTGAGTTGGCGGGCCGCGGGGAGAAGAATACCGTATTTGTGCGGTTCTAACGCGCCTCCAATTGTACCGCGCGGGTATGTTCGCGCCGGAAAATTCGAAAAAAAAAACAATTTGATACTTATTGTACGGCGCAGATGAAAAAGACATGGCACCACGTACCTGGACGACGGATATTTTATTTGACGTATGCAGCTGTGGAAGCCAAATAATAAGATTTGTTATCCATCTGCTGCTGGAGATAAAGTTATAGGGAAAAATTTAAGCTGTTTGCGATTTCAAGTGATTTGATCTTCATAATTCTAAGCGTTACGGGCTAATTGCAGCAGCACAAGAAAATGTGCAACAGCTGACCAAGGTATGCGGCATGCCATTCAGGAATTATTGCGCCGAAATTCACTCACGTGGTATTCACGGGTTGATTTTATTGGATAGAGGTAGATTTTTGGGGACTTCGTTTTCGTTCCGTATGGCAATGCTGCTGGCCTCTTTAATGCCTATTCGGTTTTGAGCCCGATTGTAACGCGCACACAAACAAATCTTAAGGCTACCTTTTAGCAAAAGAGGGTGCGTGTTAGAATCGTGAAAATACGGTAACTCCTTTTCGGGAACCCCGCAATTCTTTGGACGGGGTTCATATAAACGCGGGAGGGGTCGAGGAAGCTGGACCCGCCAGTCGACTCGACCCTTTATCGTCGAGTTCATGTATCCGGGGCGCGTATTCCCAAACCATATCCCGTAGGGGCCCAGGCCGACCACACCCCCTAAGCAGGGGCGCAACCAATAAGGTTAAAAAATTGCAATTTTTTAACCTCCTTGGTCGCAGCACCGTGACGTCTCTACCTATATGTGCGCGACTTCATGCGAGGTGGATTTTTTCTTTTTTACCCCTCCCCTCGTTTCGGCTGCTTTGCGGGCGGCCGATGGTTTCGCTCCGTGGGAAACTTGTGTTGTACTATTTATATTTTTATTCCTGCTATTTCTTGTTTATACATTTGTATACTTTTTTGCGTGTGTGTGGCTTACAGTTGAGGCACGAGCTGTGACACAATGCTGGCGAATTAAAAGGCCAGACACTACAGAAATATATATATGTGGTAGCTAAAAATGCGTCGCAGGAAACAGACACAAACTGCTCATCTATACCCATCAGTGGATCTCTAAAAGTGACAATTTTTTGCCGCTATTTGGACTCCCAGATAACTATCGCAAAAATACTGCGCCAAGGAGATAACTTTTTTACTTAGTTTTATATCTGCTGCGACTACCGTGACTTCAAGCTCACGGGCAACTACTCATTAGTCCCAGCGAAAAGAATATACGTATCTGAGTGAGTGTAACACTGAATTAAATGAGAGGCCATGGGGCCGTGGGGGAGCAAGGATGAGGAGAAAAGGGGAAGGTCACAACTCGCACAATGAACACATCCGCTAAGCTATCTATCAGGCATGCGCCCTCGTAAAAAGCATAACTGCTTTTCTGTGGGAGCCATGGAAGGCATGCTCACACAATTGTTTGAAGGAAAAAAGGAACAAAGGTAAAGGAAAGGCAGGAATTTCAACCAGGCTGTGGCCTAGTTTACTATCCTACACGCGGGGAAGGGGGAGCAATAAAAAAAACATGAAATTAGTAAAAGAAGGGTAAGGTAAGGACAGAGCCTACAGAGGTGTGCCCAGTGTTTCGAGACTATAGATGATATAGTTCATTGACTTCATATAGAGTAGTCTTTTCTGCACAGTCTTCTGTGCAGGTTGGTTGTTTTTTCGCAGCACAAGAACGCTTTTGTCCCCTTGTGCGTAGAATACGGAGACGGCCAGTCGTCCAGGCTTTTCTCCTCAGAGAAAGGCCGCCGAGAATCCAGCTTCCGTGAAGTTGAGGAGTGTTGCCTTCTTGCCGATGAAAAAACGTGGAGGACACTCGCAAAGAACATAGCGTTTGGTCTCCGGTTTTTCACAGACTTCATACGCCTCACTTGCTGCTCATTCGGATCAAATACGAGTAAGCATTAGTGAAGGCGACTCCAAGCCAGAGATGGCAAAAGAATGGTTGCATCAGTGCGTGGGAGGCCTAATGCAAGAGGACGCTGAAGGTGCGGGTCCAAGGCATTAATACGAGCGCTTGTGAACTCTTGGTAGTCCATTGTTTGATCTTCGCTTGTAGATATTATAAGCACGTTAATCTGATTTGATTGATTGATTGTGGGGTTTAACGCGCCGACGCAACGCAGGCATGAGGGCGCGCCGTAGTGGGGGGCTCCGGATTAATTTGGACCACCTGGGGATCTTTATCGTGCGCAGCAATCTCGTACACACGGGCGTTTTGCTTTCGCTCCACCAGGAAGGCGGCCGCCGCGGCCGGAATCGAACCCGCGACCTCGTGCTCAGACAGAAACGCGTACGCCTAGCCACGAGCCACCGCGGCGGGTAAGCATCGTTAATCTCCTGTAGGGTTTGGTCACTTTCATACCCTAACACATTTTGCCGTTAAACACTGGGACGCACCCAGGGCACCACTTACGTGGTCGGCCAGATGGTGGTGGTGGTATGGCTTATCAAAAATACGCATACCCACTTAGTAGGATTGGACAAGACAGTATGTTTTTTGATGAAAATGAATTACACGAGGCTGAATCGTAAAGCAGAAGAAAGAATTGAGTGCGTAGATTCAAGAGAGATAGGGAAAAAAAAGACCGAAATAGATTAGATAAAATAAAATAAAAGTAAGCCTCATCGGAGTAGTTCTAGCACGGCAGACGAGCCGTCTCCGAAATGAATGAATGGATGGTGTGACAAACATCCCTATGGCAGTGGCTTAGCCTTGTGCCCCCAAATGATAAAAGCCCTGGGAGAGTCAATGGCAGTCCAAGCCATCGCAGGGGGGTCTCCAGCAACCTACTTCGATACTTAGGAAATCGGCGAAAAAAAAAGAAAAAAAAAGTTCATTAGATTCAATTTCGTGGCAAAAGTGGCACAAGGGAGAGGTTTTTGGACCTTCCCGATATAGGTATCGATTAAGTGGGTGGGGAGGGGATACCACAGCGAAAAGAGGTCAGGGATACTTCGCAAGAGAGAGTTTTAGAGACTTCTTTTCTAACAGAACCTGAGGTGGTCGAGTTCAGGAGAACTGTGGAGCCCGTGATCAGACATGCCTTCGGTCAACAAGTATTGGCGATAACGAGCTAGCAACACGCAAGCGAATGTGGGAAGCATCTGTACAATCAGTAGATCCAATGCCAGTTTAGCTACTTATCAGCGGCTTCATTCAGGGCCAATTTAGAGTGGCCAGGCCGCCAAAAAAAGCCTAATTTCCCACAAATGAGTGAGGATGCAATAACAAAATATTTTAAGCGTAGGATTAACAGTTTCTGAAGAAAGAGCCACGCATGCGGAATGAGAGTACATGAGCAACGTCACTGAAGGTAACGGGGTGCCCCCCAGCGAGCCTCCTGTGTGCTTCTTATTCGTACTCCTCGTCACTTTTCTCACGGGTGACATGCAATACGGGAATAATCAACTAGCACAACGTTCTTCTTTAACAGAGAAAATTTCTATTGCACCAATAACGGAACGACTTAAATGGGAGAAGAAAATGAAGTTTGGGCGGGGGAAAAAAGAGACACGTATACATGACAGGGCGGCAGAAGGCTATCAGCTTTAGAGGAATTTTGAAGCAAAGTGAGCAGACACGGAGCCAAGTTTCTCTTCACATACAACCTAAGTGTTCAATTTAAAAACATAATGCACGAGCCAATAGAAGTTACAATCTTTCAGAGCTGTTCTGTGGGTCCTTTATAAACGCTCCCGTATTGTTTATTTCAGCACTGCACAGAAAGAAGCCCAGATTTTCCGTACCTGAAGATGCCAGTCACAGCTCCAAGCAAGATGTGCATGACCAAAAGGGTATTGCTTTCGATCGGCGCAACTACACCGAGCATCCCACACGCAAACGCTACATTTGTCAGGTACTTATTTCCCCTGGTTACTTAAGGTTCCAGATGTACGTCGACGCTTCTTGCCTTCAAGATTCAAGGTTTTCGGACAGTGGCGTACCACATTTTTTTGGTTAACCAAGCCTCTGAACTGCGAGAGTGAACTAATCTATAGACGAGAAAACAAGGTATGCAAGGAAAATAATTAACACTTGCAACCTGGAGGGCACAAACGGGAATCTTCCGGGCTCACTGCAAATGTTTATTCGTTCATGGGGGACACCCCGCAGACGTATAAAGGGAATTTATGGCTAGACAAAATATAAGGGCCACATCTACCTAAAAGTGCCATGAAAACGAAGGACTACCTTGCTAAGTTTTAAAGACCGAGTCTTTGGTAACTAGCTCACTGTATTTCACCCGCAAAAGGCAATTTTCAACTAGAACCTAACGAAAGAGGTAATTAAAAACTTCAAATTTCGCACTGCGGGACCTCAACAGTGCCATAAAAAAGGGGGATAGTGGGGCTCTTCGTCTTACAGTCTCGCACTATCCGCGGATCGTGCGTGGGTAGTCCGAGGATTCACTGACACTCCATAGAAATACATGCAAAAGATAAGAAGAATGCCGGATTGCTTCCCGCCCGAGGAGTTTTTGGAGAGCCCGAGACCGAACATCGAAGACACTCATTAAAAACATATCTATCAGTGTGTTCACTGTACGTTATCAATGAAGTGGTGCAAACCAAACGAAACCAAAGGTCCCACTACAATCATGTTTCTTTAGGGTGGCGTTGGTCGGCGGCTGCCATTCCAACAGGCAAGATTCCGTAACGTCATAGAGAAAAGTGGTTGCAGAGTTACGCAAATTTCACATGTCTTCTTCAATATCTCTACTATTTGTTTGAAGTTTTCGATAAAATTGGTATTATTGTTATAAGGACAGAGCATACAGCTATATATATCATTATATATATATATATATATCTATATATATATATATCTATATATAGAAATAACAGCAGGTTTATTTCGACGTTTCGACTTCGAGACAATCAACAGCATATATATATATATATATATATTTATATATATATATATATAATATATATATAATAAATATATAGAAGAAGGAAATCTGTCGCTGTAGCCGCGCACCGCCGTGGGCGCTGCCATAGCAGCGAGCGACTGTCCTTGCCTACTTTGCTTGGCTAGCCACATGGCTTCTTTTAGAACGTGAAGCCAAAATGAAGCACAATTGTAACATTTTTCGTTGTTCCTTCAGCATAACGCTTTTAAAATTTCTTGACAAGTGAACCTTGTTTGCACTTTATTTTTATAATAATTCACTAAACTGAAATAATCTTTTTACAATAATATTGTTGCTTTTTTGAAGTCACGGAAAACTTTTCAGGCTGTTCATGAGTTATGCCAAGGAGAAGGGGAACGTGTCTCCTCGTGACATGACGGAACGCTCGCTGAAGCGCGGCTGTCCTAGCCAGTGGCGCCAGATTTCCCTCCAGTATATGTTAGTATGAAACTCTGTGGGACAGAGCACTCTTTTATAAGCGAAACTTGCAGTTTGTCTTCGTGGTTTTCTTAAGAAGCCAAGAGCCCAAGTCTGTACGAACCACATCTCTACGAACCATGCATCGGGGTTCACTTAAGAAAGTTTTCATTGAAAACACTGCTCTTACAAACTTTCCAAACACCGCGTGGGTCTAGGTCTCATAATAAACTTAGTTTTGGTGTGCGTGGGGGCGTGTCAGCCTTGATACCGTTGCTGTTTTTGCGATGCTACAAATACGTTTTTGAGATAACCTCCGAAGGAGCACCATCTCGTAGTGCCTAATGGTGACTTTACATGTGTTTCAAGAGATATGGTTGAAGTGACGCCGGGTTCGAGAACGGCGGAACAGCTGGAGCAGCTATGGTTGACGGGGTTCTGCGGTAGCAGGGCTTTCAATACCAATTTTGGCTTAAATTGCCTTATTTCCCAGTGAATAAAGCATCATTTGCTTCCGGGAAAGCGCTTTGGGTACTATGAAACACCTAATATTTCGAATAAAACAAATTTTTCTTTTCTCTTCACGGCTCCTTTAAACTTGACAGAAATGCAGCAATTGTGACTAAACTACCCTATACCGAAGCTGGAGGAGACGATAAGTGGGTAAAGTGTTGCTATAGCTAAGCCTGTAAACGACTGTACCTATCTCGGAACGAAATATCGCTTATGTTGAGTGTGCTAAAAAAATCTCCCACCTCCCCTCGCGGGAACCCCTGTGTAGATGCGACGCATAGGGGGTTCACGTTGCAGCGTTGGACAGCAGAGGAACGGCGCTGGAACGATGGAGCGGAGCGGCGCAGGCACCGCGTTTTA
The DNA here is from genome assembly GCA_013339765.2 of Haemaphysalis longicornis. Classification (NCBI taxonomy): domain Eukaryota; kingdom Metazoa; phylum Arthropoda; class Arachnida; order Ixodida; family Ixodidae; genus Haemaphysalis; species Haemaphysalis longicornis. The sequence goes on from CM023455.1 coordinate 118,005,147, forward strand.
CAGCGCGCATAACGCTGAGGGGACGCGCCAGCGCGTCTGCCGCGGCTATGACGCAACACAATCCAACACAATCAACTTTAATCCAATCCAATCCAATCCAAATCCTATCCAATTCAATCTAATCCAATCCAATCTAAGCCAAGCCAAGCCAATCCAAGCCAATCCAATCGAATCCAACCCAATGCCCCTCGCGAGAGAGAGTTCGCTATCGCAGAGGAGAGGGGGTGAGCGGCGGAGAGCACAGCTGGCGCGGCGAGGAGAATGGGGGAGGAGCGGACGCCGACGACGACGACGCCGGATGCAGGGACAAGGCGGGTGAATGAGATGCGGTCGCATCTAAAATTTCGTTAACTGGAGTCCACGATGGCCTGGTGGAAAGTAGGCATGGGGGCGAGTGTCCCAAGTCTCCCAGTAGGAACTCCGCCAGTCATTAGGCCCTATTTACAGAGTGCACACAGTCCGGTCACTCAGTGTCACTTCATGTGCACATATTGGACGATGTTCCAGTTTGGGGTAAGTGTCAGTCCGTGTAAGTCACTCGGACTACGTGATAAACCAATCGTGGCCGTTTGTGTGCCTGATGTGAAACGGGAAACACGCACGTCGAAACTTACCACTGAACCAGGAGCCACTACTTGCGAAACATTAGTTATGACCAGGTGCAGTTAGGAATTCAGGTGGTTTGCAGAATGCGCCTCGTCTCGAAGGTTGCGGTGTCAGATGGATCTGCAATACGTTGGGCAGTTAAGGAAAAAGAAATTACACCATCTCCCGAAGGGAACTATGTGATGATGCAAAGCATGTGGGGATGTATGTGGTGATGGAGGCGCCGAAACTTGTCCATCATGTTCTTGTCGATAATGTCGTCTCTGTGGTAGAATCGGTAGTCTCCGTCAACGTTGGTGAGGTAAAGTTGTTGTGACGGCTGATGTTGTTGTGGTTGTGCAATGGCGTCGAGCAACGTACACGCCCTCGTCTTCGCAGCTTTGTGTCTCCTTCTTCGTCAGCGTTTACGGCGGTCAGTTCCTACTAGGCAGGATGGTTGACTGAGTTGGTCGCGTAGTAGCTTATGCGTGATGGTCCTTTGGTTGTGCATCAGTCCCTAGGGGCATCTGCAGCAAGTCCATTCTTCAGGTGTCTACGAGGGCGGCGACGCAGCAACGTACCACCCCTTCTGCGCTTTTGTCTTCCTCCTTCGGCTTACATGTTGTCTACGGAAGATGACGACGGTGGTGAACGCGAAGCTATCTCGTGATGGACTTGTTTGGCCAGTTGGGAATCATCATCAGAAGTGCTCGAGGTAGAGGGTACATCGCTTTGTCTTCTCAATCTTCATTCCCTACGGGAAGATGACGACGGCGCTGCGGACGGGGCTATCTCTGATGGATTTTTGGTTGGCACTAGGGGCATCCTGTCACCATCATCATCAGAGGCGCTGCGGACGGGGCATGGACGCGGGACATCCCCCGGGCAAGAGACACTAATATCCTCCTCTAAAGTTTTCGTTCGTCGTTTCTGTTGACGTTCAGCTTCGCGTGATTCGTTGTATCAGTAGCTTCTTGACGTAGTTTAATGAGTCAAGGACATATGGCGCGTTCGTATAACTTGCGTCTGCCTTTTTTGCCATTCGACTATCCTGGGTGAGCCACCTTATGACATGTTTGTGTTGATTGGTTTGTACAGTCTGTGGCGATGCCGCTTATGTGATAGGCATGCTGAGCCACCAAGATCAACTAAGTCTTATTTCCGAGAAACTGTGGCACTTGTACATAGTGTGTATAGTTCGCTTGACCAACCACCTGACTGGTTCCCTCTTTTGAACGCTTGTGTGTGTTTGCCTGAATTTTGATGTATATTCGCTTCTCATAACTTCAGTGTATTCTTTTGTTTGCTTGTATTCCTCGTACTGCAGCGTCTGAGCGTATTCTCCCATGTAATAAAGAAATCGGTTTTCCAGCGCAGTGGGAAGAGCGCCGGGTACCTCCCGTTGCGGCCAGAGAGTGTGGGGTCGAAACCGGGCGCCGATAAATATTTCTTTTTTTTATAGTGTAGGGGGAGATGTGCGGACAACGGAAGGACGCCGGACATAGCCCCGAGCAAGAGATGCTTTGCATCTAAAACTGTCGGGTCCCCATCCTTGTGTGGGAGTAGGCCAAGTATGTATAAGTCAATCGACGGAGTGCTGCTAACCCATCGAGGAGGGATCGTGCAAAGCAATATGTAACTACTCGTACTCCTCCAAGAACGGTAAAATTGTTTGTTTGCTTGATCGATAGCTTCATCAGATTTATTTCACGTTGTACATAAAAATTCAAAAATGATGAAGAAAGGCATAAGGTGTTGGAAAAATTTAAAAAAAGCTTAACAGGCTCCCCTACAGAACAATTTTAAAGACGAAAGCCTTTCTTGCGCTACTTTAAGTCGAAAATTTTAGTGTGTCGGTCTGTTCCTCCATTCAGCCTACTTGCCAAAATATAAAAGAAATCTGAAACAATAAGCCTACACAGACAAAACATTTACAAACCACTAAACCTTGTATCATACTTTACACTTGTCAACATTGGCGATCAAAAATGAGTCATTAGGCATGTTTGAGACAAACCATCAAGACATAACTGCTTCCGGGTGGTGTTCTGTCAACTGGAAATAGATGCGCGCTGCTCCCCGTCTATGACGCGTGAGCAGCGGACCGCGGAAAAATTGAATTGACTTTAGCAAACCTGCGCCGTGCTTATCGTGGGTGAAGCGATACGAGAGGGGAGAGCGGTAGAGGTGGGTGGGAAAGAGGAGAGAGGCATTCACGCGGCAGATTCGGCAGAGAAGTATCGTCTTTCGACAACATTGGCACGGACGTGAGAAGAGACGCTGCCAATTTTTAAGAAAGCTTGGGCTTGAAAATCCGCAGTATAAAGACCTCTGAAGAGCGGGCCTGGCTGAGCAAGAAATAAAATTTGTATATATCAGGGGCCGGCAACCTTTCGAGATGGAGAGGCGAGTTGCATGAACCCGACACGGCAAGGGCCGGGCGGCAAATCGGGAGAGGGGGAGATTCTTTGGACGGGTGAAAGATAGGAAAGGAAGACACGGGCTGCGCTCGTCCGTGTCCTTTCTTGTATCTGTCTTTCGCGCAGTTAAATTTTGAATATGAAAGGAAGACATTATGTGGCCAAGTGTGAAGATGGGGGAGGGGGCAATGCCATCTTGAAGCGATCTTTCTTTGTTCCTGTCTAACCCCATTTGAGCTTAAAGCTGCCGTGTTAGCCTTCAGGTACGAAGTGACAAGGGGAGGAGTTATAACCTCGTGCCGGGCCGGCATAATACTTCCCCTCGGGCATTAAGCGGGCCGCGAGGTGCAAATTGCCAGCATCCATGATGTAGATAGAGCAAGCCCGATACGTACACAAGCCAACGTCTAAGAAAGAGAGCCGTCGCGAACGAATGAAAACACACAAGAAATAAAGTGTAGCGAAGGTAAAGAAGCAGGAGAGACCATAGAATAATTGAAATAGAGCACATCTTTTTTTCATATTTGGCTTGAAAACCTGCTCCCAAATATAATGGTATAAAGCCAAGCCTTAGCTTGCTCAATTGTTCTTGCTCAAGCGCAAGATTCATCTCTAGATTTCATGCTCTCGGCAACTTTCTCGCAAATGTGTCAAGTGCCATTTTTTTTTTCACAGTTCTGCGAGAAGATTTGCTTTGGTCAAAACAGGTTCGAGGCGCATGTTCGGACGCACACCGGAGAGCGCCCCTTCAAGTGCCCCTTTGCAAGGAGAAATTCGGGCAGCCAAACTCGCTGCGGAGACACAGGAATGAACGTCACCCGAAAAACTGGAAATGGTATTGCGACATATGTGAGAGTGGCTACGACACATATGAGCAGCTGATAAAGCATCTCGATAGTTCTACTGACGAGAAACACAAGTCCCTTGAGCGACCCTCGTGAGTAGATTCCGGCTGTATTAAAGGGGCATGAAGACAAAATACAACGTCGTTACCTTTGAAAGATATAACACGCTTTACAACCTCACTGATCCATTCCAGCTACGGAAGTTGCTTTTTAACCGAAAGCAACGAAAGAAACACTGAAAACCTTTGAAATTTCGCGCCATAGAGACATAATATGGCAGGAGTTGACGTGTTATAAACCGGCACCAAAAAAATTTTTATGGGTGTGTAACTGAGCATTATTATTCACCTGATGAGATCAAACGGAACTCGAATACCCACTAAAATGTCCCAGTCGCAATTTTTTGCGGTAACTTGGGTCAGCGGTCGTCAATCGCCACGTAAAAGATCCTGTGACGTCATAAGAAAGTTACAGGAAAGTGGGCGAGGAGTGTGCCACTGCTTTATATGTTTTTTAATATATTGTTTATTGGTTCGAATTTTGCAATAAACGCGGTATTGTTATTCGGGACAAAGGGTTTTTTCTAATTAAACAAGACTTGTATTTTGTCTTTATGGTACCCTTTAGGGTACGGTGTTTGGTCTTGTATTTTGGTATTTTTGTGCTTTGTATTTTGGTAAGGTACAAGGTATTTTGGTCTTGTTGTAAGGTTGGCCTTGATTGACGCCGTCGTCGACACGGACCGTGAAAATGCCAGGCAAGGGTGAGAAGCGAACCAAATGTTGTGTAATTGACGATTAATGATTGTCAAATTTATTAACGATCAATGATTCTTTGATAGTAAGGTGCGATATAGCTGGGAGGAGGGTGGATTCAGTCGTATTAAAATGAACTAAGGTGAATTGATGATTCACACTAATAAGTAATAGGGTGGAATGAAGGTTGATTAATATAAATTACGCTGAATTAAAATAATTATGATGTTATACGATATATTAACCACAGAAAAACAGAATGGCGTGTGTGTCGACGGGTAGACGTGTATTGAAAAGATACCCGTCAGAATAGTACGCAAGGTGTTCACCTTCAAGGCATGTGAGCAGACTTAAGTCCCCGAGAAACTTTCTTGTGACCTAGTGATGTGTTATGTAGGGCTTGGGCTCGCAGCTGACGCTTTTACATACTCGTGCAGCGTGTTCTATTTTGCTCTTGAGAATTAGTATCAAACAAATTTTAAACGTCCAGCGTTTGAAATCTTTGTGTTCAATTTTGGTCTTCAGAATTATTAGTACCAAGCAAAATTTAAATGCGCATTTTTTATAATCTATGTTTTCTATGATTTGTATGTGTATTCTAGGTCTATCTATGTCTACGTCTTTTTTCTAGGTATGTCAAGTGCCCTTTTTGCGAGGAGAAATTCGGGCACCCAAACTCGCTGCGGAAACACAGGAACGAGAGTCACCCGAAAAACTGGCAATTCCATTGCAAAACCTGTAAAAGGGGCTACGACACTTATCGGCAGCTGAAAAGGCATCTTGCTACTCACTCATCTTGTGATATTTCTACTGGCGGCCATCGCAAGGCTCTCAAGCGGCTCCTGTGAGTGGATTCCGTCTTTATTAAAGGGGCCATGACGACAAAATACAACGTCGTTGTTTTTGGAAGGTTTAGACTTTGGTAGCTTACTCTGATCCATTCCAGCTAAGACAGACGCTTTTCAACCCAAGAAACGCAAGAAATAAGAAAAACGTTGAAATTTCGCGCCATAGTGACGCAATATCGGCAGGGGTGACGTGCCATAAACCGGTACCAAAACATGTTTATAGGTGCGTTAGCTGATCGTTAGTATTCAAGTGATGAGATTAAACGGAATTGGAAACCCCACTACAATGTCCAAGTCATGTTTTTTGGCGGTGGCTTGGGGCGGCGGCCTCCAATCGCACATAAAAAAAATCCAGTAACGTCATGGAAAAGTTGCCGGAAAGTGAGTAGGGAGTCGCCATTTCCTTGCATTTTCTTTAATGCCTTGATTGTTTTGTTCGGATTTTGCACTAAAATTGCTATGATTGTTATTCGAGACAAAGGAGTTTTTCTATAAAACCAAACCTTGTATTTTGCCTTTATGGCCCCCTTTAAGGTACGGGCTTATTTGTCTCCTTGGAAGGCGACCTTGAATGACCCCGGCATCGACACACATGGTACAAAAACCATAGCAAGGAAAGAAGCGAACAAAGCGTACCAACCCTGAGTAGTTGACGGTCAATGATTTCCAAATTTATTAATGATCAAATTAAGTTTGCAAGTAACAATTAGTAAGGTAGGATTTCGCTAGGATGAAGGAGGATTCAGACAGATTAAAGTTAATTAAGTTGAATTGATGATTCCTAGTAACAATTAGTAGGGTGGTAGGAAGGTTGATAAGGATAGACTAAGGTGAATTAAAATTCGTTATGGTGGAGTAAGATAGATTAAGCACACTAAAACCTCGTGGTGACATGATTGATGGGTGTACAGGTGTTTAAAAGATACCCGTCACAATAGGAACCCCTATAACGCAATAATGGCCGTTAACGCAGCAGGAGCAGGCGTAACGAAAAGGCAGTGGAACTATCCCGGCCTTGGAAAGAAGAAGACAGTCATCCAACAGCACACCACCCACGCCGTGAGCAAGCCGGACGGGACGCTACTACAAGGCACATGCACCGACGCACCGTCCCTCCCAGGTTACAGAGTGCACAAGAGCCCGACTGACGGCAGAGGCCTGTGCACCCTGCTCGTGAAGGAACGGAAGTTCCTCGAATACGAGCTGCAAGCAACAACATCAAGAACGAGCACACATTCACCGAAATTATCCTGGGCAAGAATAGAAAAGGGAGCATATTTCTGCTCAACGTTTACGGCAACACATCGCGGAGAAAACAGATTCAAAACATTACCGCACAGACGGAGCACCGTAATAGGACGCAACATGCTGACGGCATGCGGCGACTTCAACGCAATGAACCCAGCCTATGGCTACAACAAGTACACAGCGAAACCCCGCGACCTGTGCCAAGACGTCACGGGACTCGACTTCTCCCTCATCAAGGACCTGATGCATCCGACCGGAATCGGTAACTCTGTGGCCCGGACACCGCTCAAGGACCTCACGTTATCAAGAAGGACGTCAGAAGAGCGATGACCTCGAGAAACTGGGTGGTGGCCGATCTCGGCAGCGACAAACACATCGTGGAAATCGGACATACCGGAACACACTACACCTGCACCAGAACACACAGATGGATAGACTGGAATGCCTTCCGAGACGCCAGAAACCAGACGACAGGTGGAGATGAAGACGTGAAGTCGTAAACAAGAAATGAAGCGGACACGGGCATCGACAAAGTAGACAGCCGGATAGCCCATCTTATCGAAGCCAAACAGTTCGAATCTCAATCGACTGGAAGAAACAACAGCTCAATCAGAGACGCAAAGAGGGTGGCGGAGCTCAACCGAGTGATTGAGGATCACTTCCGCGTTCTATGTGCGCAACAGTGAACGAGACCTGCAAGGGGGCAGATGCACCACGGAAAGACATATAACCTGCTGAGCCACCTCCTCGACGAAACCAAGACCAAGTGTCCCCAAAGGGAAAGACTCGCCAAAGCACATATATCGGGCGAGTACGGCGGAATACAAGCGTTGTACGGAGACCTACCCAACGCGAAGCTCGATCGGGACATCGACGTCGAGGAGGTCCTAGCGGCCCTGCACGACCTCAACAGCCGGTCGGCGGCGGGCCAGAGAGAAGACCGAAGCATCTCTAATGGGCAAGTGAGGTGCCTACACAAAACTTGCTACAAACTTGCTTACCCGACTTGTTACACCAAATCAGCATGAAGTTGTTATTAAAATATATGAAAAGAACTCCCACATGCACATGAGTACTCAAACACACAGATGCATACGAATACACACAGACAATAAGGTGCAATAGTCATTTGCCCGAGAGTTCATAGCTCACTGTGAAGTCCTGGGCTCCGGAGGAACGTTAAGAGCGCCTTTGTTGCGCGACGTGACATGCCTGCTGTAGGCCAAGGCCCAAGGAGATGCTTCGTAGAGATTTGTGCAGACGCGGGCAGGCACAGAGAAGGCTTAACCGTGGTACGCTCATGTTCGTAATAAGGACATGCGCAAAGAATGTGTCTCAAGTCCTCTCGAACTGCACAGATCAGGAACAGTGCTGAGGAAGCCTGGCGAAGAAAATGCTTAGTGTAAGCCACGTTGACCGGATGCGATGCAGGACAGCTTCATCTCGCTTGCACAGACCGCTTGGCATCCGAAATCGGCACTCTGGGTCTATTGTGTCCAACCGCACGTAGGTTTTATTTGGGTCAGCCCTCAGCAATAGCTGAGAGCTCTTGGCAACCGAGGACACCAGAGTCGCTCCTTCACGTCTTGTGAAAAGCACTGGAGTAATAATTGGGCTGAAAAACCTGATACAGCAGCTCTGTCGGCTTCCTTGTTGCCAGCCACACTGCAGTGAGAAGGAAGCCACTGCAGAACAACGACATGGTGGTTGTTTATTGCCTGCGTGTGCAGGTCATTAATTTCTTGAGCAAGCTTTTCGTGTGGCAGCACCATGAGGTGCTGAAGGGCTGCTCGAGAGTCGGTGAAGATTGCCCATGCCGGAACTGGAGCACTTAAAATTTGTTGCAATGCAGCACACAGGGCCCTCAGTTCAGTAACCATCGACGAAGTTTTGTTACCTAGTTTTCCGGTAATTTTTGTGCGGGTTGATGGGATCCATATTCTGGTGGCAGATGACGTATCCATCACCGATCCATCCGTCAAATGTGAGTGTAGTTTTGATAGGTAGTAGCAATGTGCTCCAATGAAAAGAATTTCAGAGCAGGCAGAGGCAACTTAGGTTTGCTTTGGATGCCGGAAGTGGTTAGTGTCAATTTTCCAGCAGGAAAATGTCCATGGTGGCTTCGTGAGATCTGGTGGGCTCTGATACACTGCCGGTAATATGGCACATACCCTCGGCTTCCGAGTCACGAGCCAGCGGATGGTCGACAGTCCTCTTCACAAACCGCAAGCGTGCACAGAAGGAGTTCTTGCTGGCAGAGAACCATTGGATACAGGCTGCCTACTCTCCCGGAGAGTGCCAAGGGTTGAAATATTTTAGGCACCCCTAGTCACACACGAAGCACCTTGGCTTCTAAGCCTTCTAGGAGCCGTGGGTTTGTCTTTTGTGAGAGGCTCGAGGGCAGGTAGACTGTAGTGAAGCAATCCCTCAGAGTGCATTGTAGACTCTGATGAAAGACGCCACCGAACACCCTCCCGCGCTGCTGGAGATCATACGGAAGATCGATGCATACACCTCAAGCTTTGTGTTTCAGTTTCCGTATATGTGGAGACCACGTCATGTTTTGTCAAAGGTCACTCCTAGAAATTTGTCACTGTCAATGCAAAACATAGGTACGCCTGCTTGTTTAAGGAAATACCAGGAACATAACCTAGGACGAACAAGGCACGGAAGAGCCTAGACGACGGCTGAGAACCTAGAAAAATACTTCAGCAAGTGCTGGAGAGGCGGGTGGGCTGCCAAAGAAGTGCAAGACAGCCCATGTACCATCCAGATCCCCGAGCCTGGGAAGCCACCGGACACGGAAACCTCAAGCCCATCTCGCTCACGTCCTGGGGGGTTAAGGTGCTGGAGCACGTGCTGCTGAACAGATGACAAGATTACCTGGAATGAGAAGGGCTGTACCCGGCCATGGTGATCGGCTTCAGAGAGCACGTGAGCACGCAGGGTGCGATGGTGCAGCTCAAACATCAAATAATCGATGACAGCGGAAGCGCCCACGACAAACAAAACAATCCTGGGGTTGACCTGCGGAGTGCCTTCAACAAGTGAAGTACTCGACGGTCCTGTCCAAAGTCTCCAAGCTCAACATGGGCGAAAGTTACTAGAACTACATTCAAGGGACTTCCTCACAGATAGGACGCCGAGCTCCGAGCAGGCCACCTACATACGCAAGATAAGAAGCTCGGGAGCACCCGCTTACCGCAATGGTCTATCATCTGGCCGATGCTGTTCAACTTGGTAATGATCGGAGTGGCCGAGAAGCTCGCGGACATCGAAGGCGTCAGGCATACCAATCTACGCGGACAATATCACGCTGTGGGTGACCGGCGGCACGGACTCCCACATAGAGGGCGCGCTGCAAGCCGTCTTCGACGCTTTAGAAGACCAGATGTAAGGCATCGGACTGAGATATTCGCCGAGCACATCGGAGGCTCCTAATATTCCCATCCTACCAACAAAGGCAGAGGCAATACTCGACAACGCGTATCTTACCCAAATCCGGCAGCGTGATCCCAGACGTCCTAAAAATCAGGATGCTAGACATGGTCTTTGAAGAGCATGTAAGAAACGGCGACGAAACCATGTTCCAATCTCGGCAACAAGCGGCCCAATGCGACGCGACTCCTCAAACGAGTCATGTCCCAGAATGAGGCTAGTACACTCTTTCATCATCATCCACGTCGCGTAAGTTGATGGCCTACCATCAGATACGCTGAAACTCGAAAGCACAAAGTCAACACCATCACAGAAGAGCGTAGAAGATGGCCTGGGCCTGTTCAAGCCCACGTCACCGACAGCTTCTTACAACTGCCGATACATAACATGCTCGAAGAAAAAACCGAAGCGCAAAGGACCGATCAACTGGAGCCGCCGTACATGACTAAAGGCAGGGAGGAGATACTATACGGCCTGGGAATAGGACGCTCGGATGAGGGGGAGACGAAGCTTCCCCGCCCCAAAGAGGTTTGCGCCAGACCCCGAATCGACACCATACCAAAACAGCATGAATCCCAGGTTCAAGGAAAGAAGAGCGGCGAGGGCAAGGCTCCTGTCTCATCGACTGGCACGCCAACGAATAACGACTAGCAACGGAACGCCTTCACGGCTGTCGTCATCGATGCGTCAACCGGTGCCACGAGAACGGCAGCGACAGTGAGATGTGCCGGAGAGGAACACGCAGAGGAGGTGGCCATCGCCCTGGGACGCAAACTCCCACATGGTGCTGAGGTGACACGAGACAGGTGGTGCGAAACATTGGCAAAGGCCAAAGCTGCAGGACGGCGAGCGCATATTGCGAGCGGCAGATAAGTGTGAATCAAGGAATCCCGGCGCACGCGGGCGACACGTCGGAACGGAACGACAAACCGGAAGGAGACGGCACACGCAATGGCACAGCCGCTAATGAACCGCGTCCCGACGACCTACCTTCCGGCGTGGTTCGAAGCCAAGGACCGCATGACGGACTACAACGATATCACGAAGGCCTACCGCCTGCTCGCACGATTCTCGCACCTCCGCCACCCGAAGGCTGAGTCGATCGGAGGCGGTAGTACTGAGACCGCTCTAGACCGGATCACTACCGGGCCCGTTATTGATTGCACCGCATGTACCCCGAGACATACCCAACCGACAAGTGCAATGTCTGCTGGAGGGAGACGGCAGACCACATGAACTTTTTGTGGGACTGCATCAAAGACCCACACGAAGCAAGATCAAGAACCATCCCGCCGTGGCTCGAGGCGGCAGCGAAGAGCCCTGACAAAGACCAACAGCTCTGGGCCGTCCAGCAGGTCCTCGAGGCGTTAGAAAGTCAGGGACCCAGCGAGCTGACAACAGCGAGCAGGCACCCATGCCGAGTTACGGCAACCTCGAAGGCGACGTAGACCCTCGTCGCGGTGCGCAAGCGCCCAACTGCAGTGGCAAATATAGTTGTTCCAATCCAATCAAATTAGTAGTAGGGAACATATATGGCACTTCTTGGGGACACATGAGTTCTTATGCGGCTATTCCGATTTAAAAATTGGAATACCCGCAAGAAAATGTTTCCTTGTTGAGTAGGTCGCTTGGAGGCAAGTCAGTTGTGTCCATAATGCTGTTGCTGCTGAGAACGGCTTGCTCGAAAGAGTCACGTTGCTCCTGCGCCTTCACCAAGACGGGAGACGTGCTGTCAAAGCGGCAGATTGTTGGTGCGTCGATGTGAGTCTCATCCGTGGTGCACTGTATCTGACGTGTATGGCATTGAGGTGGTAGCGTTGCGGAGCACACGTCGTGTAGTCGTGTCAGGGAAGTGCTCACAGTGGGCGTAGATCGCGGTGGCGTCAACTGAGGAGGAAGGGAGGTTGCCGCCTCAGTGCTCTGGGGATCACCAGCGCCTTCTGGTGGTGTAGTAGTAGCGGACGAGGCAGGCTGTGGTTGGTGGGCATCCGCGATGACGTCAGTGGCAAGATTTGTCGCTGATGGTGCGGCTGCAGCGCTGGAGGTGGGGGCCAGCGGCCCGAAACTTGTGGCAGGGGGTGACGCCGATTGTGAAGAAGGTGCAATGTGCGGCGGCGAGGCATGCGCGAAGCGTGCGGAATGTCGTTTCAGATGATGAGAGTGGCGCTGATGGTGATGAAGTGGACGGCACGATATCCCCAACTCGAGAAATGGAAACTCAACCGATACATAAAAACCTCTTCCTCTTTCTCCAAGAAAAAGGAGACAGTGTTTTTGTTTTTTGAGAGGATCCAGGAAAGGCCAAGCAGTCCATTCTCAACAAATGGAAAAAGCAACGGCTCAATGGTAGGCTACGGAAAAAAGTCGCACAACTCAAGAAAGCAATCGAGGAACACTGTCACATGGTATGCGCGCAGCAGCGGAATGAGATATGCAACGCCGCCGATGGCCTAACGCACAATGGAAAAAATTGTAACTTGCTTAAGCATCTGCTCGACGAAACTAAAAGTAAGTCGCACCAGAGGGACCGACTGGCGACAGTCATCCATCCGGAAGTCACGAAACACGGAGCCGACAAGGTGACCAATCGCATCAGTGACAGATACCTGCCGACTACGTCCACGGAACACCACGGGCCGTACGGAGGCTACCCAACGAGCGCCTCGACAGGGCCATAGACGTAGAAGAGGTTCGCACAGCGCTGAAGGACCTCAAAAGCAGGTCGGCGGCCGGAGTAGACCGCATCACCAATAAGGCTCTCAAGAACCTCGGCGACAAATCTGTCAAAAGTCTCACGGGCTACTAGGACAAATGCTGGAAAACGGGGACGCTGCCGCAGCATTGGCAGAAGGCTAAGGTCATCCTGATCGCCAAGCCGGGCAAGCCACCCGGCACGGACAACCTCCGGCCCATCTCGCTCACGTCTTGCATGGGCAAGGTGCTGGAGCACGTTTTGATGAACCGGTGGCAGGACTACCTGGAGAGGGAAGGACTGTACCCCACCACAATGATTGGCTTCAGACAGCGCCTGAGCACACAAGACGCGATGCTGCAGCTCAAGAACGAGATCGTGGACGACAGCAGCATCTCGAGAGACAACAAGACCATCCTGCGGCTCGACCTGCAGAGCACCTTTGATTAAGTGAAACACTCGGCGATTCTGTCGCAAGTCTCCGAGCTCAACATGGGCGAAAGGAGTTACAGTTACATCAATGACTTCCTGACGGACAGGACCGCCGAGCTGCGAGCTGGCGACATACAACTGCAAGACAGGAAGCTCGGGAGCACCGGCACACCGCAAGGGTCCGTGATCTCGCCGCTACTGTTCAACTTGGTAATTATATGAGTGGCCGACAGGGTCGTGAAAGTGGGTGTCCGGCACACCATCTACGCCGACGACATAACGATATGCACGACCGACGGCATGGACTCCCAGATCGAGGCCAAGCTGCAGGAGGCCGTCAACGCCATCGAGGACCATCTGTACGGCTCCGGCCTCGTCTACTCGCCAAGCCAGTCGGTGCTCCTGATAATACCACCACGAAGATGCAAGACCAAAAACAGTCAGCGGCGAGAGAACGAAAAGATCGAAATCGTAACGCGTTCCGGACAGAGGATCCCCGAGGTCGGCAAGATCAGAGTCCTCGGCATGGTCATCGAGAAGCACAGAAGAAACGGCGAGACCGTCGCCCATCTCACCGCTAAGGCAGCCGACGCGATGCGTCTCGTCAGGAGAGTCACGTTCCAAAAAGCCGGCATGAAGGAGGACAGCCTGATCAGGCTCGTTAAGTCCTTCGTCGTCAGCTACATCGCGTACGTAGCGGCCTAGCAGAACTGGGTACAACAGGAACGGAATAAGTCAACGCTATCATTCGAAAAGCATGCAAGTCGGCGCCGGGCTTGTTCGAGTCCACCAGCACGCTCCGATTCTTGAATCTAGGAGTACACAATACGCTTGAAGAGATCGCGGAGGCTCAGCTCGAGCGCCTGTCAAAAACTAAGGCCGCGAGGAAGATACTCGAAGCCCTGGGTCTCGGACGTCGCCACATTCTTCATCCCCGACGAGAGCCGGAGCAAGATCAGTGTAGACCCCAGTCAAAATAGGGGGATCGGTCGCCGACGTCGATGATCGATGATCCGATGAAACGACGACTTGCTGGCTCGTTGGCCGACCGCACATAGCCGACGACGGTGTACTCAAAGTAAACTCAAAATGTACAATTTGCACACTTTATTTACCTTACTTATTTACAACTCAGGGCTCGTGATCGCAAGCAAGAGGTCGGGGAAGAGCGGCGTCGAGCGGGAGCTCGCCGCTCCCCACTCCCCTCTCAATGCTCTGGTCCCCCTCAAAACATCAAATTCCTCGGTTTTACCACTAAACCCCGCCCACAAACGGGACGTCACAGCTTGAGAGTGAGGTTGGCTCATTCATTAGCCCACAGTAGGCCACTGATTGGCCACCGTGACAAACAAACCTAGGGGGTACAAAATAGTCACGTGACCCACCTCTCACTCTCATACAAAAACCCAAAAGTATTCCGCAAAACATAAATGTCTAAAACCAACCGACATAAAGCTGACCTAACGACAGGAATCGCTTCTTGGGCGGCACGTCTTAAAGTATTGGCATACCGTGCACGCCTGTGTTTGTGCTCCGCGCCGCCAGAATTCCTAACCTTTGTTAAAAGGGCCCTGAAAGGCGTTTTGAGCACACTAAATTGACTAGCGCAATCGTTGGATTGGGTCGTCAACATCATCTGTGCCAAGTATTACTCTTTTACGCGCAGCGGAAAGCTCACACTTTTGTTGCAAAGTTTGTCGCTTTTTTCTCACCCTTTCCTTCGTGTTTTTGGACGCCGCCATCTTCACATGTCTACATCATCGATTCCCAGATGTTCGTCATGAGCTAGACATCCTGCTATTGGGCGGCTTTTTCACGCACTTCCGGCAAAGAGATGAGTCGTCTGCTCAGCGTCGGCTCGCCGGCTGATCTACCAGCGGAGTGCCGGAGTGCTTGGACATTTTACGACAAACGAAACAAGTGTAAACAAACGCTTAACCGTTTGTATTGAATGCAACAGGGCCATAACACGACATGAATATTCTCTTACTTGAGTACGTTCCATAAAGAAAGCGTTGAAGCCCCGTGGCACTTCTTTCTTGCAATCGCAGAGAACGCCCTGGGCCGAATGCGCGGGTTTGACGCATAGATTTTATTCAACTTCCAAACAATCCAGAGACGCGTTTCGAACGAACACAACGTCACAACATGCGTTGCAAGTCCGAACCGCGATTGACAGACGATGGGTTGCCTCCTCCTGCCCGTCGTAAATTCGGCACTCACCTCGCGCGCGGTTTGCGGGAACGAACAGCAAGTCACTTAACTCTGGCGCACAAGCTGAGATGGCTTTTAGCCACGCACACTGCACATACCCCATGCGAGGTTGAGTCGTACGCCGCTTGAGAAAGATAATCCAGACCATGGGAAGCACTATCCACGGGCAGAAGCACAACGTCGCATTTCATTGCGAAACAAAGGCGTCCACAACACACACACACCATCGCCTCCTGTAATGCCAAACGCATCTCGCACTTCCAAATGTTAGTGAGTAGTATGCCTGCAGTGCCCATATGCCGCGAGGTGGGGCCCCAAGCTGAACCGGGATCACGCAACCGTAACTGACTTCTAGAGCGGTTTGTGCCTTGTTGCCAGGGCAACCGATGTTTGATATTGTCAAAGAAATGGTGCTCGCTCCAGCGCTAGAAAGCTCAGAGCCGCGGTGGAGCATGTTTTGCCAACGTTGCCGCTCTCCACCACGCGTCGCCCCAAGCTGAAGTGGCGTTTTGTGCACGGGTTCTGTATCGGTTTAAAATGTATTTTTCACATGCCGCCGGCAGGAATTACCACCGCCACAAAATAAGACCCGGCACCAGCGGGGCCACATCTGATACGGCGCTTTTTGGATAAACAGTGCGCTGTGCATCCAAGGGAGCGAGCGCAGGATCCTCCCCGTGCGGCTGCGAGTTCGCCGCCGATAATAAGTCGCGTGCCGCCGATAGCAAAGTTCTGCAGCAACGTACACCGCGAAAGGGCAAGGCCAGGCGGCCGCACACATGGGGCCAGATTTTTCGTTCGCTTTTCCAGCCTTGAGCGGAGTGCGAGATCCATGGTGTCAACAAAGCTTGCCCGTAGCAGACGGCTGTGCATGCGGCTGTGTGAGCAGCGCAATAGCGGAAGTACGTCACCGCCGGGGAGCGTAGCATCATGGGAGGGAAGGCTCGCTCGCCGTCAACAGCGGATAGTACGTTGAAAGGAGGAGGAAACGCGGCGCGACGATAATGCGCGGTTTTTTATTTCCGATTTCTCAGCTAATACTCATCGCTTCAACAAAGTTCTTGCGGGAGGAGATTGCTAATACATTGCTTTATTTGGTTACATGTACATCCACGCATCGGCGGAAGGTATTTCAGGACCCCTTTAACTCGTGGGGCGCCTAACAAAGCCTGGCCGTCTACCCAACGACGCATCCCAGCTGCCAAGTCACCAGGCTCAACGCGTGACGAATGGCAACTTCGCCCAGTAACTTGGAGCAGTGCAACTGTCATAGATTGAACGTCTGGTGACCAAGGTTTGACCCCTTGACCGACCTTCAGCTCCCGTCCGGTTCGGGGATTCTCGTGGCGGTAATCGCGGTAGTTAAATATGAACGGTCCCCCTCCGCCGACTTCTCAGATGAACGCAAGGAAATCCTCCTTTCGAAAGCTGACATCGTTTTCAGCTTTTATGGAGTGGCCCACTCGTTTGTATGCGTCGTCTCCGGGCCCGCTCGTCAGGTGGACACAAAAGCGCGGCGAATAACAAAGAAGCCTCCGCGGTGCCTGCTTACGCCCCTCACGGCCAAGTCAGTTCGGCCGGCGTGACAATACAGGTAAACAAGCTAACCCCAGCGGAAGATATCTAGTTGCCGGGCGGTTTTAATTATTTAAGTGAGGGGCCCAAACCTATAGGAGTACTGACACAAAATTTTGTTGTTATGTTTTTTTTTCGCTGCTATGCGTGCCTACCAGCCCACTAATCCTAGAATGACAGATTAGACGGTCGAGTGCAGCGTAAAGATTAATTTACGGCGTCGTTTATTCGTCTCAGTTTCGGTTACAACAAAACGAACGTCGAGCGGCCGCCATGACAGGAGGTATCACGTGACGTCACCATTCTTGCCGTATCGCTGCCCCTCCGGAAGCGCGTGCCAGCGAGCGCACGTGTGCGCCCAGACCGGCCGACGTCTTCGCCGTCCCCACAGGTATGGGCAGCATGACACCAGTTCCAAAACCATGACGTGTAGACACGCCCGAGCAACGCGCGCCAACCACAGCCAGCGCGTCGGCTTCGTCACGGGAGCCCCGACGTCGGCAGTTTGGGGCAAATAGCAGATGATGTCATGTCGGTCCGCTCTGTACTTACTCGTGCGGGCGAAGATTAAAATGGGTTTTTTGCTGTACGGTTGCTGTTGAAACTTGCTGGGAGATATCTCCTGATAAAAAGGAAGCGTTCTACATAGTTATCTGAGCTTTGAAATTTTGTGTCGGTACTCCTTTAACGTCCCCTTACGGAGAAACATGAACCCCGGATACAACAAGGGAAGAAAGAATGCGAGAGCCAAGGCCCTCGTTCACCTACACGCCAATGACGGACACGCGCGGTACGTGGAAGCGGCCGAATATCAGCGCGAGACTTTCACCGCTGCTGTCATCGAAGCCTCCACGGGTGCCGTGCGGACGGCGGCGAGCGTCAGATGCACCAAGGCTAAGCACGCGGAGGAGGTCGCCGTCGCCCTGGACATCGCCGGAACCGACTGCCGCACGGTGCTGAGTCGATTCGAGAACGGCGGTGCACAACTACGCCAAAGGACGCATCTGTGAAGAGGCCGCGTGCGTGCTGCGTGGAGTCGAACTGCAAGAAAAAACAGTGAGGATCAAGTGGTTCCTGGCGTATGCGGGAGAGTGTGCGTCGGCGACAAACGCAAAGCACAACGAGACGGCACACGTGGCGGCACGAGGTCTAACAAACCGCGACCCCGCGACCGACCATCCCGCGTGGTTAGGAGCCAAAGACCGCATGACGGACTAGGGAGAGATCACGAGGGCCTACCGCTGGCTCAAAGAGCTCTTCCACCCCCGCAACCGGGGCTGAGCCGGGCGGAGGCGGTACTTCTAAGACTGCTACAGACCGGATCGCTACCCACCCTTGATGCGTCGAATGTATACAGAAGCGTACCCGACCGACAGGTGCAAGGTCTGCCGTAGGGAGACGGCCGACCAGTACCGGTCATATCCTGTGGGACTGCTCAAAACAACCGGAGGAAGCGGCATCGAGAACCACCGCGCCGCGGCTGGAAGCAGCCGCGAAGAGCTATACGACCGCGAACATCAACTCCTGGCCGCCCAGCAGGTCCTGAGGACGCTCGAAAGGCACGAGAATCGCGAGGCGGCAACAGCGAGCGGATGACTCGGACCGAGTAACGGCTAACCTCTAGGACCACGCTGTCACGGCGCGCAAAAACACCGATCTGGAAACACGAATAAAGTTTACGCCAATCCAATCCAATCTCGTACACCTGTTCCCGATTGCAAACACCGCTTGCTATACTATAGTAAGGCACTGTACATCGTGTCTATTGGCACTATTTTGACATCATCAGAAAAAAACATCGAATGCCAATTCATGCATTTGGAAAATGAATTACAAATCATGAATGTAGTAAAAGGCAAAATTATATCGTGACGAAAATATGTATGAAGAAATAAATCCGATAAGAACTTGGATAGCCAAAAAACATTCGTGACACTGAAAATATCGTTTAGTAGTAACTTTATCCACTTCGGTACTGCTCAACAGAACGTGCTTTTAACTGCGGAGGTAAGGTAGGTTGAGCCTTTTCATCCGTCTGCTCAAGGCCTTGCGTCACGCATTGGTACAAGCAAGTTCGCAGACCCGCCGGAGTCCTAGCAGAAATCGGGGTTCTCAGGCCCACCGACACAATGCGCAGTGGTCTCGCAGGGCGGGTTTTTCCCCCTCCCGCTAGGGGGGAGCAAGCCTGTAGCCGCTGACGTTTAGCTGCCGATTACTTCGCGCGAACCCCATAGTTTGCGCGTCGACGGCGCTGCTGTTCTCGGGCGAGCGCTGGTTGACGTCGTAAGCGACACAGGAGAACCCCAGCTCCGCTGTTTCATCCGATTGCCCGCTGGGTGGAACTGGCTTTAGTTTTTTGACAGCTTAGCATGAATGATTTACTTTATTAAACGCTTTGGTGGTAGCAAATAAATTATGTTTGCCTGCTCACCATTGTCCAACGTTATGTCCAAACGTGTAGGTTGGTGATGCTAGCGGTATGGGGTAGCGGTACACCACCCGCAAGGGTAGCTTGCGGAGTGGGTGCTACAAGAATGAGGCATTCAGGGCTGAAGCTCATCACCTGCAGGAGTAAATGTGAATATCTAACCACAGCTGGCTGGTATTCAATTACGTGGCTGGCAAACTTCTCTCTAAATAAAGCCCCTGATCTGATACCGAATGGTTCGCTTCTAACTCTATCTGAAACCTGCCTTGTATGTAATCACGGCTGTGTTAGATATCATCGTATATTAACGGTGGTTTTACAAGAGCACAATATGTTGGGCTCTCCATTCTTTAGTGCAAGCAGACATATACCTACTCCTTTATTATTTACCTATTCGTCAGCTACGAACATGATGCAGCAACCGTAGTGTAGTGGCTTTGCGCGGGGAATATATCTCAACCAGTTTGAGAAATACTCTTTCTGGTAGGTGTATACTAGAATTTCATGCTCAAAGAATGTGCGCAGTAGATCTCTAGTTGGTGCGTGTGTTCGGTGAGGCCTCAACCTGCATGATTGTTTAAGCCTTTGTTTCCTGATTCAATTTTTCAGATCCTCGTCCGAATACCCTCTTGGTGATGACTCCTCCCGCAATGACGACTCCTGGCCCGATGACGACTCCAACGAATCCAACGATGACGACGATGACTACTCCTACGATGGCGACTCCAACGATGACGAGTCCAACGACTCCAACGATGACTACTCCGACGAACGCAACGATGACGATTCCTACGACTCCGATTACACCATGCATCAACTGGGTGATTATACCGGGTAAACTTTGTCAGAGAAGAATTCAGAAGAAACACATTCATCTCGCACACACCTTTTGCGGCTGTGTTCCCGCTCCAGCAAAGCCGCCGACGACCACTCTAACCGCAAAATTGGCTTCCACCCTAAAGAAGAGGTGTAGCCAGAAATATTTTTCGGGGGTGTTATACTCTCCCGTTAAAAAACAAAAAAGAGATACTAGAGTTCCAAGAAAAGTTTGGTCATTTTTCGGTGTGAATAAACCGCCACCCTCCTTATTTTTGTTTGCACATATGGTGCATAGATTCGGCATGTAAATAGCAGAGGCGGAAAAAGGGGCGAAAGGAAAGGGTAGGGAGGGATGCGGCGCTCAGAAAATTTTTGGGGGTGTCCTGATACCGAAACACTTCCGCCCCCCCCCCCTCCTCTGGATATGCCCCTGCTCTGAAGGACTTTTTACCCCACGCAGTGTAAAACGATTTACACCTCTTGTGCTTCTCCTTTCTTTGTTTTGTCTTTACACCCTTTGTCAAATAAATTTGTCTTTGGCGCTCTTTGCGCTGTTGGCCTTGGGCTATTAAAATTAAGCAAACATCATCATCATCGTCATAATTTACACCCTTAATGGTGTAGATGTGCAAATAATTGATTGATTGATTGTATGGTTTAATTAACGCGCCGACGCAACGCAGGTGATGAGGCGCGCCATAGTGGAGGGCTCCGGATTAATTTTGACCACCTGGGGATCATTAACGCCCCCCGAAATCTCATATACACGGGCGTTTGCGCTTTTCGCCTCCATCAGAAAAGCGGCCGCCGCGGCCGGGAATCGAACCCGCGACCACGTGGACAGCGGCGCAATGCCTTAGCCACTGAGCCACTGCGGCGGGTAAATGTGCAAATCACGGTCTATATCTGTCTTAACACCTAGCAGAAAAACAAAGAAAAATACCCTTTAAGAATGTTTTGTTGTTTGTAACACCCTTACACCATAGCAAAAACAAAATAATACACCCTTTTAAATGGTGTTTTATGGTTAATTACACACTTTCAAATGTGTTTCTTGTTTTTATAGTGTGCAAAGGTGTTAGTTATAGACGAAAAGTATTTAAATCATTTTACAGGGTAACCGAAAAAAAAGCACCTTCAAAATTGGGTAGTTAACTATAAAACAGCTTTTAAAATGGTGTATTTTTGTGGTTTTGCTGGGTGTAGGGGTGTTATAAACGAGAAAGCACCCTACAGGGTGTTCTTTATTTTTGTGCTAGCATGTAAGAGCCTTAGTTATAGACGGTGACCCACAGCCTTAAGGGTGTAAAATATTTTGCAATGTAGGGTCGCAGTGCTTTCGCGGCTGGAATGTCCACGTTGCGGCGTAATTAATGACAGGATATCCTTTATGTGGGACTGCTCTACACTGTGAAATGATTTACACCATTAGGATTGTTTTTTTTGCTGTCTATCACTCCCACCAGTGTACCCTAGCAAAAGAAATACTGTAAAATGATTTGCATCCTTATTGTCTATAATAACACCCTTACATCTTGTCAAAAACAAAGAAAAACAACATTTCATTGGGTGTAATTTCATTTCATTCATTTAATTTTATTTCCTTAAAGACCCCCAGGGCGTCTTTAAGGGGTGGGTAACAAAAGTAACAAACTTAGAATCGAAGGATTTAACAGAGAAAAAACTTATTGACGTTTTCTATGAAAGATAATGAGCAGGTAATGGTTGCGATTTCGCTGGGAAGGCCGTTGCAATCTTGTGCTGTACGAGGAAAAAACGAGGCAGAAAAATTAGAGGTCCGTGTATGTGGCCGAGCAACTTGAAGCGAATGGCTCGTGCGGTGACATATGCGCGTTGCGGGAATTATATAAGGTGGGGCATGCAAGGGACTGTGAAAAATATTGTGGAACAAAGAAAGCGCGGAAGTACGACGGGGAAGTGCTAGATGCGTTAAACCAGGGCCCGCTTGCTCGAAGCCAAGTAAGACAGTCTTATTCGCAGTCTAATATTATTGGCAGTCTTATTCGTGGTCTTATGTTCCCTAGGCTATAAGACGATTTCTGGAAACTTATAAGACAGCGAATAAGACTCTAAATAAAAACGCAATAAGAGTGTGATTAAGCCTGCTCCGAGCAGTCTTATTCACAGTCTTATGCTGACGTGGTCGGTCATTTCGTCACAAAGATTGACCTCCATACCGTGAAGAACGAGTGCAGTAGCCATAGAAGTGGTGAACGATACCGAGCGGCGGCCGTTCGACCGTCTGCTTAGAACAAATAAATGCCTGTTCGGAGGAGATCGACGCCGTTGGAAACGCCGTCGGGAGAGAGGGTGGAAAGGGTATGGAGCCGGCGCCGGTATGGAGCCGGCGCCGGAAGTCGCAAGGCGTACCTACTTTGAGGTGGCACCGATGGCTGCAGCCAACCACCGTTTTCCAATTTAGCTGTGCGCTATGGGCGTGTGCTTGTTTTCCCGGGTAGCGCGGCTTTTTTTCTCCGTCACGTCAAACAAGGATGGACAGGAATGATAGTCTGCGACCCGATATTAGTCCCGAGCAGACATCGGGCGGCCAAGCGCGCGGTGTGAATGTGTGATCGTCTGCTATGCCAGCTGTCGTCACAGTAGCTACGAAAAGGCCGCACGGAAAGGACGGAACAAATGTATTGTTTTATAAAATCTTACCCAATAACTCAGAAATCTCGAATTGGCGTTCACAATAGAACTGAAATGTGACAACAAAATTATACACAACAGCAAAATGCTAGCAGCCTGCAATACCTCCGCCCATAGAGTTATACTACTGATTTAACGCCCGAGAGCGTTAAATAAAATCGCGTTTTCAAGGAGAAGCGTCTTTCCATCAGTCCCTTCGAAAGTGGCGGTTACGAAGCTTAATTGTTTGGGTTTGTACTTTGATTGCGCACTCTGCTTGAGCAACTGGGATCTGTTGCGCGGAAAAGCAGAATGCATGACATCAGCATTCGGCTATATTCTACAGCGCGATTTTTTACAGCTGCAGCACTCGCTAAGCGAGCTGTCGGCTAGACAGCGGGTTATTGCGATCGTGTCGCCGTTCCAGATGGTGTGAGCCGCTGGAGTGCTCGTTGCATCTGAGTCTACGACGATGAACCCGAAGCCAATTCGCAATTGTCTTTCACGGCGAAGCGAAAAACACGACTCGTGTTGCGACAACGTGAGACAACGTCGCTGCTTTTCGCGTCAACACAGTGGGTTTCTCGGGCCAACGCTTCACAGCAGACGATCTTTGTTTATGACTTCGCTTACGCGGCCGGGCGAGCGGGGCCCGGCGGCGTATTCCCAAACCATATCCCGTAGAGGCCCAGCCCGACCACACCCCCTAAGCAGTGACGCAGAGAATGAGGTTAAAAAAATGCAATTTTTTTAACCTCCTTGGACGCAGCACCGTGAAGTCACTTCCTCTATGTGCGCGACTTCACGCGTGGTGGATTTTTTCTTTTTTCCCTCTCCCCTCGTTTCGGCTGCTTGGCGGGCGGGCGATGGTTTCGCTCCGTGGGCGGGGCTGGCCTGCGGCGCTGGGGAAGCTGACGAACATGTGGTAGAAGTTAACCTTTTGTACCTGAGCCCCTGATCTCTCCTATGTCTTCTTGCGCGCCTGCAAGTTGACGCTGACCTCTGATCGTGTTCGTAGATAGGCGCTGGGCTCGGTACTGACCTCTGATGGTGTTCCTAGATAAGCGCACGGCTCGGTGCTCTAAGTGCGCGCACGCGGATGGACGCTTTCACGTACATGTGGCAATTATACACGTTCCAGAAAGCAAACACCCTAATTGAAAGCTCATTCTACAACACACAGAAGGGTATACAATTGAGTTGGGTGCTCTTTCACTATATACACACCTCAAAACACGACTCGGTGCTGCAGGTAAGGATTACAAGAAAGGCAGCCAATTACCCATGACTATATTTAGAAACTGTCCTACCCTTGCGAAATATTACAGCTGCATGAGCTGCTACATTTTGGCACTTTCATAAGCACTATTACATTGAATTTCGTCAACATGAACTTCATTGCATTAATTCTTTATGAGGAACAGTGTCACTAAAACATTGACATTTTGTTAACAGCTACGGAAGGTGTGAATCGTTCTTGCAAGGGTGATACGTTGATAAGAATTACACCATCTCAAACGTACACGTTTTACACTCGGTCATGAATGCTGCATAATTTGCACTGCTGTTCATAACAATTTAGGGAAACAATATCGAAAATTTATACCAACCAAGGGCTAAGTAATAGCTGGATTGTACAGCTTCTGAAGTACTCAAGGAGTTTGATATATATCTTCTGTACAGGGCTATTGACAACCGTCTCATCACTGAAGCCATCAGGGTGCAGTTTGATATTAGTAATCATGCGTGCTACCACTCACACGGTTGCCAATGTCGATTAGTTATTTTTAACAGTTTGTGCTTCATGAACACACAGATTTTGCTGCATAAGATACGTTATTTATAAATAGACAGCTCCAGCAGGATCCGAATGGCGCTGATGCCCCCCCTGTAGTCGGGAAGGCATACCAAATCGTTACCACTTAATTTGGCTCTGTCCATTATCCGACCGTAATCGCCACCAGCTTTTAAATCTAGGTCCCGCCCCTGCGACAGAACAGGAACATGTTAGTCGGGTCCGTGACGATCCCAGCGCACTAGAAGCAATTACCGAGTACGCCCTTGAAAACGGACTCTACAAATTGGTGTAGCAGCCTGGCCGTTTTCCCCGTTCGGTCTACAATGTGAACTGTCTGCAGCGGGCACTGTTTTCAGTGTGAACCGCATTGTCTGCAGTGTGAACTGTACATATAAGTGTGAACTGTGAGTTTTGCTGCCGCTGACTGATTTTAATGTGTTCATTTTGCGATTAGGACCCCAAGACTGCAACTGTGTTCATTGTGCGAGTTGTGACCTTCCCCTTTTCCCCACATCCTTGCTCCCCCCAGGGCCCCATGGCCTCTCATTTAATAAAGTGTTTCGTTCACTCAAATACGTATATTATTTTCGCTTGGACTGATGAGTAGTTGCGCGTGAGCTTGAAGTCACGGTAGTCACAGCAGAGATGAAACTAAATAAAAAAAAGTTATCTCCTAGGCGCACTATTTTTGGGATAGTGATCTGGGAGTCCAAATAGCGGCAAAAAATCTCACTTTTCGAGATCCACTTATGGGTATAGATGAGCAGTTTGTGTCTGTTTCCTGCGACGCATTTTTAGCTACCACATACATAGATTTCTGTAGTGTCTGGCCTTTTAATTCGCGCGCCTTGCGTCATAGCTCGCGCTTCAACTGTAAGCCACATACACGCAAAAAAGTATAGAAATGTATAAACAAGAAATAACAAGAATAAAAATATAAATACTACAACACAAGTTGCAAAACGCCGCCTCGCGTACTACAACGCTTCGTATCGAAAAACATACCTTTCGCCCCGTTTCTGGACCTTTTGGACAATCCAGGTTGTGTTGGTGCACCCGCTCTACGTGTCCATGAAGGCGTTGACTGCTAGTTCGTCAGGCAGGTTAGAGCGGAACACAGACCCATGATTTGTACGCGAGGTCATTTCTGACGACCTCGAGCGGCTGCTCGTGCTTATCCATGAAGCAGAAGTTATAAGCTTCGCGACCATCGCGTGAATGTGCGGGAGACACGCGTGGCGCACACAATTATGAGAACGCACCTCGTGATGGCCAGTTCTGCGCGAGTGAGAGGCACAGACGAGTATGGCGAATAACACGCTCGCTGATGTTCGCAGCAGACGAGCGACCGACGTACGCGTGTTCTTTGGACCGAACGAGAGCAAACGTTCTGCGCTTCGGTAGGGAGTCCAAAGAAGCACCCAAGACCAAAAAAATATATATATATTTTTGCCTTCACTTTATTGGGCGTGCTTGCTTTCCGGAACGTACACAATAACTACATATGTACGTGCAAAAGCATCCATCCGCGCGCGCACTTTGAGCAACGCGCCGAGCGCTAGCTTAACTAGGAACAGCATGGGAGACGAGCGACTGACGGCGCGCATGAAAGCGCGGAGAGCGAGCTTCATCTTCCCAGCGCGTACGCCAGGCTTGCGCTCGGAGCGAAACCATCTGCCGCCGCGAAGCAGCGCGATCACAACAGATCAAACAAATTTTTGTCTTCATTTTTATGAGAGTGTTTGCTTTCCGGAACGTGTATAATTGTCACATGTACGTGAAAGCGTCCATCCGCGCGCGCGCACTTCGAGCACCGAGCCGAGCGCTTATCTAGGAACACGATCAGAGGTCAGCATCAACTTGGAGGCGCGCAAGAAGAGCGCGGAGAGATCAGGGGATCAGGTACAAAATGTTAACTTCTACCACATGTGCGTCAGCTTCCCCAGCTTTGCAGGCCAGCCCCGCCCACGGAGCGAAACCATCGGCCGCCCGCAAAGCAGCCGAAACAAGGGGAGGGAAAAAAAATCTACCTCGCGTGAAGTCGCGCACATATAGGAAGTGAAGTCACGGTGCTGCGTCCAAGGAGGATAAAAAAAAAATTTTAACATTCTTGGCTGCGTCGCTGCTTAGGGGGTGTGGTCGGCCTGGGCCCCTACGGGATATGGTTTGGGAATACGCGGCCCGGTGGCGTGAGTTGGCCTACCAAGGATGGCGGATCATTGCAACATGTTTGTGGAAAGGCCCAAATTCACCGCATGATGGTCAGCATTTCTTGAATTTATCGAATCATGGTTCGTAATAAACGCTTGCCCAACGCCGGCGACGGCAACAAACAGTTTTGTGGCATATTCCCCGATTTTCCATAGCGGTCTCCCTCGTGCTCGTCTAGGTACCCGCTGACATATAGTCTTCGATAAGACCACTCTGTAGCCTGGTCTGAGTGCTTTCGAGCAAGCGAACTAGTGCAAATCTTATTCGCGGACTTATTCAGGTCCGTGAAAAAGACTAGACGGTGAATAAGACTGCCAATAAGCATGTGTGTTCGTGCAAGCGATCCCTGATATGCTGACAGTGGAAGAGTATGAACAGGGAATAAATCTAGCGGCCCGGTTTCGAAGCTATTCGATGGCATGTGGATGATGAGATTGTTGAGGGTCCCAAATGGGCGATGCCTATTCTAGTTTATTCTAGTTTATGAGTACGGGGACTCGAAATGACATCCATGTTGCGCCCGGAGTGACATCCGATTTGCGCCCTGACCGTCATTCGATTTGAGCCGTGAATTGAACCTTGATTATTTCCTAAATGAAACTGAAACTCACAGCTGAAAAAATAAATTTCGCTTGATTTTCGCCTGATGGTGGTGCGCGCGCGGATATATGGGGATGGACACTGGAAGGTCCAAAGGTACTCCGCACCGTTATAGGCGAGGGAGTAAGCCGTTTGCCTCTCGTGTGCGAACTCACGGTCGTAGCCCTATGGGACCGACACTAATTCTGTCTGGTCTACCAGACGCAGGCTCGAATCCTGCCGGTGCCTGTGTGATGTTTTGCGATTGTGAATGCTATGCGCACGGACGCGGACGGACATTGTGCGGTCCTGAGGTGCTCCCCACGTAAAATTTCTTTTTTCCCCGTACGTGCCATGAGTGGAATGTGTTATCTACCGATGTTGTGCAATGCCCTGATGAACCATCATTTCTTCGTGCCTTGTTGAGTTCAGCAAGATGTATTCTTTT
The DNA here is from genome assembly GCA_013339765.2 of Haemaphysalis longicornis. Lineage (NCBI taxonomy): Eukaryota > Metazoa > Arthropoda > Arachnida > Ixodida > Ixodidae > Haemaphysalis > Haemaphysalis longicornis. Next base: position 118,033,134 of record CM023455.1, read on the forward strand.
TGCGTGGTTTGTGATGCTACTGATTGTACTAGTACAGTTTTTTTTCTGGTTCAAAGTGTTGTACCCATAGAAGTGTATTTTTATGCTTCTATAGTATCCCTTTTTTCTCTCTCTGTTGTATCGCCCACACCTGCTCAAAGCCTGGCATCCAGGCAAGCAGTAACCTGTAAATAAATAAATAAATAAATAAATAAATAAATAAATAATAAATAAATAAATAAATAAATAAATAAATAATAACTAAATAAATAAATAAAAATAAAAAATAAATAACAGAAGTAAGGTTGGTGATATTAACACACAGGGAGCGGTTGGTAAGGAATTCTTTAATCCAATATAAGAGGTTAGGGTGAAGATTTAACTGAGAATTTTAATAACAGTTGATAATGGGATATTTTGTCAAACGCTTTGGCAAAATCTCAGAATACGGCATCAGTTTATTTATTTATTTCTTTATTTGGGAGCGCCCACAAACACCACTAGCCCTTCTTTGGTGGTACGCTAGAAGTAAAGGGCACCACACAGAGGAAATAATGAAGTATGGATACTGTATGCGAAGTGCAGGGAATCACGAGGTACAGTGTAGCACCATACACACAGTGTACAGTGTAGCGCACCCATACAGTGAAGCGCGCACACGCGCGCGCGCGCGCACACACACACGCACGCACGTACGCACGCACGCACCCACGCACACGCACGTAAGTTACAGTCCAGGTTAGCATGCATGTCATGCACAATTAAGCCCAGTTGCGTTTCAGAAGAGAAATCTCTGGGGAGCTCGTGGTGCGCGGGTTGAAAAAAGCTGTTTCAATCAAGAAAGTTTATGGTATGCGTGTAGATGACGTGTTCCATGGTTTTACAGGGCCCGCTGGTTAGACATATGAGATGATAGTTTAATGGCGAATTTTTGTTACCTGACTTGAGAATTGGAGCGACCTTCCCGTTCTCCCAGTCCTCTGGTAGGTGTTCTATTAAAGGTGACTCTGAGAACAGCAAGCATAGGAAAGATGCTCAAAGATATTTTGTATTCTTTAGGAAATTAGAGTTGATTTCATCAATGTCGGATGAGGAGGAAAGTTCTAACTTGTCGATTAAGCACAAAATTCCATTAGCAGCAAACGATACGGGTGGCACAGCAAATTCTTTACCAGTGGGTTGTGCTGTGAATGATACGTCACCTGCTTTGGTACTTACCAATGAGAAAACAAAGTTGAACATGTTAGCTCATTCACTAGCAGTCATTACGTGACCCGATTTACATGGTAAGAGTAACTGGGTGGATGCGGGGTGGTTAAAAACCTACCAAATTTTTTTATGGTTGGTGGCATGTTTGGTAGGTCAATGTTGAAAAACAATTCTTTGCGTCTTGTACTGCACATAAATATGCTTTTTCGGCTGCGTAGTATTTTTGCCAGTTTTGCGGGTATCCTTGTCTGTTTGACAACCGAAACACACTTTTTTGCTTGTTTTCTAATCTTTTAAGTTTTAGTGAACCATGTATTTCGGCAATTTGCGCGGAAATGGGATTTCGGAATAAATTTGTCAGCCAATTTATTGACCGTGCCATTAAACAGTATCCAGTTTCTTTCGATAGACATGGAATAGAAATTTGTTTCCCAACCAGATAAGAATACGTTAAGCTCCTAATTTATTGCTGCATAATTTACCTTGCAACGCCGAATGGTTTTATGAGTGATTTGACGAATTGTAGTTGTAAATGCACAGTCGGCATTCATAACCTTGTGGTGACTGGTTTTTGGGGAGATAAGTAATCGAGAGCATGTGCTCAGGATGACTGGTATAGTATCAAGTACAAAATATTTTCGCACTCTTGAATTACGCTGGTTGGCGCAGTTACCATTTGTGAAAGGTTAAAGTTTAAACAAACGTCCAGGAAAGCCCCTGCTTCACCTTGGTCTTGTGACGGCGTGGCTTGGTTAAGCCAATTAATACTCGGAAAATTAAAATCACCGAACAGAAGTAGGGGGGCATTGGGATACTTATTTGTAACTTCGTCTAATACGTCGTTAAGGTTGATAGGAAAGTAAGGACAGCTATTCGGCGACCTATAACAGACGCTAAGTAATATTGACTGGCGCTTAGCAGAACAAAGAATCCAAATTATTTCAAGGTCAGATGACAGGGCCACCATCGAGAGATATTTTCGGGCTTATGGCAATAAGAGCCCCTCTCCCTCTTATCTTTCCGATCCTTTCGAAATAGTTAAAAATTAGGCAAATCGGCCAAGACCTCTTGATCAGAGGCGCTCTCACTTAAACATGTTTCTGTTAATTATAAGCAAGGCGCTGTTAGATGAGAAAACCAGATTAGAAATAAGAAATGGTTTCGAAATGTTACTTATAATGTTAGTAAAAATCCCACGGGAAATGAAAAAGCTGATTCGGGGACAATTTGGGGGAGGTTGGCTTTGGTCGAGGACGGGTTGGTTGCTATTTTAATTCTTTCACTGACTGCGATGAATCGTCAAAGATGAAGTGTTTAGTGCCGAAAACAAAAGGGGTTTTGAAACGCACAGTGAAAGCTGTTGACTTCGTGCTGGCAAAAGCAGTTAGGTGTTTGCGGGCATTACGTACGGTAAGGGAGATATCATCACCCAAGGTAAAGTCTGTTTCCTTGAATTTTTGGCTGTTAGAAAGGAGGAGTTCTTTGGTCTCAGATGACTGAAACTTTACAATAATGGGTCAAATGCGGTCTTCTGAAAAGCGCTCGAGGGGGTGCGCACGCTCAATCTGTAAGGGAAAAATATTTAGGTTGAGTGTGTCATAGCAGTGATGATTGATTATTCCTTCCGAGTCTGAAAACGTTTTAGTTCAGAGTAGTCTCTCCGGAATGCGATATATGATTGTTGCGTCATGAGTGGTTCTCGCTGTCATCTACACGGGTTTCATATTGCAGATCTTGTCTGCAATTTCGGTTGTTGGCGTGTTTAGGCCATTTAGCTCTGTGCGCATGGATGAAAAGGCAGTGCAATGTTTTTCAAGGTCAGGGATGTATTTGCACACATCTGCCAGTGTTGCGTCCGTCATTGTTAGTTGGTTTTTAATATCCTGAATGTCGGAAATAAGTTTATTCTGGCCAGCAGATAGCTTTTGCATTTCAGTAAGCAATTCTTCAGCAGTGTGAGGCCCCGGGTTAGTTTCGACATCCCCCGCCAAAAGCTACAAAGAGCGTATGACCTGCGCACATTCGACAATGATCACAGCCCAGCACGTGGGCTCGGCAGCTGAACTAAAAAAATATTTACTCGATTCCTTAGCAAGAACAGCCTTTCTGTTACTGACCTGCATGATGAGGGCGAACGGATCAGGCTGCGAATTCGCACAGCTACCGAGCCCACAATGAGGCGCGGACAGGGTTTGCTCTTTTGTAGTGGTGGCTGCGGATGATGTCCGTTTCAAGGTCAAGGTTTCCAATGGCGGCGCTGTAGCCCGAGACGGTGCGATGATAGCAAGATGCCACTTTGGAATGCCGTTGTGAAAGGCTGAGGGAATTGGTGACACTCCGATGAAGCCAGGCCTGAGGGGCAACAGGAAAATCTTTGAAGACATGGTGATGTACTTGCATCATGAAGGCGAACAGCTACCGAGCCCACCACTGACGATAAAATGCCTTTAACGGGTGCAGTCTTGTATTTTTGCTAGGGTGTAAGGTTGTTATCAACGACATTAAAGGGTGTTCTTTTTTCCTGTTTTGCTAGGGTTGAAGGTGGGAGACAGCAAAAAACAACCTTAAGGGTGCAAATCATTTTACAGTGCAGGTTAGCAGAGCACAGACAAGATGTTCGCAGGCTTTTCCCAAGGCCACCATCTCTCATCCTTCTAGTTTTCCAGTCTTGATACTGAGAAAAGCAAGCAGCCAAAGTGTCAAGCGGTGGAATTTTAAGCGCTAAAATTCTTTCCGGAGTCGTATGGCCTTAATTACGTTCCTGACTGGTTCCCTCTTTCCTTCTTCTTCTAACTACACAGTGTGCTAGTGCTTGACATGGTGTTGTTGAGGTTGTCGTGTGGTCTTAAAAGTAAAAGGTCGAGTGACACCCATGCTTGGAATCCTCACAGCCGCAGTTGACCTGGACTCATTAACAGAGCCATTGGTGCGTACATCTATAAGTTGGGCACATGTGAAAATCTAACGACAGTTGGTTGAGAGCAACTGAGCGCAAACAAGTCGTCTTAGTAATTCATGGTATTGAAAGGCGGATAAACGGTTTTAAATAGCGCCAACCGAGGATTCTGTGAAACCACCATTGGAGGCAGACCTGAGGAAAGCGTATAACGGTTGCTGCAAAACGGCTTCTCGTGAACGTGGTAATAATCGGCAATGAAAGGAGGACTTTTCAGTTTTTATACTACTTGAGGAATGCACCGCCGTATTTCGTACCGCCGTGAGAGACGAGGCAAACTCCGAGTCCAAAGCGCGTACACTTTATGTGCAAACTTTTGTACGTGACATGTACACACAACTGGAACAGCCGACGGTGGGGCCTAGAAAATGCTTACCGGGGTCCAACTGGCGTCTCGGTACTCTTCCCGCGACCTACAGCAAGATTGACAGCGAAGATGCTTCCTTCCTCTCTCTGTGTGGAACACCTTCGATTTGGGAAAAGGAGAAAAAAGAGAAACAATTAAGAAAGAGCAAGGCGTGCATTGCGGGCTAGACGAGCAAGGGGTGTTCGGAGAGCGTACCGACAGTGAGAGTGAGCCGTGTCTTTTTCTCCAAGGGCAGACGTAGCCCTGCTCGTTTTCGAAGGACTCTCGCGTCCAGTCGACATCACATAAAGTTTTAGCAAAGCGGCTAGCGTACGCTAACGATAATGCGGCGGGTGCCGGTACATATTTGGGCAGGTGATCATTCGTTCTGCGGGGACGGGCACCCATGCCTCGCCAAGCCCACCAATTCATTCCGTATAGGATGGACGCCCTCGCCATCCCAGCACACATGTGCAGTCTGGTTCCGGTAACCCGCTCCCGTAGCGTTAGCGCACGCTACGGTCGCCGGATATCGTGGCCCAACTGGACATGTACGCATTCGTTACGGTATGGCGGCGTATAGCTGTGATAATGGGCGGCCCGCCTTTCCGTGCCCACGCATTCGTTTCATTGAGGGTTGACCCGCCTCCCTGTTCCCGCGCGCGCATGCGCAGTCCGGTCCCAAACCCACCGTCGATAACGCAGCCGCCATGCTGAAATTTGCAATTATAGAATTTTAGCATAGCGGCTACACTATAAGCCAAAACGGACTAACATGGTATCGGCATTAGTCCTTTAGGGGACTAAATGTGTTGCCACTAGCATTAGCTCTTTTTTGGAATAACGGTCAGACTACCAACTGTTCGTCCTTCTCCATTTGGTTCCTTTACTGTTTAACCGTTCACTGTTCAATCCACCATACAGAATAATTCTGCTCTTTTCTTTTGCCGTTCTTTTCTGCGGTTCTTTTCTTTGTGATCCCGTTTTACCGCGCTGTTTCCAACCTACCATGTCGTTTTATCTACTCGCCCAACTCTTTATCCTATTGTAATAACACAAAGGTCTTTTATAGCAGGGTAATTGTGCACTGGCGTTACGACTAAGGTGGGTGTGCAACACGACCCCGTTAGAAATGTAAGCCGCTAAGCATCATCATCATCGGGGCCAAACGGTGCGGTTAGCCTTTCTGTTTGTCCCGCTCACTTCCAGGGTCCTACATTTGGTCTATTGAACAACATTACTGCTCATATATAGCACGTCTACGCCTTCTGAAATGCATCTGTCGGCTTCCGCTTCTGGAGCACACCTTGAGACAAGTTTCTCAAGTACAGGTGTTTCTCAAGACAAGTTTCTCAGTTTCTCAAGGTACACGAACAAGTTTCTCGTGTACCTATACGGAAGGTGGCGGCGACACTGCGTGACGGTGGTCTTGCTGTTCTCCCTCCGATAAGGAAGGTGGGTTTCTTTTCTTGACGCAAGCGCATTTTGACGAAAAAGCCCTTCAAGCTCTCACTTCAGTTCTGCAACCGCGCGCAAAAGTTTCGTTAAGTAAGCTCAAATCAAAAGGCCAGAAGCTATGTAACAAACTAAATCAGAGCCGCTTAGCAAACAGCATACGAAAAAGCAAATGAGGCTAGTTGCAAGTCATGTTTAGTGCTAAAAGCCGTAAGGTTGATGCCCATTCAGGGTGATTATTGCGGAAACTAACACATGGCAGAAAACAATTGCACTTTTTCTGCAAGAAACATCGAACCTGTTAACTGTTGACGACCCATTCTGGCTGAAGAATACTGAATAAATAATAGGTTTCATGCAGGAAAATTATGACAAAGGCTTTCAAGCATGCTCAGTAGATATAAAAAAACATTTATTTTTTTTTGCCCCGCGAAGAGCTCCTTAAGTGTGTCGCGGAAAGCATTGATTGTTTTATAGCCATGCGATTTCGAAATTCTGTAAATGTCCTGGTGGATGGTTTTCTGGAGCTATTAGAGTTTTATTTGCGGTCAACCTTCGTGGAATGGGATGGGAACTACCATTTTCAAAAACAAGGAGTGTGTATCGGGCGGTGTTTGGCGCAGGTCATAAGTAATTTGTTTTTAGCCCACCTTGACAGATGTCCACCAGCCCGCCTGGAATGCTCTAATGTTGTAAAAAATTTTAGGTATGTTGATGATTTCCTAGTTTTTATAGGCAGCAGTGTTTCTAATTTCCCCCTGGCTGTCGATAAGATTCTAGCCCTGTTTCGAAATTGTTTTAAACCGCTGGAATCAACACATGAAGTTCCGGAAAGCAATGTGGTGCCATTCCTTGACCTCACACTGACCCTTTCTGAGGATCATGTGTGTTGGTCGTACCAACCGTGGGCGAACAAGCCACTGTTACCCTACCATTCGGCTCATTCAAAACTAACCACGAGAGGCATTACTAGTATGTGTTTTAGAAATGCCCTTCAAAAATTGAGCCATCATTTTATGCAATCTAGCTCTAGCAAGCAATCAGAACGCCTGCTTGCAGCTGGGTACCCTTCGGGTGTACTTGTTTCCGTAGCCGATAGCACACTCAAGAACATAAAGGCTGAAACATGCCCGTCAGAGAAAGCTGACAACAAGAAAGTAGCAGTGATTCCATATTTGCGTAAGACGTCCCAGCGTCTAAAAAAGGTTGCCAGTCGAATAAATGTAAAAGTAGTTGTGTCTGCCCCTATCAAAACGAATCAGCTGATCAAAATGACCAGCCCCTACCGCAAAAAGCCTGTAATACGTGAAAAACAGCATCATACGCCCTTTGTAGAATGCGCGCTAGGGCTGGTTTATATGAAGTTCCGCTGTCGTGCGGAAAGCAATATATCGGGCAGATCGACCGATGTCTCAACGACCGCTTGAGAGAGCACAGACAAAACGTTAGCAACCACCGGGGATGGTCACTTGTCTGTTCACTGCCCCGACTGCGGCTGCGTGCCACTGTTTGAGTCATGCGTTGTCCGAGCGAAACATAAATAGCAGTCGGTACGAGAGATTATGGAGGCAGAATTGACTGTGAGAACGGGGTCGACGTGTGTGAGCGTGTCATCGTTCGGTTTAACAGATAAGGAGCTGGCTTTTCTTTGCATGGCTGCAACACGTGGGCAGTGGCAGTAAGAGGGTGGAAAGTGTGGACATGTCTGGATGTGTCTTTCCAATAAAAACGCCTTGAAAGTACCGCTTCGTGGTGTCTCTGTTCTCTTTCCTTGTCCTCGTCCGAATGCGCTATGAATTTTTCTTCACTGCAACACCAACTGGACCAGGAATCCGTACTAGTGGTCCAGCAGTCCCGTCTCCACAATGAAGTCCAGGAAGGGTCGGGTATTGGGGACCGTGCGTCCAGCGGCGAAGGTCAGGTGGGCGTCCTGGGTGGTACTCGAGGGCCCTCACTTGACGAACTCGTGCTGCCTGGAGACCCCGGCATGTCCCCAGGAGGTGGCCCAGGGTCGCCTCAGTGGCAGGGGCTTTACAGAAGGGGCATGTTTCTGGGGGAAATTGCGTCCTTATGAGGCCCTTATCGCCGGGGTCGAAGCTGCGCCCATGCGGATTCTCCGACGTGCCACCTCCTCGCGGCGGTTAAACAGCCAGGAATGTCCGACCCACGCGGAGGAAGAAGGGCAATATTTGAATGAAATTAAAACCAGCGGTAAACACAGGGCACAGAAGAAAACAACGGGACAAGTTGGGACTGCCAGCTTGTCCCAGCTTGTCCCGTCGTTTTCTTCTGTGTCCTGTGTTTAGCGCTGGTTTTATTCCATTCAAACATGTACCAACTAGCCCTAGTCCAACGCCTTCGGAAGAAGGGCAAGCGTAGAGCGCCGGAGGAGACTCCTTGTGAATAATCAGGGTGTCACTCTGCGACAATTGGAGCAGGGGTAGCGGCCTAGTCACCCTCTGAGGATGGCAGGTCGCGTCAGCGTCAGTGTGGGCAGGTGTCGAACGTCGATTCCACAGAACTCCCGCGGGGCACGGAAATGAGTTACCAATGCGATTCACATCGCAGGTCAAGTCGAGCGACTTGGCGACGCGTCGGAGTTCCCGGACTGTCTGTGTGGAGTCTGTGTACAAGTGAAGGCATGACGGCGTAGGCGAGACTCTAATGAGGATAACCCATCCCGGATCGCCAGACGTTCTGCCACGATTCGCAAGAATTTGGGCCAAGTTCTTTCTTCTGCACGTCCGGATGAGTGGGGACACACAGGGCTGGTGTGTAGGAGATTTTGGGCCATTCCTGCGTCGAGGTACACGTGCATTGCATCGGCTGTGCCATCCGACTCCGAGAGAAAGGGGTTCGGCTGGAGTGTCTGGTTATAAAAACGACGTATCCAGGTCAGTGGCCGGTTGTCTGTAGATTGGCTTCGGCTCCAAGGGTGAAGGTCAGGCGATTTTTGTAATATAACAGGTGACCTGGAATCGAAGTAGTGAGCCAACGCCGCAACAATAGGGAAGTGTTTGAAGTTTTAGGCCACGTGCCCTCCTCCTTCTGTTCAACAAGTTCGTCTATGGTGTTCAGCTGGGCCTCCGCTTGTAGCCTCGCAATTGGGGTCAGTCGAGGGAGGCCTACGACAATTCGTAAAGCCTATCAGGTTTACACTTTCCTGTAGGTCCCACTCCCTTCGTGTAAGATGCTGAAACTTGTCTTGCTATTGAAGCCGGTGTTGCAATACAGATCGAACTAGGATGCGTGCCATGCGACTACAGGCACCGCCGGTCCTCTGGGATATCCGTCCGAAGAGATCCAGCGTCTTGGAGGCTTTACCGCACATGGAGCGGATCCATGGAGCCGCGGACCTAGAGGCTTCTAGTCCAACTACAAGCACTCGCATTGACGACGCGATATTGAGGGCACGGCCGTTTAAGGCCCAGGTTAGCTGCGTCTGCGAAGGACGATGTCGGCCCAGCCTATTTGTGATCGACATGGAGCTCGTGTTTGCAGACGAAAGTGTCAAGCCGATCGTGGAACACCAATGCTCCGTTTTGTGTAGGGCCGTCTGGAGGCCTGCCTGCTGTCTGTTAAAATTTGCATGTACTCACCAGATTGTAATGTCATCGGCGCACATGAGAAGGAATATATCCGGAATGGTAGCTACCTGCCACGCGAGGTGAAGGGGTGTCACATTAAACAACACTGGTACCAACACAGAGCCCTAAGGTACTCCCCGCTCAGAGGAGAAATGCCCTACTTGTTCCTTGCCGATTCGTATAGAAAAGGTACGACTCGTGTCAGAATGGTCGGCCCAGCCTCTACTCGGCCGGCCGCCGGCTGGTCGTCGCAATTCGTTCGACCGGTTGAAATTAAGCCCCGATAGGATTATTGCCTTGAATGATGTGCCTTTTGTTTGTTAGTTTGTAGACTGTATCAAGCTTTAAGTGTACGTAGCTTCACACAAGCGCAGATGCGACGCTTCACTGAGTGGTACGCTAGTAGAAACATTTAATGCCAATTACAGGCAGGAGAGGTGTCAGCTAGGTCAATATAAGTACTAAGGAATTTAAATCGACGAGAGCTTTTACTTTACAGCGTAAAAAAAAGGTGTGGAAAGCACTTTTGCGCTGGCAGAAATAGCACAGCGGTCAGGAGCATAACCACACACTTGCGATTGCTTTTCTGCCTAAAGAACGTAGTCACTAGAGGTGAGACATTTGAGGGAATTTGAGGGATGCTTGTGGAAAACGTTGAGGGATGCAAAGGAGGAGGCCGTCGTCAATAGAAAAGGCAAATATATTGACACTATGTACAGGGAACCATCTTTCATGCCTCGCCTGGTCGTCTTCGTCTTCTTCCTATGCGTCTGTTGAACTAGGTGCCTGCGTCGTCTTCTTCGATATCGAAAGTATCAACATTCTCCCGCCCGACAAGAATTAAGCAAACGGGAATAACTATATCGATGCAGGTACTACTAGCCTACATTAGGGAATATTGTGTGTCAGTCCCGTGCCATATGGGTTGAGTCTACCGTTCATGTCCAGCCGGTATTCGAGTCATCCTTTTTTCTCACCTTAGGCCGTCGTTTTCTCCTAGAATTTGCCTTTCTTTCTCACTTTTGCCCTATGTTTTCTTTTGATGTCTGCGTCAGGCGACTGGGCGCAGTAGTATTTCCTGTGCAGTTCAGACTAGGCACTGACTGAGGATGTAGTTTACTTGACATCTTGCCTTTGCACCCGGTGGCCTGGTTGAAACCGTGAAAATTTACATCTTGTTCTGTGTGAACCTTCTCAGGATAACGCTGCCCGGGTTTCTTCGTTTTGTGAACACATCTAGTCGCCTCCGTAATCGTCGATGTCATCATGCTGGCGGCAGCATGTTTGCCTGGCCTCTTTCTTGGAGGAGCGAAAGTGTGGTGTTTTGTAGGGTTCCTCAATTCGTTTTCACGGTTTGCGGCTGTCGAGAGGTCGAAATCATTATGAGCAGTGCGTTCGAGAAGTTCGTATCTTGCGGCCCTGCCATCGTGGGGTAGTAGCTGCTGAGTCGAAACATGGTCAGGGTTGCCTCGTGGTGGTGTTTCTCTATTCTCGTCCGTTGAAGTTGCCTCGACTGTTTCGCTTAGCCCATCGTCATGTAGTCGCACAAATACCCCCTCATAAAGGTCCTTTATGATAAAGTCTGCAAAATACCTTCTAGTGGCAGGGAAGATCTCAAGCCCTCCTTGCACGTAGGGTTCGGCGGGATACCTTCCGAAGCTGGAGCGTGATCGTCGCCCACGATATACTCTTCTGGCGCTAATGCCACCGACACAGGTAGCTGCGAGACTTTATGACATTCTCTTTGCTGTGGATAGGGCGAACGCGGTATCATGGCGTCTTGAGGTCTTTGCGGAGGGTGCAAAGTTGTATGGCGTATCTCTAGCGAATCATCAATCACGTCTCTCAGAAAGGCGCGTGCCGTCGTTGTTACAGGTGAGACAATCATGTTTGAAGATCCTTGGGTTCGAAGAACGGTTATCGGAATGTCCACCGATGCCTTTGAAATAATTTGTGGGTAAAGGGTTTCGCTATTCTCACCGTGTCCCTTGCTTTCACTTGTACTAGTGGACTCATCTATCGGTCGGTGTGGCCTTCTGTCTTCTTTTCTGAGATGTAGCTCCTTAGGGGAAAGTGCTTTTCCTCCGTAAAGCCTTCGTTGAAGTGAGCCAACGATTCTGTGTGCTTCTTTGACAGACTCTAGAGCGTCGTCGTGTTGGCCGTCGACGCTAGTTACGCATGCAAGGGCATCCAGCTTCTCACTGATAGCAGCAAGTCGGTCGGCACTGTGCTGGAGCCTTGCTATGGAAACTGCGGCCTCAACATCTTGTGTTTGCTTCAGAGTTGGCGTCAATTCGGTGATGGGCTTCCGGTTGAAGTCGAGCAGGTTTTTCTGAACAATCCCGATCCGGTTCCGCTGTCTGGACGCCTCCTCCTCGCTTCGGGGTGAGCATGGCGGTCGAAGAATTGAATTCCGCTGCATGGCTCACCTCGTCGTGTCGCTAGACGTCCCGGGTTTTGGCACCATGTGGAAAATGTCCAGGGAGGAGAAGGAGGAGGCCGTCGTCAATAGAAAAGGCAAATATATTTACACTATGTGAAGGGAACCGTCTTTCATGCAGCCATCTCGTCGCCTCACCTGGTCGTCTTCGTCTTCTTCCTATGCGTCTGTTTAACTAGGTGCCTGCGTCGTCGTCTTCGCTATCGAAAGTCTCAACATTCTCCCGCCCAACAAGCACGAACATTATTTGAGAAATTGTCTAGTAAGCAGCTTGGGATGCTAAAACTTAAAAAATGTAAACGTACTATACGATATCTGCCTTATATTTCCGTTCGTGACAGCGCTGGATAATGGTAGAGTGGTCCGGAGCAGGAAGTGCATTATTTTGCGATTCGCAAGCTGAAATCCCCAAAAGAGCATGTTTCTAAGCTAATTTATTTGTTTTGGAAATCCCCAAAAGAGCATGTTTCTAAGCTAATTTATTTGTTTTGGGGTAATGTTTTCTATACTAGATTCACCATTTTGTGCTGTAACGTTTATTGCTCCACGAGTGAGTTCGCAGAACGCGTGCAGACTGACGCTGACGCGCTCGGGACGTCTCCTTGGCGTGGTGTTGCTCTAAGCACCGACTGCTTGCGGGTGCAGTGCCGAATCAGCCGATCCTTTGCTTGGTGCGAACACGCCTCTTGCGATACAGACACGACCCAGGTAAGGTCCAAAGGTTGTAACAAACTTCATCGCATTTGAGCCTCTCCGGTGATGCGGAGGGCATTCATCCACTGTGTACGACTTGTGCGTGTATACCACTGTGTACGATCGTTACGATTTCAAGCCAGTGCTGTCGCGCTTATCTGACGCATTTTACAGCCGACAACATGCAAAAGCGCGGTGTGCCAATTAGTGAGATATCAAGAAGTTCCATCCAGTGATAACGCGAATGCCAAGCATGTTTTTCCACAGAATTGAAACCGAAACTGGCTTCAGTTTCGGACATCGTCCAATCTGGTTTCGGACATCTGGGACATCGTCCAATCCCATTCGTATCTCGTATGCGCGTCGCTACTGTTAGTTGTTGCCGCCGCCGCAAATGTCGCATAGTTTTGTTTCTTCTTTCAGGCTTTATGGATTAAATACTGCTCTATTAATTGGACCAACGATGATAAGTGTGTTCATTTGAGCCAGTCATGGAATGCATACAAAAACAGAAGTTTGGCAACTACACTTCGGCGTCCCTTTAATGTATATACTTTAGAGTTACACACTTTTAATTGGGGCTAAACATTTCGGCTACACTTACCTCTCGTTAATGGAGAAACGTGCGTTTCCAACAATGTACGATATGTACGTTCCCAAAATCCGGCCTGTGCCTTTTCGAGCCGTTATTATTGCACAGCTGACACAGAAAAAATTGCAGAAATTCAGTGAATTGTCTACTAATGCGTAGCACTCTTATGCCGCTTGTCTAGAGTTTCAGTTCTTTAAGCCAGATACGGCTACGAGTATCGAAAGGCATATTATTTTAGGTCCTTCAAAGTTTTCTTTTGTTTAATTTCGCCAATGATGTAAATTTATACCATTACAGCGGTCAAGGTCTTTGCTTCGCTAATTACGTTTTTTTTTTCGCATGTCCAAGGCATACTGCAGAGTGGGTCCGTTGATGCCATTTTTTATTTCGTATTTCCAACGTTATTTTTCGGACTTTCCTCGTTGATTCTTCGGTTCTGGGGTCAGATGTAAAGGTGGGTATTTTTTATTTTGTTAGATCATTTGCTAAAACCTTCGTTTTTCTATTTTTCTTATTCTGCATTTTTGAGGCACTGCAAGGCGTTACACGGTTTCTCGCCTCTTTCGCCATTTTAATTTCGTGTTTTGAACGCTTTTTGTAGACTTTTTCCGTTTATTCTTCGGGTTTGGGGAAAGATAAATAAGATCAATATTTTTTATTTTGTAAGATCATTCTCCCTAAAATTTTACTTCTACTATTGCTTAGTTTCTTTGCTTTTTCAGAAGTTTGTCCGACCAATCATCTCCATTTGCGCAATTATAACAAATGAGGGTGGAACTTCCACCCAATATGCACTTTTGTGGAAATGCAGGGCGTTACAGGGTCCCGGCTGTGGGGATACGTTGCAAAGAATGCTACGGATTAAAATGTAGGCTGGAAATGTTTCGATATTCCGGGCTCTGGACCTCTGCGTGTATACGCCACGAAGTTTGAAACGTCTTCCTTTTTTTTATGTCGTGGTCAACCTTAGCCACACGGACTGCGTGGCACGCAGTTTTCCGCAGCTTAGCGGAAAACCGAGATGAGCAAAACTTATGTCGGCGACACGCTGCCACGAGCAGAAAGCACGTCCTTTCTTAGACATTTGCTTTCACGACTGACAGTACATTCGACACGTTATTTTAACAAGCCTTCATATACCATTTTTTAAAGCGGGAGGAGGAACACATTTTATTAAGCTACTGCAGTGGTTGTTGGAGCCGTTTCTCCTTCGGGTGGAGTAGCTCTGTGCAAGCAACACTAAACCACACAGTGTAGAGGTGTCCCGGTTGCCTCACAACGGCGACATTGCGTCAGATAGCGACAGCGCGTTTGGCGGGATGGGAAGACAAGTAGACAAAAAGTAGACAAAAACTTGAAGCGCAGGCGTTCGCTTGCTTTCCTTCCCGCCACGTCTTACGTGCTGTATCGCTTTATCTCAAGGTTATTCTTTCTTGCATGCATTTTGCACGCGCCGGGCGGTCGCTTTGGCAAACGCGGCCGGCTCGTATCAGATGCTGCGCAGCTGAACTAAAACCAGTTCTAGTTTCCAGATTCAGGGTGGGTACGCTTATGAGTAACTGATCCTTGACCTTTCGAGACACTCGGAAGCTTCTGCAACTATCCCCCTTCAGGCCTTCGTGTAACTCTCATAGCTATTTTCTTTTAGGGGAGAAGCACCTTAAGGCCGAGGATTGTCCGGCGTCCGGCGTCCGAGCTCACGGCACAGCACTGTGTAAATTGAAACATCTGTGACCAAAAGGTTCAGAAAAGGTTAACAAGAAAAAAATAAAATGTTCACAAAAGGTTACAGAGAGAGAGAGAGAGAGAAAGAGAGAGAGAGAGAGAGCACCGTGTAACTCGAAACATCTGTAACAAAAGGTTCACGGAAGGTTAACAAGAACAAAAAATGTTCACAAAAGGTTAGAAAGGGAGAGAGAGGGGAGAGAGAGAGACAGCACCATACCGTGTAAATCGAAACATCTGTGAACAAAAGGTTAACAAAAGGTTAGCAAGAACAAAATAAATGGTTCACAAAAGGTCAGAGAGAGAGAGAGAGAGAGAGACGCAGCACCGTGTACATCGAAACATCTGTGAACAAAAGGTTCACAAAGGGTTAATAAGAACCAAATAAAAGGTTCACAAAAAGTTGGAGAGAGAGAGAGAGAGAGAGTGAGAGAGAGAGAGAGACCAGACCGTACCGTGCAAATCGAAACATCTGTGAGCAAAAGGTTCCCAAGAACAAAATAAAAGGTTCACAAAAGGTTAGAGAGAGAGAGAGAGCGAGAGAGAGAGACATCACTGCACCATGTAAATCGAAACATCTGGGAACAAAAGGTTCACAAAAGGTTAACAGGAACAAAAAAAGGTTCACGAAAGCTTAGAGAGAGTGAGAGAGAGGGAGAGAGAGAGAAACAGTTCCGTACCATGTAAATCGAAACATCTGGGAACGAAAGGTTCACAAAAGGTTAACAAGAATATAAGGTTCAAAAAAGGTTAGAGAGAGAGAGAGAGTGAGAGAGATACAGGGAAAGAGAGAGAGAGAGAGGGAGAGAGAGGTGCACAGCACCGTGTAAATCGAAACATCTGTGAACAAAGTGTTCCCGAAAGGTCAACAAGAACAAAATAAAAGATTCACTAATGGTTAGAGAGAGGGCGAGCGAGACGCACAGCACCGTGTAAATCGAAACATCTCTGAACAAAAGGTTCACAAATGGTTAACAAGAACAAAGAAGGTTCACAAAAGGTTAGAGAGAGAGGGGGGAAGAGAGAAAGCACCATACCGTGTAAATCGAAACATCTGGGGAGAAAAGGTTCACAAAAGGTGAACCAGAACAAAATAAAAGGTTCACAAAAGGTTGACAAGCACAAAGTAAAAGGTTCACAAAAGGCTAGAGCGAGAGAAAGATAGAGAGGGAAAAAGTGACGTTCAGCACCGTGTAAATCGAAACATCTGTGAACAAAAGGTTGACAAAAGGTTAACAAGAACAAAATAAAAAGGTTAACAAAAGGTTAGAGAGTGAGAGAAAAAGAGAGGGAGGGAGGGAGAGAGAGAGACAGCACCGTACCATGTAAATCGAAACATTTGTGAATAAAAGGTTCACAAAAGGTGAACAAGAACAAAATATACGGTTGACAAAAGGTAAGAGAGGGAGAGAGAGAGCGCTCCTGGAGAGCCGGGCCGCGCATGCGCGAGGAGCGTTGGATTGGATTGACTTGGATTGGATTGGATTGAAATGGATTGGATTGTAGTGGATTGGATTACTATAAATTGGATGGTATTGAATGGGATTGGATTGGAAATCGTTTTAGCAGCAGTAAGCACTCTCGTGGGTGATTTACGGTAAGAACGATCCCCAGTGCTTCGTCCACTCGTCATGATTTAATTCGTGGAGTTGCGTGCATTTTTTCTTCTAGTAGCCTCCGTCGGCTGAAAGATTTAGCGCTTTATCTTATTTATACACACTGCAGCCTTTTTTCAGGGCTCTTGTAGGAACGGCTATGCAGATAGAACAAAATTAATTCAAAAACTGGAGCACACCGCGTAGTTTAAACTGGTTTACTATACTGAAAATGCGTTATTTTTATGCCAACGGGCATGCTATTGGAAATAAATAAAAATGCAAAAGCACATGGGTGATTCCACGAGCGATTCCATATTCCATGGGCGATTGCATATTCCTGTGAGTTATGCACAAGCTAGAGAATGGCGTAAAACTGCAATCCGTTTTTTTCACCATGCCCACTTTTCGAGAAAACGAATTGCAAAGGTGGGCCGGCGGCGCGCGATTTCCAGCAGCTGCAGTTTTTTCCAATCTTGGGGCTTTGCGCACAGCAAGTTTTGATCATTCTGACTTAAATTTGTTTTAAAACTTAAACTACGCCAAAATTACTAACAGGTGAAAAAAAATTTTACGCTCTGGCGTGAACAAATTTGAAGAAAAAATGGCAGCATCTCCACTCCCTGGATGATGGAGAGGGTGCGGAGTACGGGGACTCGAAATTACATCCAAGTTGCGCCTTGCCGTTATTCGATTTGAGCCATGATTTCCACCTTGATTATTCCCTAAATGAAACTGCAACTCAAGGCTCAAATCGAATTTCGCTTGATTTTCGCTTAATGGTGGTGTGTGCTCGCACGGACGCGGACGGAGTTTGGGAGGTCCTAATGTACTCTACACCGTTACAGGCGAGGGAGTAAGCCGTTTGACTCTCGGGTTCTAACTCACGGTCGTAGCCCAATGGGTAAGTCGACTGACACTAACTCTGTCTAGTCTACCAGACACATGCTCAAATCCTGCCGGTGCCTGTGTAATTTTTCATGATTGTAAATGCTATGTGCACGGACGTGGACGGACATTGTGCGGTCCTGAGGTACTCCGCACGTAAAATTGTGAAATAGCGCCAGACGCCAGATTGTCGCTAACTTTGACGCCCCCTATCTCCGTATCTGTAATTGTGACCAACTTGTAAGTAAGAGGTAATATCGACCAGATAAGTATAACATACCTGTAAATATCGCCTGTCTTGGAAAAATACAAGCACACGCAAAAAAGAAACATTGACTGCTGTGCTTTTTCTAACACAGCGTAACTTTAAAATAAAAAAAAATTAGCAGTGGCTTACCTCGGCTATGCCAGGATATACGAAGCGTGAGCCAAGGTTCAGCTGGTTATTCTTAGCTTTCCTCGTTGTCTAGGATTAGCTTGATTATCATGCTTACTGCTGCTTCAATGACGCACACACGGTATACGAATTGTGTGACACATGTATGTTTATCAAGCGGCTCCGGCGCAGCGTCACCAATCGCCCCAGAGCTACGCTGGCTCCACAGGCGCACGCCCTGTATTGTTGCGGCGTCCGAGCCATCGGTTGCACACCCGGCCACCCCTCGCATGATCATCAAGTGGACCGGACCACCACGTGCGCAACGGAAGTCGGCGAAGGCGCTGTGCGCGGGGGGTGTGTGAGAGACGCCGGGCAGCGAGCAACGTTCTGAGCGCCGTGAGACGTCGCTGTTCCTCGCGCATGCGCAGCACGGCTCTCCAGGAGCCACGCAAAACTGCTCAACCTCGGCCAGTGTAGCTCACGCTGCAAAATCCCGGTCTCGATTGCCTTCAAAATTGGTCAAAAGATACTCCTCAGGAGGATCTACAATACTGCTGGAAAACATGTTGCATCGTTTTGTTTGTAGCGATGTTATAGGCGGCTGAAATCACGCGGTCGAGACGCGCCTCCGCGCCGTGAGATCGATTACTCCCGCTTCTTTTCTTGCTTCGCGCTTTGATAAAGAAGTGCCTTTTCACCTTCTGCGGCTACACCAGGACTTTTCAACCTTTGACGTCCTTCTAAGGATAAATCCGACTTTTTAATCTTGTTATTTGGGATGTTTTACTGAATACATAGCTTGCACGTGACGTCACCACCGCCCTTTCTTGTGCGCTGCTCCCAGCTTCCTTAGTGCTGTTCGAGATAAGAGCGCCAGATAAGTTCCCTGCCTTTCGCTGTCCACGCGGTTCACCAACTGGCAGCGATCGCGACATCAGTGCAAGCTATGTATAGGGGTTAGCACAGGTACGCCTGTGGCAAAGGCCCGCCAAAAAGCGCGTCTTTGCCGGCGTAATTTTTCTTTAAGCAAAAAACAACAAGCAGGGTCATAAAACATACAGTTTTCTTGGTTGACGACTGCCGTAACTGACCCATGGCCGGGAAGGGCAACAAAGGGGGCGCATTGATCTCCCAATGGTAACAACAGTGAAAAAAAAAAACAACTAAAGCACTTCTACTCAATGTGAAAGCTGTCGGAAGTGCAGAGCAATGATTCACCATAATGGGCTGTACCATCGTTATTAGCTCACTGTTACCACCCCATGCAATTAAAATTTCCAGCCGTTGCAGAGCTCGCGCGCCCCAGCCTCAACTTGCCCCAGCGGGAGTTCTGTTCTTTTTCTGCTTGCTTTAATTTCGTATGCGGAAGCTGTTTTGTGCCATTTCGAACGCGCTATTTTCTTCTTGCGCGTGGAGCCTTTCTGCGTCATTTTGAACGAGCCTTTGCTTGCGCGGCCGCTTGGTTCTAAAAATCAACCCAACGAGTGTTCCTAACTAAATGAACACGGGTGCTGCTGGTTGATTTCGTATATTTCGCCTCAAATGTACATATACAGTAATACCTCGTTAACTCGAAGTCGTAAAAACCAGGGAAAATTTTGAGATAAACGGATTTTCGAGATAAGCAAAGTTGCGCTAATCGCCGGGAAAAATGAGCGCTCTTCAGAAAAATCACTACTACTTACCGGCTCTTCAGCGGCAGTTTCTAATCTTTCTTCTCGTGCAGGTTTAAAAAAGAAAAAAATAACATACAAGAGACTTGGGTTTTTGCCGCACTGCCATTTTATTTAGCAGATAAAAACTGCCTAATGCTCGTCTGCTTTGCGGTCGTACAAAGAGAAAAAAAATAACATACAAGAGAATTGGTTTTTGCCGCACTGCCATTTTATTTAGCAGATAAAAACTGCCTAATGCTCGTCTGCTTTGCGGTCGTACTCGGGCCTAGGAAGGCGTCCTCCAGCTGCTTGACGCATCGCATCAGTCGATCTTCCCCGCCGCTGCACTCGACCTTTTTTCGAAGCAAGCGCAGCAAATTTCTCGTCTCAGAAGATGTCGGCACCTCTCGAGGTGGTTCGTCATCGCCGTCGTCTCCGCCGTCCCCTACGTTAGTGGCCGTTTGAACGAGCCGTTTTGAGATCGTTCAAACGAGCCGTTTTGAGCTCGCTCGTTTAGTGGCCGTTTGAGCCGTTTGAGCGCGGCTAAATAAGAAAAAAAATTGACGGACTTCAGGCGTGGGCAGCATCGCGCGATTCTTGTGAAATGATCCGGCGGCGGAATTTTCGTTCCACTCCCAGTCAATATTTCGAGTTATCCGCAATCCGACCCAAAAATTCTTCGAGATAAAGGGGAAAAATATACATGGGACGTATAGGAAAATGTTCGGTGCCCCGGAAAATTTCGTCTTAGCCGATTTTTCGAGATATGCGAGTTCGAGTTAACCAGGTATTACTGTAGTTTTTTTTGCCCTAACCAACGGGGAGATGTAGGACAAGCGCCTGTGGTTCACGAGTTTCGAACACTTATGACTATATAAACCGCTTGTCTTTCGACGCCTCTGGGATACGCCGCGAACGACAGCGTTACGACGCAACGCCCTGTTGCTCTACTTGGGTCCAGCGAGCGAGCTACGATGACAAGGCGAGCGCCTGAAGTGCTCTGCACTTAAAACTCACTTCTCCGCAACGGGCGCATTTCCGCAGGCGACGCAAGTTGGATTCGCTCCAGTAAAGCAATAACATCTCTCTTCACCAAGGGTACAAATATACCGACTATTGAAATAACCGATACGATAGCGAGCTTCTGCGTTTGGACAACCATGATTCCAGCAGCGGCTGCGACTATAAAGTTTCTTATAATACACACTAGAGAGTAACATGGCGGTAGCGTCTATGCGGCTCATATCAAGGCAGTCTATGTCGTCATGGGCCGCCATTATACCGTGCGCGCGCCTTAGCTTCGTCATTCACTTGTACTGAAGCGTCTTAGTGACCGTACATTCGAACACAGCCCCACAAAAACAGACAAAGAATGGTGTGTCATTATGTACCGTATTTACCCGATTCTAACGCGCACTTTTTTTCCGAAAAAATAGGCCGAAAAATCGCATGCGCGTTAGAATCGGATACAAAACCGTAACTGCCGAAACAGCAGAAATTTCGTCCCACCCATCGCCATCGCCATCTCAAGATGGCGCCAAAGCTTTTAGCAACGATTTTTCGGACGCAGCAAGCCTAGGTGCCTAGGCTTTGTTATCGGATTTCACTTAAATCGTCAAATCGTTTCATTTGCGCGCTTGATAACAGCAATGGCAGCATCGGCTCCCACGCGTTCAAAACGAGCGGTCGGCTCTCGGGATGGGCGTGCGAGGCCAACACCACCTAGACTGCTTGAAAAAAAAAAGTCGAGGTGGTGTTGGCGAGGCGTGGGCCACGATCCCATAGACCATGGTTGAACGTTCGTTCAGAAGTGTGGCATCGCGAACGCGCTTGAAGGCACTCAGGCCGAGATGTTGTGGTCAGCGGAGAGCGACGAGGAGTGAGATGAGTGAGATTACTTCAGGAAATAAATAGCCCGTTTCTCTCGCATTCGTTTGTCTGGGTCACAAAGTCCCGTGCGCGTTACAATCCGAGGTGAAAGTTTTTTCGGTTTTCTTGCCAGGAAAATCGGGTGCGCGTTAGAATCGGGGGCGCGTTAGAATCGGGTAAATACGGTAAGTGGAAAATAGAACAGGTTCTTTTAAAATTAAGGAAAAAGGAAGTAAAGCGTAATTTCGCCGGAACGGTTGTGCCTGCTATTCTGCAGTCCAAGTTGGAAGTTAACAACAATGTTAATATTTTGGGGGAAACCCCTTAGAGACGCTTATTTTATTAATTTTACCATTATTTCAAATAATAAGTTGTTGGAAGAGCTTACAACTGTTTTTGATCGTGCCTATGGAAACGTCGCCTTAGTGGTGAACCGCTGCACCGACCGTCAGCTACAGTTTAAGAAAAACTTGCTGCGGAGCGGGTTGGTTCATACTTGAAGGAAAAAGAAAACGTGGCGTTAAACAGTCGTGGATGATGACAAGATAGGACGGATAAAGGCGCCCGTATCTGTCGTATCTTGTCTTCGTCAAAGCGCATTTGGTTCCTTTTTCTGTCAGCTACAACTTCCCCGGCGGAATATTACCCTCTCAGTCATACGTTCCTTCGACTCCGGCATCACCAACGTTAGGTACGATCATGCACTGCCGGCTCTTTTACCGACTACAAAGTTGTCACGGCTCACAGCTACCACAGAACAGGGAGGATTTCGGCTACCTCGTAGACGTGTTAATGCATAGTGAAGAAATCAAATCCCCAAAACCGCTTAAGAATTCAATTTTCCTGCCAAGCCCATGTCAAGAACTGTTGTCTTCCTATAACCCCCCACGACGCCATGGATTCCCACATCAAGTTTCCTCTCTAGTATACCTACTAAGAAGAGTACTCTAAGGCTGTTACGCGCCGATACTGGGAGGAGAGGCCGCGAGCGCGTGAACTTATTGTGAGGCTAGGTAAAGGGTCGGTTATAATAAAGGACCTAACACGTTCAGCTGTCTAAAATTTGTTTCGTAGTCTTCAGGATGCAGCCCTGTCCATTTTAGGAGCGAAGCACCTTAAGGCCGGGGCTTGACCGGCGTCCGTGCTCACGGCACAGACACCGTGTAAATCGAACCATCTGTGAACAACAAAATGAAGAGTCACAAAAGGTTTTAGAGAGAGGGAGGGAGAGAGTGCTCCTGAAGAGCCGTGCTGCACATGCGCGAGGAGCATTGGATTGGAGTGGATGGAATTGGATTTGGATTGAATTGAAATGGAATGGATAGAATTGGATTAATTTGAATTGTATTGGATTGGATTGGACTGGAAATCGCTTTAGCAGCAGTAAGCCCACTCACGGGTGATTTTTTCGGTTACATTTTTCGTTAATTTTTTCGGTTACATAGCCCCACAACAAGGCGGGACATTTTAAATGCCCCTTACAAGAAATTTCGCTGTGCTGTGTTTGAAAGCGCGAACGTGGAAGTTGTAACAAAAATGTTATAAGCATTTCACTTTATTTTATGGTCATGATCATGTCTTCTGAGATGTTTAAATAGAAACGAAAATTTTCGAATCACAGCCACGTCATCCAGCGAATTACCAGGCGTCCGCGTTATTTCCCTTTAATCGTGCCAAAACTCTCGCGCATACGACTTTTTCTGTCAGTTTACTCGTGCTGTCACCGAAACACTGTTATAACTAAATTGCACAGTAGGCTTTTGCACGCTGTAGGCGGGTCCTGGTAGACGTTGGTGTTTTTCTGCCCCTCCTGCTTGGACCCCTTGTGGGGTCTGCAGTAAATCAACTGCAGTTTTTTTTTGTATTTTCCCATTATTCAAACAAGTTCTATATTTTTTAAACAAGGGCCCCCTTTTTAACAAGTGGCCGGTTTGGGGTCAGTTACGGCAGTCGCTACACCGAGAGAACTCTTTGTTTAGTACATTGCTATTTTGTTTCTTGCAAATAGAAAAGTTACGCCGGCAAAGGCACACATTTTGGCGTGCCTTCGCCAAAGGCGTAGCTGTGCAGCGCCTATTCAGAAAAAAATGGCAAATGAAATAGAATAAAAAGCCGCATTTATCTTTACAAGGACGTCAAAGATTGAAAAGTCCCTGGTGTAGCCGCAGAATGCGAACAGGCATATTTAGGGGCGAAACACCTTATAGGACCTGCCTTTGTCCGTGGCTTGTCCAAGGGCGTCCGCGTACACAGTGTTGCACATGCGCGAGGAGCATTGGATTAGACTGGATTGGATTTGGATTGGATTAAATTGAATTGTATCGCATTGGACTGGATTGGAATTGTATATACTCTACACATGCGTTGTCAGTCATTTACATGCGCGAGTGGGCAATGCCACGGACATTTACGCTAAGAACGATCCCCAGTGCTTCACCCACTCGTCTTGATTCTTTTCGTGGAGATGCGTGAATTTTTTAAGTGCAGAGCACTTTAGGGGCTCGCCTTGTCATCGTAGCTAGCCCCACGGCGTACCGTCATCACGGCGTTCCACGCAAGCATCGAAAAACAAGCGGTTTATATAATCATAACCATTCGAAACTCGTGAACCGCTGGCGCTTGTCATGCATATCCCCGTTGTTACACGTAAACAAAACTGCAGGCCCAATTGAGGCAAAATACATGTAATTAACCGGAAGCCCCCGAGTTCATTTAGTTAGGAACGCTCGTTGGGTTGGTTTTACAGTGAAGCGGAAAAAAAATGGTAGTGCAAGAAAAAAATGGCGCGTTGCCAACTGCGCAGTAAGGCGCCTGCACGTGCGGAATAAAAAGCAAGCACAAAAAGAACACTCCTGCTGGCGCAGTTTCAGGCAGGGGGCATGCAAGCATGGCGAAGGCTGGGAATTTTCAATGCGTTGGACAAACCTCCGTTGAATTAATCAGGAGAGGAGTGAGACAGGGCGGCGAAGAGCGTGATGGGTGGTAGCAGGTGAGCAGATAACGGCGCCACAGCCAATTATGGCGAATCACTGCTCTGCACTTCCGACAGCTTCAACGTTGAGTGGAACGGTTTTAATTTTTTATCCTAGCGCGAAGACAGAAAAGCCGCGGGATTGGCGGACCACACGCCACAGAGACGCGTCTCGAACGTGTGATTTCAGTCCGCTTATGACTTCGTAACGAACAAAATGACGCGACCTGTATTTCAGCAGTACTGTTGACCCTCTTGAGTCTCCTTCCTCGAATTTTAAAGGAAATAGAGACCGGGTTTTTCTGTAAAGTTACACATTTTTATAAAAAAGCACAGCAGTCAATGCTTTTCTGCGTGTGCTTTTATTTCTTTCCTAGACAAGCGATATTTTACAGACATGTTTATATTTATCTGGTCGACATTGCCAATCACTTACAAGTTGGTCACAACTAGAGATACGGAGATAAGGGCGTCAAAGTTAGCGACAATCTTGCGTCTGGCGCGAATCGACAATTTTTCTTCTAATTTTTGTGTTTACAGCAGAACGTAAAACATGTTTTGAAATGCTGGTCATTTTGGTGTAGTTTTTGTTTTAAAACAAATTTTAGTCCGAACGATCAAACCTTGCCGTGTGCAAAGCCCCAATGTTGGAAAAAACTGCCGCCGCCGGAAATCGCGCATCGCCAGCGTAACCTTTGCAATCTGTTTTCTCGCAAAGTGCGCGCGCTAGAAAAAAAAAAACGTATTACAGTTTTAAGCTAATCTCTAGCTTGCGCATAACTCATGAAAATATGTGAAAAAACAAAAATGCGCACGTACACGCATGTTCGTTCTCTCGTGGAATCACCCACTTGAACCCATCAATTTTATATTCATTTTGAAGAAACAGTAATGTAGTCACAGGTGAAGTCAAAAAAGTTAAAAAGCGTTCCGAAACCCGCGCGGGTTTCTTGTTCAAAGAACACTCATTTGGGTTCAAAAACCTCTTTCAACTTTTGAGCTGGTCGGTGACCGCATTACTCGCTCTTCCTGCGGTGTCTGACCTGACGGACTTTCGTCGAACCCTTGATTATATGAACTTTATAGTGGGGATAGAATTTCCTCGATAGAGAGCATACTGGTATCATCGAGTTGCGAGTTTCACCTGCAAGGAGGGAATGGTTTTGAAAGAAACATGTGATGGCATACATGCAGGTAAGTACTAGTTGCCCCGTGAATACAGACTTTGTCCTTATTTTCACGTCACATATTCAGAAGTAAGCCCATGTTCAATTGTAGCCTTTACCGAGGAACCCAAAACGTGTGAGCAGTGGTGACCGTTGCAATTATTTATATTGGCGATATTTAAAGAAGCTAGATGAGGAACGTACCTGTACCTCACTGCGGCGCTCCAAGGAAAGGCACTTCGACGCCATTGGAAGAATTTTGTTGCAATCATAAAAATGATCACAATAACGTCTGCAGCATAAAAAATTAGATCTTATTTCTTCCAATTGGTTGGAACAAAATTATGAGGCAGGTCTTTAATTTTTTTATTGCCAATAAATCATACTTTTGGAAATGCGGAAATATAGAATAAAAACTGAAAGCTTGTGCAACCGAAGGAGCCAGGCAAAGCCGCCATTTATGCACTCACGTCTTTACCGCAAACTACCGATCCCCTTACACACGTGGTGCACGGCATGACAAGAAGTGGTTGCCGTTAAGGGGCAACTGTCCCGGTGGGGGAGAGGCCTATTTTGAGTCCACAGATTTCTTTCCTCCTCAACAAATTGGTTTCCGCAAGGGTGTGTCTACCCAAGACCTCTTTTTCCTCCTAGCTCATGACTTTGACCCTCCTCCTCCTTCCCAGATACAAGCCATAGTGACCCTGGATGTGCGCAAAGCCTTCGGTAACCTTGCCCATGATCCTCTCCTAAATATACTTGCTTCTACCGGCTGTGGGCCGAAAATGTACGGTTACATTGCTGCATTTCTGCGCGACCGCACGGCCAAGTTCCGTCTCCCTGAGCACGAGGTCGCGGGTTCGATTCCCGGCCACGGCGGCCGCTTTTCTGATGGAGACGAAAAGCAAAAACGCCCGTGTGTACGAGATTTCGGCGCACGTTAAATATCCCCAGGTGGTCAAAATTAAACCGGAGCCCTCCACTGCGGCGCGCCTCAACGCCTTAAAACCCCATAAGCGCGTTAAACCCCATAATCAAACAATTTGTTTTTCGCACAATTCGGCGCTTAATGCTTTCGCATTAAAATAGAATTATCGGATGATTTGTACACGCACGGCGTAGCCAGCATAAGCAGCCACACCGCCATCAGCATCGACTGCGAAGAAGCTCCTGCTCGTCCAAGAAAAATCACCATTGAAGGCGCCCTCTGCCAAACCATCACGAATCTGTGTGCTCTGATTTGAGTAAGACTACACTCGACGATGCGCGCGTTGAGTGGTTCCCGGAAAACCTAGGCGATATTGGGTACGGAACCATTCCCAATATCCAAACCGGAAATATGCACCGGAATATCCAAACCGGAAATATCGGTTCCTCTGGCGCCCCCGGATCTGAACACACTTGACTGGGCAAGAAGGTGCTTGCAGACCGCAAGATCGGCGTTGGTTGCGACAACTGAGACCCCGCAAACTTTGTGCCATTGCCCGAAGGCTTAGAAATTTCGCTACACAAGAGGCGTACTGGAGCAACGTTTGGGGAAGATGTCATCTCAAACGTCTCAAACGGCGTAACTACGAGCGCAAGAGAGCCCACCACCAGAACAGGTGTTCGAAACATGGGAAAGCCGGACCCAGGGTGGACGACCAGTGTCAGGCAGACTACAGATCCCCTACTGTGGAGGATCTGTGGTTCACGATGACGAAAACAGCACAAAGTAAGCAACGACAGTAGAGAGAGGAACGACAGCACAGCGTTCCTGTTTCTGCTCTCGTTGTTTACTTGGTGCGGTTTTTGTAGCGTGCGCTACACTGGCTGAGGCTGAGCAGTTTCGCGTTGCTCCTCCAGAGCCTTGCTGCGCATGCGCGAGGCACAGTGACGTCTCACGGCGCACAGCTGGCGCTCCGGAGCCGCTGCGCTCGCCTCGCCGGTCTGCGCATTCCAGATGAGTGACGTCATAGCCGCGCCAGGCGCACTGGCGCCGGCGCGTGCCCAGCTGTGCGCCTCGGTTGCGCAGTAGCGAAGTCCGACGCTGCGCCGGAGCCGCCTGCCGTCTTTGTGGCAAAAGAGAAGCAACCAGACGTTGAGCAAAAATAAATACACATGTTTCACGTAATGTTCATACCGTGTGTGTGTCATTGAAGTACGATAAGCTAATCCTAGACCACCAGGAAAGCTAAGATTAACCAGCTGAACCTTAGCTAACGCTACGTATATCCTGGCATAGCCGAGCTAAGCCTCCGCTAATTTTTGTCATCACGAGTCTAAAACTACCCAGCTTACCGTCCACCTACTGTGGGATGGCTCCGACTTCCAAGGTAACTGAATCTAGTGCCCTGATCCCGGTATCCGAACACCGATCTGCTTGGCATAACTGGGATTCGCGGGCGTTGTCCACTCGCCGTAAGAGGGCAGTCGCCTGGCGCTCCGGACACCGAGGACCGCACAATCCCACATGAGGTATCAGATGCCCCACTTAACTTAATGACAAATTCGAAATTAAGAGCGTTGTGCATTCGTTGTTTTATTAGAAAGATATTTCGTTCCGCACAACAGACTCTGGTGCCTTTCTAAGCAGCGTTCGTTCCTCCGCCTTACAATCGTACTAAAATTAGTCATGTTCCATCAAATATTACCTGATGATGACGACGCTGATTTCTAGCTATGAAGCATTTATTTTTTTTTCGGATATTATCACGTGATTTACGAGTAATAATTGTTAACATCGGGCTGCTTGGTTGCTCATTCATCCAGGTGAGCATAAATCCGGAAAACCGTAAACTTTAACAAGATTTACACACCTAAAAGTGTAAATCACTGGCCATAACAGCCTAGCAAAAAAAGGAAAACACCCTGTAAGGTGTTTTGTCATTTAAAGCACCCCACACCCTAGCAAAAACAAAAAAAAACACCCTTTTAAAGGGAGTTTTATCGTTAATTACACCCTTCCAACTGTTTTTCTCTGTTTTTTGGTAGGCTGTAAGGGCGTTGGTTATGAACAAAATAGGTGTAAATAATTTTACAGTGTACGAAAAAAGCAACTTCGGAAACAACGCGAGATTTAATGATAAATTTTTTACGTCGAAATGTGCCACTGAAAAACGAATACCACAAGCAAGCATCCTGGCATTTTGGCATCGCATATTATTTTATACCTTACAGTTGTGAAAGAGAGAGCGGTGTCTTTAGCGTCACTGGCGATGTTACCCTGGCGAGGACGCGTGTCTTGCTACGCCAGATGGTTAAAGGAACTATGATAATAAAAATAAGTCGACGATGATGACGATAATCCGCATACTTGCAGAGAGTTATTTATAGACACTGGTCCGGTCTTGATGAGCAATATCTAACGCATACTTGCAGATATGCGTGATTCGGAAACAAAGTAGCTATAACAACTGAGTCTTATTGTCGGACATTTATCGGCGATGGAGTAAGCTGCTGCTAGAAATACGGTACAGCAGTTAGTTAGCGGCACACACGTATCGTCCGAGTCTGTTTCGAGGCTGTTTACGCTTCCTGTGTCACTTTCATACTACTTAGGAAAAGCAGTACAGCTTTGGCCACACGGTGATCTCGCTTAGGTCACGACCAGGGGCCAAACATGTCACTCACTTCCTATATACACTCAGATACATTGTGGGCTCAAGGAACCGCGCACAGTCAAAAATGAGATGGCCTGAGGTTCGCGCACGTCACAAAGTAGGCACAGTGAGGAAGTGGTGTGTTGTAGCTTGAAAAGCAAGTGTCTTGTGCAGGCGACATTCAGTCGCATGCAATGTAGAACTGCTTCGTCATGCATAGTAAGACCTTGGGGCGTTTTGAAATTGCAGCCCTCGGTTTTGTTCTTGCTGCAGATACCAGCTAACACTTTGCATTTAGTCCGTTGGATTCTTCACACCTTGGGAAGGTCCTTGTACTCTTCACAAATTTGCAATGCTCCTTCGCTGTGCTGTTGGTCTAGTGCCGGCAGGAGTTCGGTGAAGTAGAACTTTCGTAGCCTGGGCATGCAGGCAGCTACAAAGTCTGGCGCGAAGGGCACCTCCACCAGGATGTCATTCCTTGCGCTCCAGACGTAAAAATAGCACAACATCTTTCCCGCGCAAAACATGGCGAACTGCACTTGGTGATAGTAGCCGTTGGGACCGTTCTCCAAGAGAACGTAGTTGTCTGCTTCCAGCCTCACGTCGTACTTTCCTCCCCTGATGAGCTCCAGGCAGTCCGTCACGTGTGGGCATTTCACTTCTAAAATTGCGTCAGCAGAGGTTAGAACGCCGTCGGGTGATGCGGCCAACCAAGGGGCTTCTGGTGATACAAAAATGCCGCAGGGCATCACGCGGAGTCCTGTGTTTTTCGTGAACTGCTCACGAGCGACTGCTTCGTAATTTAGGCCATGTCGTGTGGCTTCATTTCCCGCGAAGGTTGGATTAATGATTGCATTCACTGCATTTTCGCCCTGGGTAGAGTCCTTTTTCGGGATTCTTTTTACATTGGACGAGGTAACCCTCAAGCGCCTTGCCACAGACCACAGGGCGTTATTCTGGCTCCTGGTGTTCAGTTCTAAGAATGCTGCAGCTCTTTCGGATAGCTTGACAAACGTTTCGTAGAATGTGTTGCACCGCGAACAGCTACCGGGCAATCCGTCCACGTTATTATGGGAGCTGTGCGGCAGAGGCTCGTGCCCGAGCGCGATCACAGAACTGTTCCTGTTAAGGGTGTCGACTTTGCCGCTTAACGGTGGAGATCCAGTGGTCCCGAAGCAATTCCGCCCTGGAAGTGCAACAATAATGTTGTTACACGGTGTCCGAACTAGCGAAAGCCACCAAACTCACGAAACGCCATCAAAAATTTCAACGAGCAACAAGAAACGGACGCGATTCCGACTTTTACGAGATGAAAGAAAAAGCACATTATAATCTCAAGAGGCTGTCCAACGGACGCTCAGTCAGAGAACTGAAGGTGTCGACCCTGACGATACGCGATGGATGAAAAACTGGCATACCAAATACATAATACACGCCACGGCCAATCACCGATGATGGACCCAGTAGGCAACGATGTCCACTTACGTCCATGGATCGAAAAAACACGGTCCATATTTCCGTGATAACCTAAGATGATCGATCGCTGGAATTACTAGCTTAGGCTTAGTTTCTCGTACCATGGCCTATAATAAAAGACAGCTAAAATGTTAACGCTAGACAAACAAAAACAATCCCGCATTTCCTAGCTTCGAGAAAACCTCGTTTTTGTTTTTGAAACGATAAAAGCTGAAGTGTGCGGTTGTATGCAAACAAGCTTGTCAGCAAAGCATTTGAGTTGACACGGCGCTGATTATGAAACGAGCATAGCTGTTCCAGTCACCGCAATCATGAAGACACATGCAACTGCTGGAAGCATGCAGCAAGGAAAATATTATATGGTAGCCTGTGCTGCGTCGCTGCTGTTTGAACATGAAGGGTTGAGGACTCCTAAACGGAGCAGAAAGAGCAATTAAGGCATTCGACGCACAATCACCGCTTTTGCTAAGACAGCTAAATTTTATGCGTAGGATACGAGGGGTATACGGCAGGCAAGAGTGAGATAAAATTAAGTACACCTAACAAGCAACACGGAAACATGGAAGAGAAGGAAACCCCGAAGTTACTGGACGGTTACTGTGCTGCCAACTATGCTAATGTGCACCCAGCCACCTAATGTGCCCAAAGGCTCTTCGCTATGACCTCTCCAAAAAAAAAAACTGTGGTTGATTCCTCTGTCATAGGAATCAGTAAAACACGAAAGTGAAATGTGCAGCGAAATCTGCAGCTGAACATGATTTGCGGGTCGGCGGCTGTTTTGTGGGTGTGCTTGGCGAGCGACGTCTTGCTGGCGGGTCGCTTCGGCAAAGGTGTACTGGCGTCATTTTGTTACGGATATGACGTCAGAGAAATCTTGGTGCATCCCGGCAGAAAACACTTTCATGTTAAAATATAAAACCCGAAAACGAACAACCCTAAGTATAACGTACTCTTTGGTACTAAAAGTTGGTTGCTTCCCCGCGAGAAGACCCTGTGTGCAGGGGTGCACCTTTACACGCCGCTTGCTTCGTTGTACTGGCGTCACTTCCGTGACGGATATGACGTCAGCGAAATCTTCGTGTATCCGGGAATAAAACACTTTCGTGTTAAAAACGGTGGCATATCCGCTTCCTTCGCTGCAAATGTCGTCGAAAGACGAGTCTTCTGCCGCCCCTGCCACGTAACTCCCTCCTTCTCTTCCCCTCTCTCCCTTCGACCTCTCTCCCTCCTCAGGTGCTCCTCCCATGATTAGAATTTGAATTTCAAATTTCAAACGGGGCGGCGTACAAAGCACGCGGAAAAGTGGATGAAAGCCAACTGAAGTATGTTCAATTGTCTCGCTGCGCATGCGCATTCTTTTGAGCCCTTCATTTCTACTGTCCTTAGAACGGGTGAAGTAAACACTTTTTGGTGTGTGTTTACGTTTATCTATGGCCTCACTTCGGCACCATTTTTAGCGTGTTGTTTTTGCGAACTTAAAAACTAATACCACGTCTCTTTTTGATTAAAAGAGTCCCTGCAACTTGAAATTATGTGCTTTTCGTTCACCCTCAAATATGATTAGTGTTTGCTTTCTGTTGAACACTCTTGACATGAATGAGCCACGTCATCAGTCTTAGTAGTTGCAAGTTTGCAACTTCTTGTTCAAGCATTCCCGAGTTAGAGACCGAAAGTAACTCAGAGTGACCGACAACAACGTTTGCATTTTAATGGCCGAAAAAGAGACTACCATCTTTAAAAAAACGCCAATCACAGCGTTCTCTCAAAATAACGGCCACGTTACGATTTCTGCTGGTATTTTCACCACTTTGTTAAAAAAACAGATGAAACTAATATTCTATAATTGTTTATAGCGAAATATTGTTTGGCTTGAAAGAGTTACCCACATAATTGCCTGTGACTAGTTGAAATCACTTGGAACATCATATAAATCCTTGCAATTTCTTGGACTTTCATTAAATTACGTGGAATTTCCTGGTTCTACAAATCTCGAGTGAGGAGGTGTTCATGATGATAGATATACGGCGATGCCTTATTGTGTGTTTGTGTGCTGGCGTCGTAATGCCAGCTGTTACGTCGGACTGCAGAACACAATTGAAAAAACTGAATTTCTTGCAATTCCGCACATCCTCCTTTTCCTGGCCAGGTGACCACGATGACGACTATGTCCCAGTGAGTGGAGGACATGCTTTAAAAAGTCCCGCTGGGCCACGTGGAAGGACCTGGTAGAAATCCGGGTAAAGAACACGAGGGTGCCTCGAGCTTGTGGTAGCTTCACGTGAAAGGACAGCCCGGTAGGCTAGCTGTGGAGAGGACGTGCTGGCAGACGTACGAACGGCCCCTACATCCAACTTAGGCGTCCAGCAGCGACGATTCTGACGAAAAGGGGTAAGTAGATGGGCTGGTGCATCAAGAGCGGTGTTCAGCGACGCGTCCACGCTGTTCTACGCCAGCGTTTTCCTTCCCTCGAAGTGGAGTAGATGACTGCACCAAGCATTAGTGCACACGCTGGTCCTGAAGGTGGGCGACGCCGTCGGCGACGGGTTTAGCTCAGGCGTGCAGAAGAAAGCCTTATAAGTCCACGACGGCGGCGGTGAACCTCAGCCAGGAGTCGGGGGTGAAAGGTAAAATTCTGAAGCTGCTGAAACGCGGGTGCAAAGTCCCGCTCGCAAGGAGTGTCTGCGTCCTAGAGGACAGTGCGAGGACAGTGCCGCTATCGTATGGGAGGAGTTGGGACTCCTGTCGGGAGCATCGAGTGATGTACAATAGGAGGTGCCAAGTGCAGCAACGAAAAGGCGCTGTCTAAGAAGGCCCGTCGGAGTGAGCAGCCGGAGGCGGCGTGTTGCTTGGCATCGCGTCAGGACGACGCGTGGAAAGCGGTCGCCCGTGTTGACGGTGGCACGCCCACTTCGCAACGGAGTGCTTGTCTAGATGTCGGTGTTGGGAAACAAGAAATTGCTTCCGTTGAGGCGCCTGAAACTCCTGGGATGAGTAAGCTTCAGTGGGGGACATTGACCTGTGCCACCAACGGGCCCCCGCTTTTAAAGACGACGTAACCATGGGGTGTGGCTTCGCAGATTTATAACGAGTGTGAAGCATGGCCGTAGTCGACAGGGGCGTGGCCTGGTAATATCCTGCCAAGACCGTGCGGAGTTAATGGTTCCCCGCGTGTGGTATCCGTGCCACAGTCCCCCACTCTTGTGGGTCTGCCCTCCTCACCCTTTCCTTTCAATCACCTCTGACGAGCAGTGGGAGGCAGCGCTGGGTAGCTCTGACCCGGGTGTCCAAGGCTCACTCGTGGGCAGAGCTGCTGCTGTCGCCGCCAGACTCGCGCCGGTAGCCAACCCGCTCTTTTAACCTATTTTCGCCCGATACAAGTTTTTTTTCTCCCTCTCTCTCCAGAAGATTAGGGACGGTTAGCACGGGGCCGAAAAAGTCGGTGTGCAACCCTGTAGGGCAGAGCAACAGTATCCAAAGAGAAGTTCGAAGTCAACTTATACAGACTCCACAGAGCGAAACAGCGCTAAGCGGTCGGTTAACCCCACAAAGAAACGCAATGGGCAGCACATCGGGTCTCTTCTAAGTATCGAGAATGTTAGAATATGTTGCGAAGGATGGCGGAGCACCCGCCCCCATGTTCCTTGTATACGGCAACCAATTGTAGCAATAGTCAAGAAGCTGCTTGTCGAGGGTACGTTTTGAAGAACGTGTTGTGAAGGCATGTTAGCCGGCGATGGAGAATAGTGTGACCTCCTTTACCCGTGAGCTGCCGATACGAAGCCCGGATGCGAATTTCCTTGACGAGGCTTAAGTCATATGACATTGCATTACTCAGAAGGGACTTAATCTTCCTTCAGATGAGGCACTTCTCGTTTACCTATGAATAGGTCAAAGTAGTGAACCGTGTATCGATGTATAAGTCGACTTATTGTGTAGGCCAACGCGACTGACACAAAAGGACTAGGCGGTATACTGAGAAAACAGGAATACATTTTTTTATCCGTTCAACCAGGGCTACGAGCCGAGGCCATAGTGGAGGGCTCCGGAAAATTCTCTGACTACCTGGGATCCTCAACGGCGCCGACGTCTCAACACACGCGCATTCTTGCTTTTCCACTCCTCCTAAAAGCGGCCACCGCTTTTCATATTGGCGGTGAGCGCGACCACAGGCGGCGCTGCGAAGCGCGCCTCCATGACGTCGGCTTAGGGACTCCCGCATTTGTCGTCTGCTTCACTTGGGCTTGCTCTCCCTGCTTTTTCTTTGCGCTCGGTTGACGTCTAATGCTTGTCCGCACCAGATGACCTTTTATCAAAATAAAACACTTAAAATCGCATACACTATCTTAAGGCATTATTTTAAGTATTGCTTTTGATACCGCTCCGAAAGAAACATTGGCGGCTTCACCCCATTCCTTGCGAAGCCGGCCCGGCACGGAGCGCGAAGAGTCGGAGCTAGGCGTCAGCTTCTGTATTACGCAATCTTTCGAACAAAGTGAGCAGCCAGCTGCTAATAACCGACAACCGCGAAAATGCAAGACCACAAGAAATATCATGCCTTCGGGGCTGTCGGATGTGGCAGAAGGCGTTACGATTCCCGGTAATCTATGTAAGGTAAACATTTTGCAACCTTCACTGAAGAGCGAAGTAGTATCACATCACTACAGCATGAAAGTATGCCGACTGCTACGGGCTGCAAAAACTCTAAATTGAGTTCCAAATAACCTACCGTGCTGGTTTTATACCATGCCTCTAACCAGTATGGGGGTTTATGAGCAAAGTAAGTCACGTCTACAGCAAAGGTACAGTGGCACTATGTTTGTTCAGACCTGGAGGAAAATTCAGTACATTTCCCACAGCCATATCTTCCCAATATTCAGATATGGTTATAGTCGAACTGCACTCAAGAGGAGGAGAAGGAGGAGGTGCGGGGGGAAAAACTTTAATCGTAAAATCGAGCTGATTAGTGGGCCGGGTCCTCAGTCCGAGAGCAGTAATTTTCTTCAATTCATAGAACGCCCTCCAGTAGACATTTGTTCTTTATGCCTGAACGTTGGAAAACACTAAGTTGATAAAGTTGCTTGGAAATACTCGCCGGTTTGGATTCCTGTAATGTATGCACGTACAGTAAATTGCGTTCGGTAGCGAGTATACTACACCTTCAACACCGTAATTATATCATAATTGTTCAGAGTCAGTTTGTTATGAAATGATGGTTACATAGAAATTCCAAAAGCCGCCTTCGAGTACTCTGGACGTTGTCTGGGGCGCGACCGCGGTGGCGTAACACAAATCTTCTCATTGAATTTGCATGTGAACAAACAACGTACTTACGCTGCGAATATGCACCTTCTTGCACGCAGCCATAACAAAAGCCAATTTTTAAGAAGGGATGTTTGCTTGCTGCCGAAAAATATCCACACGATCTTTGTGAGCCCCCCAAACATCCCAAACCTACTAATAAGACGTTTGTGACGGTGCAGAAAAATTAATGCGTTAGGCATAGAAAAAAAAGCATTCATCTGATACAAGTCAACAGCAAGGAAAGAAATACAAGACAGCCGCTTTATTTCTTGCTGTGCGATGCGCGTGTCATTCGACTGCTGAGTCTTCATAAGAGCATCTCAAAATACGGTAGCAGGCCTACGCATTTGAATACTTTCGAGGAGCTCTGAGCGCTGAACCTCGCGAATAAGCTAGACGAGTTACACACGATATTCTGACCTATGCTCTGAATAAAGTTGGTCCCCCTCTCCTCGTGTGTTGCAAACTTGTGGGGGATACAGCTTGAAATTATTCACATGTGTCAGAAGCTGCCAAAAATAACTGATATACTAGAAATACGCTTCTTCATGCACTAAAGCATAAAAGCCGGTGATTTCTAGCACAGGAACTGCTGCCGCTCACAAGCGGAGTGTAGCGGACGATCGGTGCGAGTCCCTAAGCCGACGTCAGAGCCAGGTGGCGCCACTCAAACATCTCACCGCTAATAAAGGCGAGAAACGAAAAGCCTGTTGAAGATCCCAGGTGGGCAGAAAATTATCGGGAGCCCTCCACTACGGCGCGCCTCGTTGACCATTTCTAACTTATCTACACATGCCCTTGATCTGGCGTTCTATTGAAACATAAAGGTCGGTTGCTAAGAAGGTTATCACCGCGAGTTATCGGCACAAGCACTTGTTCGCTGATAGCGAGCACCCACGCCTTTCCGGACAGTCGTGCGCGCACGCAAGCAAGCACATAGTCACGCCCGCACACACGCCATATATCCATCACCGGGATTACTTTCTTTTGCGTAACCCGAGCGATATCACATATCATTTGAGACAAGCCCACTCCATACTTATATTGAATTGTCATCGAGTGCATAAAGAAAGATTTCTATGGCTTTGCCGATAGCTATGTAGGCGTCTCCTTTTTCAGATGCCTTAGATGATTGATTGTAGGTTTTATTGATTGATTGTAGGGCTTAACGCGCCGACGCAACGCAGGCGATGAGGTGCGCCATAGTGGAGGATTCCAGATTAATTTTGACCACCTGGGGATCTTCAACGTGCGCTGAAAGATACCTTAGATGCAGTACTAATATCCTTCCAAGGATTCTGTCGTTCGCTTTCGGCGAAACGTCCTTAACGATGACCCGTACAGAACCGGTAAAAGGTAAGCAGAAGTCCATTCAACTACGAGTTCGTCAAAAACCTAATTCATTGAGCTAGGTTAACTTCACACTCCTAGCATTTCGTCGAAAACGTAATGCTTGCAAACTTATTCAACTTCCCAGGGTTATCTTCAAGGAAGCAAAACGTTATCTCCATGGTACACTTTTTATTTAGATGCTAAAAAGCTAACATTACTGCGAACACCATTAATTTAACCAGCAGCATACAATCTTACGTGACTCCACCAGTGTTCGTCAGCTTCTCTGTCGTTCTGCCCGTCCCTTGGCGCTTTTCTTTCCCCAAAAACAAATCCTACTTTACTCAAGCAGGTGTTGACGTTACACACATTTCGCGGTTATCTGTGCTACCCCTAGAGAGTGTTTTGCTCTTTCTTGCTTAATTAACTATTTATGGCGTGGTGTTGTTCACGTCACTCGACGCGATCATGTCTGTGAACACGACCCAAAACAGCCTCACTATTAGCAAAGCGATCGACCTCGCTGCATTAACTGGAGTTTAATTTTGGTTTCCTCTGTGAACAGATCGAAAAAAAAAATGTCTCAACATTATCAAAGCCACTTCGCAATACATAAGGGTTTCTCTGGGGCCAGTATTACCCCGCCATAGCAACACTCAGATGAGACTTTGTTTCCCATTGTCATTGAGCTCAATGGAAATTCTTCTAGGTCGCCATAATATTTCGACGGCACCTAGAACCGGCGAGTACTTCGAACTTGTTTTAGTTTTCCGGTTATACGCAATATTTTTCGGCAAAATACCGCTATATGTTTAACAAAAAACTGGACAGTGCCCGCAGCATAGTCGGATACTTTGGCGCAAAAGAACGGGCAAATTTCCAGCCATTACCCGCCGCGGTGGCTCAGTGGCTAAGGCGTTGCGCTGCTGAGCACGAGGTCGCGGGTTCGATTCCCGGCCGCGGCGGCCGTTTTTCTGATGGAGGCGAAAAGCAAAAACGCCCGTGTTACGAGATTTCGGCGCACGTTAAAGATCCCCAGGTGATCAAAATTAATCCGGAGCCCTCGACTACGGCGCGCCTCATCGCCCGCGTTGCGTCGGCGCGTTAAACCCTACAATCAATCAAATTTCCAGCCATTAATTGCTTCCCGGAATCTGCCGCGAGCCTTCGAGATTTTCGCTCCGCAAAACCACAATCACTAAAAGCCGTGTTATGCTGACTATTGAGCTGGAACTGCTTATATCCGCATAGCAAATATCATGTTGTGGAATCGGACGCGAATAGACTTACAATATGTGTTACGTATACATTCGAGAACTCCGAATATTCGCACTTCGCTGTGGACTCTGAAAGTGGAACAGGCTTTGAAAGTACCGCATATTTATTTGCTAAAGCACGTAGAAGCGACATCACAGTTTCAGTTTCGTACGCCTCTCACAGGTTCAGCCGTGCTGGATTACCACGTAGGAAACATTAGTTCCGCCTTTCAAGATAGAGGTGTTCGGGCTAGAATACAAGTTGCAGTGGAGGCTGGTGTTTTACACTGACCTTCCAACTATCCTAGGGGGCATGGCAAAATAGGAAAATAAGAACCGCAGTTGTATAGTTCCGATTTAGCAACGCAAGGCAACCGCATAGTTTCTGTTTAGAATGCCTCCCTAGCACGTGCGTAATGCGTGATTCCCCAGCCAATCCCACTGGATTCTCCAAAGGTCAGACATTGAGCGAATTATAAACAGTTATAGCAGTCAGAAAGTACACTTGAGGAGTCAAAACGTCCACTCGGTCTAACGTCGGTGTTTAAGTGAATGCTACTATAGGCGCACGGTGAACTCGCCCAAGAATGCCGAATTACAGATATTGTAGAGTTAGCTGTTAGTATTGTTTAGGATTATCACACTGAACCACCGGCATAGCTGTGGTTTACATGACACGCCCCCTCCCGCGCATGCGCCGTCCTAATTTGTCTCAACACCAGCGTGTAAGCGAGATTAAAAAACTGACTCCAGCACAACGCAGCATTCCCGTTAAAACTCTAGCATTACCATAATCGCATTCCCTAGACACGCTCAATGCGATTCAGAGTGGCATTGCGCCTAGTAAAGCAAGGAGGAATTTCATGTTGGCGTACCTGAAACGCCCACCCGTTGCTGTTGGCCTCCGCCAGTTTGAGTCGCTGGCTTAGTTATTTTTGGTGGTACTGTCTTTGGCACTTTGGGGTTGGGAGGTCGAGGCGTTTCAACCTTGACACTGGTTGCCGGGCGTTTCCACGGGCTGTTGGCGCCACTCGTCGAAGGCCCCGCAGAACCATTCTTCGGAGACGCATATTTCACGTCTTCCTGACTTTCGGCTTCGATTTCTTTTGCTACGCGACAGGCTCGATCCCAGGAGGCTTCCTCGTCGGGCATCGCCAAGAGGCGACGCCGGATGGCTTCGGTTCGAAGACCAGCGACGAGCCGGTCTCGCAGGGCATCCTGGAGAAAACCGCCGAACTCGCATTGAGCAGCTATTTCCCTGATTGCGATGATAAAGTCCGTAATGGTCTCATCCGGCTCCTGCTTTCGTTGGTTGAACCGGTACCTTTCGTAAACCACGGAGCGCCTCGGTGAGTAGTGATTTTTTAGCGCGCTCGAGACTTCTTGGAACGATGCGTCGATGGGCGTCTTCGGAAAAAGCAGGCTCTTGAGCGTCACGTAGACGTCTTCACCTATTGTCGTCAAAAAGAGCTTCCGCTTCTGGTCGTCTGAGATACCGTTGACCGATGCGAACGTCTCGAAGCGTTCGAGGAACACCTCGAAGTTTCCCCCGTCGGGGTTGAACTCTGGCAGCTTGCCGAGGGTACCGGCCATCTTCTCCGAGAGTGCTGTCTCTGCCTTTCTGCGGAACGCGTAAGCAGAAAAAGCGCGCGACGCGCTCTCTCTCTCTGTTGCGGTGATAGGTTGCGTAATAGTGTCGCCAGGGCTGACGGGTGTCGCCATCTGCTGAGTTCCAACTCAAATACATCTCGAAGGCGGCAACCCAGACTCCATGCGTACGGAGTTGGGCGGCTGAGCCCGTAGGCGAAACGGCAGAGCCTGGGGCGGTATTCTCGCGTTTGTCCGTTTTGAAAACGTCTGTTTCGCGTCCGTTTTGCTGTGACGTACTTTCAGTTGTAGGCGGGGTTTGGGTTGACTTTTGCGCAGCTGTTCTTGTAAACACATCTTCAACGACTAAATTTATTTCAAACTATCTTTTATGTGTTTATTATTCCGCCAGCGAACCAACAACGAGGCGACAAAAAATCGTCTGCTCCAAATCGTCTGCTCCGAGAAGCCGCGGCTCATTGCCCCGCCGTGCTTGCATGGCGTCACAGCCAGAGCTCTTCGATGTAGGCCACAGCCGGGTGTTCGATTTTAGCCAATCAGGGCTTGCTCAAAACGGACACGTTTGAAAAAGACACAAAACGGAGAGAACACGAGAATACCGCCCCTGATTGTGGACAAAACGGCGGCGCTTGATGGGTTCTGAGCAACTATGATGACTATCTTGATGTTGATGACGGCGCGGCAAGTTGGGGACGTACTTACAGCAGGTTGATGACTTACACAATGTTACAACACCAACTCTCCAAACTTTTCATGCTTCTGCGGTACAGCCAGACATTACTATGCCAGAATGATTTTTTACGAAAGTGCTAAATTATTTTCCGTGTTTAGTGTTTTCCTTTCTCCTAGAAGTAAGAACGATATCCAGCAAACGGCCAAGATGATTTTTAAAAATTATGCCAATAGTTTTATGGTGATGTTATTTCGAAGGATGCCAATAGTTTTATGGTGTGAGAGAAAGAGAGCGAGGGAGCGGGAGAGAGGCTTTATTGAGTTTGTTGCGGTTAAGAAGGTTGAATGACCCAAGCTTGTGCAAGGTAGCCCCAGCTTGTGCAGCTTGTGCCCTGCTTCGGGTGGCTGCAGTTCTATCCAACTTCGTGTTCACGCAAGGAAAGACGTAAGACGAGTGTTTAATAATTTGTTTCAAACCAAAAACGTAGCAATGGTAGTACGCACGCAGCAAACCTTGCATTCTGCAACGAATAAAACAGAATCAATATTTCACTGGTCGAATTTGAATGCGTCAAGCTCTCAACCCCTCCCATGTGAACTTGCGGCTCGGCCTTATGCATACACACCTCGTCCAGCTTTAGATTGTAAATGTCAGCTTTCGCACGGCCCTTGAAAGCAGCCCCAGCGCTGCTGCTTTGCACTCTAACTCTCCAAGTGGTCTCATTTTCTTACTTTCAGTACCGTCAATGCCTGCGTATGCCTTCTTTTTTTGTTACGGCTATTGACACTCAGGGAGAACAATTTTTGTACCCTGTCATTCCAATTTTCTAAAAGAAGTCCTACAAAGGGACACGTTTCACCGTGTCTTGGCCAGAAGTGTATCTCAGCTAAGATCCAAAACTCGCTAATAAATTTACATGCTGGCTTTGTCATTGACAAGGCTCTGTTGTTATCGCAAATTTAAAATAGCACTCGTTTTTAAACAGCCAGTCATCAAAGCAGATGAAGAAACATGGTGCAGGGCACGAAGTTGCATGCACGAATGTTCGAGCTTAGCCTCTTCTAAGTTTAGTACGAACAAGATAATGCAACATTGTTTTTCGCAGTATTATTGTTACAATAACTGCCGGAGACGTGCGCTTTTGTGCACCCTTGCCTCCCTTTGGTGGGGCTTCCGGTACGCGGGTTGAGCTCCTGCGAGGTAGCCGCTTGCTGGATTCCCTTGTAGGCCATGTTGTTTTCGGTGAACCACTGCCATCTCTGGTCGGACATCTCTTCCTGGTCGATATTTTTCTCTTCTACAATGTCTTACATTGCTCGAGGGGCAAGCTGTTGAAAGATGCGTCTGCATTGTTCGGTCCCCTCGCGGTCTTTTCTTCACCGGTCTCCTTCCAAACTCCTGTTGCTATAAGTGCATGGGTTCTCGGCACCCAGGCACTTGCCGTTCTCCTGCTGAACACCGCTCACCAAAGGAAAGACGGATAACCAGGAACTATATGTCGGCTGATCTCCATATGAACACGGGTTGCCAAATACTCTGTGGCCTGTCGCTTGCCGTTATTCTGCTGAAAACCGCTGGCCATACAAAAAACGTACGCTCTGTGGCCGTATGTCGGTCGGTCTCCTTTATAACAGCCGTGGCCCGAAGAACAACAATATTGTGCCGTCGGGCACTTCCTGTTCCCCATATTTGAAAAGCAAATACACGGGGGCCACACTTCGGCCGGTCTGTTTCCGAACCCCAGCTGCCACCAGAATACGGATAGTCTGTGGCCGGTCGTTTGCCGTTCTTCGGCTGAACACCGCTTCTTGAAGGAAAAGCGAATGTCCTGGGGCCGTACGTCGGCCGTTCTTTTTGTGAACATCGGTCGCCGAAAGTACACTGACTATCTGGCAACCAATTTCCGCCGTTGCGTGTATGGACACGGGCGGCGGGAGAAAAACCGAAGTGCTAGTGGCGGAATGTTCGCTGCTCAACGTACGATCAGCGGCTGCCAGTACATGGGTGCTGGCCGGACATAACAGAGATTGCACTGCTGAGCACGAGGTCGCGGGTTCGATTCCCAGCCACGGCGGCCGCTTTTCTGATGGAGACGAAAAGCAAAAACGCCCGTGTGTACGAAATTTCGGCGCACGTTAAAGATCCCCAGGTGGTCAAAATTATACCGGAGCCCTCCACTGCGGCGCGCCTCAACGCCTTAAAACCCCATAAGCCGCGTCGTTAAACCCCATAAATTAAACAATTTTTTTTCGCACAATTCGGCGCTTAATGCTTTCGGCATTAAAATAGAATTATCGGATGATTTGTACACGCACGGCGTATACCCAGCATAAGCAGCCAACACCGCCATCAGCATCGACTGCGAAGAAGCTCCTGTTCGTCCAAGAAAAATCACCATTGAACTGCCAAACCATCACGAATCTGTGTGCTCTGATTTGAGTAAGACTACACTCGACGATGCGCGCGTTGAGTGGTTCCCGGGAACCTAGGCGATATGGGTACGGACCATTCCCAATATCCAAACCGGAAATATGCACCGGAATATCCAAACCGGAAATATCGGTTCCTCTGGCGCCCCCGGATCTGAACACACTTGACTGGGCAAGAAGGTGCTTGCAGACCGCAAGATCGGCGTTGGTTGCGACAACTGAGACCCCGAACACTTTGTTGCATTGCCCGAAGGCTTAGAAATTTCGCTACACAAGAGGCGTACTGGAGCAACGTTTGGGGAAGATGTCATCTCAAACGTCCTCAAACGGCGTAACTACGAGCGCAAGAGAGCCCACCACCAGAACAGGTGTTCGAAACATGGGGAAAGCCGGACCCAGGGTGGACGACCAGTGTCCAGGCAGACTACAGATCCCCTACTGTGGAGGATCTGTGGTTCACGATGACGAAAACAGCACAAAGTAAGCAACGACAGTAGAGAGAGGAACGACAGCGCGGCGTTCCTGTTTCTGCTCTCGTTATTTACTTTGCGCGGTTTTTTGTAGCGTGCGCTACACTGGCTGAGGCTGAGCAGTTTCGCGTTGGCTCCTCCAGAGCCTTGCTGCGCATGCGCGAGGCAGCAGTGACGTCTCACGGGCGCACAGCT
The DNA here is from genome assembly GCA_013339765.2 of Haemaphysalis longicornis. Classification (NCBI taxonomy): domain Eukaryota; kingdom Metazoa; phylum Arthropoda; class Arachnida; order Ixodida; family Ixodidae; genus Haemaphysalis; species Haemaphysalis longicornis. The sequence goes on from CM023455.1 coordinate 118,076,960, forward strand.
GGCGCTCCGGAGCCGCTGCGCGCGCCTCGCCGGTCTGCGCATATCCAGATGAGTGACGTCATAGCCGCGCCAGGCGCACTGGCGCCGGCGCGTGCCCAGCTGTGCTGCCTCGGTTGCGCAGTAGCGAAGTCTGACGCTGCGCCGGAGCCGCCTGCCGTCTTTGTGGCAAAAGAGAAGCACCAAGACAGTTGAGCAAAAATCAATACACATGTTTCACATTAATGTTCATACCGTGTGTGTGTCATTGAAGCGCAGTAAGCACGATAAGCTAATCCTAGACAACCAGGAAAGCTAAGATTAACCAGCTGAACCTTAGCTCACGCTACGTATATCCTGGCATAGCCGAGCTAAGCCTCCGCTAATTTTTGTCATCACGAGTCTAAAAACTACCCAGCTTACCGTCCACCTACTGTGGGATGGCCTGCCGACTTCCAAGGTAACTGAATCTAGTGCCCTGATCCAGGTATCCGAACACCGATCTGCTTGGCATGACTGGGATTCCGTGGGCGTTGTCCACTCTTCGTAAGAGGGCAGTCGTCTTGGCGCTCCGGTACACCGAGGACCGCACAATCCCACATGAGGAATCAGATGTCCCGCACTTAACTTAATGACAAATACGAAATTAAGAGCGTTTGCGCATTCGTTGTTTTATTAGGAAAGATCATTTCGTTCCGCACAACAGACTCTGGTGCCTTTCTAAGAGCAGGCGTTCGTTCCTCCGCCTACAATCGTACTAAATAATTACGTCATGTTCCAATCAAATATTACCGTGATGATGACGACGCTGATTTCTAGCTATGAAGCATTGATTTTCTTTTCGGATATTATCACTGATTTACGAGTAATAATTGCTAACATCGGGCTTGCTTCGTTGCCTCACTTCATCCAGGTGAGCATAAATCCGGAAAACCGTAAACTTTAACAGATTTACACACCTAAAAGTGTAAATCACTGGCCATAACAGCCTAGCAAAAAAAGGAAAACACCCTGTAAGGTGTTTTGTCATTTAAAGCACCCCTACACCCTAGCAAAAACACAAGAAAACACCCTTTTAAAGGGAGTTTTATCGTTAATTACACCCTTCCAACTGTTTTTCTCTGTTTTTTGGTAGGCTGTAAGGGCGTTGGTTATGAACAAAATAGGTGTAAATAATTTTACAGTGTACGAAAAAAGCAACTTCGGAAACAACGCGAGATTTAATGATAAATTTTTTACGTCGAAATGTGCCACTGAAAAACGAATACCACAAGCAAGCATCCTGGCATTTTGGCATCGCATATTATTTTATACCTTACAGTTGTGAAAGAGAGAGCGGTGTCTTTAGCGTCACTGGCGATGTTACCCTGGCGAGGACGCGTGTCTTGCTACGCCAGATGGTTAAAGGAACTATGATAATAAAAATAAGTCGACGATGATGACGATAATCCGCATACTTGCAGAGAGTTATTTATAGACACTGGTCCGGTCTTGATGAGCAATATCTAACGCATACTTGCAGATATGCGTGATTCGGAAACAAAGTAGCTATAACAACTGAGTCTTATTGTCGGACATTTATCGGCGATGGAGTAAGCTGCTGCTAGAAATACGGTACAGCAGTTAGTTAGCGGCACACACGTATCGTCCGAGTCTGTTTCGAGGCTGTTTACGCTTCCTGTGTCACTTTCATACTACTTAGGAAAAGTAGTACAGCTTTGGCCACACGGTGGTCTCGCTTAGGTCACAACCAGGGGCCAAACATGTCACTCACTTCCTATATACACTCAGATACATTGTGGGCTCAAGGAACCGCGCACAGTCAAAAATGAGGTGGCCTGAGGTTCGCGCACGTCACAAAGTGGACACAGTGAGGAAGTGGTGTGTTGTAGCTTGAAAAGCAAGTGTCTTGTGCAGGCGACATTCAGTCGCATGCAATGTAGAACTGCTTCGTCATGCATAGTAAGACCTTGGGGCGTTTTGAAATTGCAGCCCTCGGTTTTGTTCTTGCTGCAGATACCAGCTAACACTTTGCATTTAGTCCGTTGGATTCTTCACACCTTGGGAAGGTCCTTGTACTCTTCACAAATTTGCAATGCTCCTTCGCTGTGCTGTTGGTCTAGTGCCGGCAGGAGTTCGGTGAAGTAGAACTTTCGTAGCCTGGGCATGCAGGCAGCTACAAAGTCTGGCGCGAAGGGCACCTCCACCAGGATGTCATTCCTTGCGCTCCAGACGTAAAAATAGCACAACATCTTTCCCGCGCAAAACATGGCGAACTGCACTTGGTGATAGTAGCCGTTGGGACCGTTCTCCAAGAGAACGTAGTTGTCTGCTTCCAGCCTCACGTCGTACTTTCCTCCCCTGATGAGCTCCAGGCAGTCCGTCACGTGTGGGCATTTCACTTCTAAAATTGCGTCAGCAGAGGTTAGAACGCCGTCGGGTGATGCGGCCAACCAAGGGGCTTCTGGTGATACAAAAATGCCGCAGGGCATCACGCGGAGTCCTGTGTTTTTCGTGAACTGCTCACGAGCGACTGCTTCGTAATTTAGGCCATGTCGTGTGGCTTCATTTCCCGCGAAGGTTGGATTAATGATCGCATTCACTGCATTTTCGCCCTGGGTAGAGTCCTTTTTCGGGATTCTTTTTACATTGGACGAGGTAACCCTCAAGCGCCTTGCCACAGACCACAGGGCGTTATTCTGGCTCCTGGTGTTCAGTTCTAAGAATGCTGCAGCTCTTTCGGATAGCTTGACAAACGTTTCGTAGAATGTGTTGCACCGCGAACAGCTACCGGGCAATCCGTCCACGTTATTATGGGAGCTGTGCGGCAGAGGCTCGTGAGCGAGCGCGATCACAGAACTGTTCCTGTTAAGGGTGTCGACTTTGCCGTTCAACGGTAGAGATCCAGTGGTCCCGAAGCAATTCCGCCCTGGAAGTGCAACAATAATGTTGTTACACGGTGTCCGAACTAGCGAAAGCCACCAAACTCACGAAACGCCATCAAAAATTTCAACGAGCAACAAGAAACGGACGCGATTCCGACTTTTACGAGATGAAAGAAAAAGCACATTATAATCTCAAGAGGCTGTCCAACGGACGCTCAGTCAGAGAACTGAAGGTGTCGACCCTGACGATACGCGATGGATGAAAAACTGGCATACCAAATACATAATACACGCCACGGCCAATCACCGATGATGGACCCAGTAGGCAACGATGTCCACTTACGTCCATGGATCGAAAAAACACGGTCCATATTTCCGTGATAACCTAAGATGATCGATCGCTGGAATTACTAGCTTAGGCTTAGTTTCTCGTACCATGGCCTATAATAAAAGACAGCTAAAATGTTAACCCTAGACAGACAAAAACAATCCCGCATTTCCTAGCTTCGAGAAAACCTCGTTTTTGTTTTTGAAACGATAAAAGCTGAAGTGTGCGGTTGTATGCAAACAAGCTTGTCAGCAAAGCATTTGAGTTGACACGGCGCTGATTATGAAACGTGCATAGCTGTTCCAGTCACCGCAATCATGAAGACACATGCAACTGCTGGAAGCATGCAGCAAGGAAAATATTATATGGTAGCCTGTGCTGCGTCGCTGCTGTTTGAACATGAAGGGTTGAGGACTCCTAAACGGAGCAGAAAGAGCAATTAAGGCATTCGACGCACAATCACCGCTTTTGCTAAGACAGCTAAATTTTATGCGTAGGATACGAGGGGTATAGGGCAGGCAAGAGTGAGATAAAATTAAGTACACCTAACAAGCAACACGGAAACATGGAAGAGAAGGAAACCCCGAAGTTACTGGACGGTTACTGTGCTGCCAACTATGCTAATGTGCACCCAGCCGCCTAATGTGCCCAAAGGCTCTTCGCTATGACCTCTCCAAAAAAAAAAACTGTGGTTGATTCCTCTGTCATAGGAATCAGTAAAACACGAAAGTGAAATGTGCAGCGAAATCTGCAGCTGAACATGATTTGCGGGTCGGCGGCTGTTTTGTGGGTGTGCTTGGCGAGCGACGTCTTGCTGGCGGGTCGCTTCGGCAAAGGTGTACTGGCGTCATTTTGTTACGGATATGACGTCAGAGAAATCTTGGTGCATCCCGGCAGAAAACACTTTCATGTTAAAATATAAAACCCGAAAACGAACAACCCTAAGTATAACGTACTCTTTGGTACTAAAAGTTGGTTGCTTCCCCGCGAGAAGACCCTGTGTGCAGGGGTGCACCTTTACACGCCGCTTGCTTCGTTGTACTGGCGTCACTTCCGTGACGGATATGACGTCAGCGAAATCTTCGTGTATCCGGGAATAAAACACTTTCGTGTTAAAAACGGTGGCATATCCGCTTCCTTCGCTGCAAATGTCGTCGAAAGACGAGTCTTCTGCCGCCCCTGCCACGTAACTCCCTCCTTCTCTTCCCCTCTCTCCCTTCGACCTCTCTCCCTCCTCAGGTGCTCCTCCCATGATTAGAATTTGAATTTCAAATTTCAAACGGGGCGGCGTACAAAGCACGCGGAAAAGTGGATGAAAGCCAACTGAAGTATGTTCAATTGTCTCGCTGCGCATGCGCATTCTTTTGAGCCCTTCATTTCTACTGTCCTTAGAACGGGTGAAGTAAACACTTTTTGGTGTGTGTTTACGTTTATCTATGGCCTCACTTCGGCACCATTTTTAGCGTGTTGTTTTTGCGAACTTAAAAACTAATACCACGTCTCTTTTTGATTAAAAGAGTCCCTGCAACTTGAAATTATGTGCTTTTCGTTCACCCTCAAATATGATTAGTGTTTGCTTTCTGTTGAACACTCTTGACATGAATGAGCCACGTCATCAGTCTTAGTAGTTGCAAGTTTGCAACTTCTTGTTCAAGCATTCCCGAGTTAGAGACCGAAAGTAACTCAGAGTGACCGACAACAACGTTTGCATTTTAATGGCCGAAAAAGGACTACCATCTTTAAAAAAACGCCAATCACAGCGTTCTCTCAAAATAACGGCCACGTTACGATTTCTGCTGGTATTTTCACCACTTTGTTAAAAAAACAGATGAAACTAATATTCTATAATTGTTTATAGCGAAATATTGTTTGGCTTGAAAGAGTTACCCACATAATTGCCTGTGACTAGTTGAAATCACTTGGAACATCATATAAATCCTTGCAATTTCTTGGACTTTCATTAAATTACGTGGAATTTCCTGGTTCTACAAATCTCGAGTGAGGAGGTGTTCATGATGATAGATATACGGCGATGCCTTATTGTGTGTTTGTGTGCTGGCGTCGTAATGCCAGCTGTTACGTCGGACTGCAGAACACAATTGAAAAAACTGAATTTCTTGCAATTCCGCACATCCTCCTTTTCCTGGCCAGGTGACCACGATGACGACTATGTCCCAGTGAGTGGAGGACATGCTTTAAAAAGTCCCGCTGGGCCACGTAGAAGCACCTGGTAGAAATCCGGGTAAAGAACACGAGGGTGCCTCGAGCTTGTGGTAGCTTCACGTGAAAGGACAGCCCGGTAGGCTAGCTGTGGAGAGGACGTGCTGGCAGACGTACGAACGGCCCCTACATCCAACTTAGGCGTCCAGCAGCGACGATTCTGACGAAAAGGGGTAAGTAGATGGGCTGGTGCATCAAGAGCGGTGTTCAGCGACGCGTCCACGCTGTTCTACGCCAGCGTTTTCCTTCCCTCGAAGTGGAGTAGATGACTGCACCAAGCATTAGTGCACACGCTGGTCCTGAAGGTGGGCGACGCCGTCGGCGACGGGTTTAGCTCAGGCGTGCAGAAGAAAGCCTTATAAGTCCACGACGGCGGCGGTGAACCTCAGCCAGGAGTCGGGGGTGAAAGGTAAAATTCTGAAGCTGCTGAAACGCGGGTGCAAAGTCCCGCTCGCAAGGAGTGTCTGCGTCCTAGAGGACAGTGCGAGGACAGTGCCGCTATCGTATGGGAGGAGTTGGGACTCCTGTCGGGAGCATCGAGTGATGTACAATAGGAGGTGCCAAGTGCAGCAACGAAAAGGCGCTGTCTAAGAAGGCCCGTCGGAGTGAGCAGCCGGAGGCGGCGTGTTGCTTGGCATCGCGTCAGGACGACGCGTGGAAAGCGGTCGCCCGTGTTGACGGTGGCACGCCCACTTCGCAACGGAGTGCTTGTCTAGATGTCGGTGTTGGGAAACAAGAAATTGCTTCCGTTGAGGCGCCTGAAACTCCTGGGATGAGTAAGCTTCAGTGGGGGACATTGACCTGTGCCACCAACGGGCCCCCGCTTTTAAAGACGACGTAACCATGGGGTGTGGCTTCGCAGATTTATAACGAGTGTGAAGCATGGCCGTAGTCGACAGGGGCGTGGCCTGGTAACATCCTGCCAAGACCGTGCGGAGTTAACGGTTCCCCGCGTGTGGTATCCGTGCCACAGTCCCCCACTCTTGTGGGTCTGCCCTCCTCACCCTTTCCTTTCAATCACCTCTGACGAGCAGTGGGAGGCAGCGCTGGGTAGCTCTGACCCGGGTGTCCAAGGCTCACTCGTGGGCAGAGCTGCTGCTGTCGCCGCCAGACTCGCGTCGGTAGCCAACCCGCTCTTTTAACCTATTTTCGCCCGCTACAAGTTTTTTTCTCCCTCTCTCTCCAGAAGATTAGGGACGGTTAGCACGGGGCCGAAAAAGTCGGTGTGCAACCCTGTAGGGCAGAGCAACAGTATCCAAAGAGAAGTTCGAAGTCAACTTACGCCAGCGAAGTCCAGACTCCACAGAGCGAAACAGCGCTAAGCGGTCGGTTAACCCCACAAAAAAACGCAATGGGCAGCACATCGGGTCTCTTCTAAGTATCGAGAATGTTAGAATATGTTGCGAAGGATGGCGGAGCACCCGCCGCCATGTTCCTTGTATACGGCAACCAATTGTAGCAATAGTCAAGAAGCTGCTTGTCGAGGGTACGTTTTGAAGAACGTGTTGTGAAGGCATGAGCCAACGATGGAGAAAAGTGTGACCTCCTTTGCCCGTGAGCTGCCGATACGAAGCCCGGATGCGAAGATCCTTGACGAGGCTTAAGTCATATGACATTGCATTACTCAGAAAGGACTTAATCTTCCTTCAGATGAGGCACTTCTCGTTTACCTATGAATAGGTCAAAGTAGTGAACCGTGTATCGATGTATAAGTCGACTTATTGTGTAGGCCAACGCGACTGACACAAAAGGACTAGGCGGTATACTGAGAAAACAGGAATACATTTTTTTATCCGTTCAACCAGGGCTACGAGCCGAGGCCATAGTGGAGGGCTCCGGAAAATTCTCTGACTACCTGGGATCCTCAACGGCGCCGACGTCTCAACACACGCGCATTCTTGCTTTTCCACTCCTCCTAAAAGCGGCCACCGCTTTTCATATGGCGGTGAGCGCGACCACAGGCGGCGCTGCGAAGCGCGCCTCCATGACGTCGGCTTAGGGACTCCCGAATTTGTCGTCTGCTTCACTTGGGCTTGCTCTCCCTGCTTTTTCTTTGCGCTCGGTTGACGTCTAATGCTTGTCCGCACCAGATGACCTTTTATCAAAATAAAACACTTAAAATCGCATACACTATCTTAAGGCATTATTTTAAGTATTGCTTTTGATACCGCTCCGAAAGAAACATTGGCGGCTTCACCCCATTCCTTGCGAAGCCGGCCCGGCACGGAGCGCGAAGAGTCGGAGCTAGGCGTCAGCTTCTTATACGCAATCTTTCGACAAAGTGAGCAGCCAGCTGCTAATAACCGACAACCGCGAAAATGCAAGACCACAAGAAATATCATGCCTTCGGGGCTGTCGGATGTGGCAGAAGGCGTTACGATTCCCGGTAATCTATGTAAGGTAAACATTTTGCAACCTTCACTGAAGAGCGAAGTAGTATCACATCACTACAGCATGAAAGTATGCCGACATGCACTACGGGCTGCAAAAACTCTAAATTGAGTTCCAAATAACCTACTGTGCTGGTTTTATACCATGCCTCTAACCAGTATGGGGGTTTATGAGCAAAGTAAGTCACGTCTACAGCAAAGGTACAGTGGCACTATGTTTGTTCAGACCTGGAGGAAAATTCAGTACATTTCCCACAGCCATATCTTCCCAATATTCAGATATGTGTTATAGTCGAACTGCACTCAAGAGGAGGAGAAGGAGGAGGTGCGGGGGGAAAAACTTTAATCGTAAAATCGAGCTGATTAGTGGGCCGGGTCCTCAGTCCGAGAGCAGTAATTTTCTTCAATTCATAGAACGCCCTCCAGTAGACATTTGTTCTTTATGCCTGAACGTTGGAAAACACTAAGTTGATAAAGTTGCTTGGAAATACTCGCCGGTTTGGATTCCTGTAATGTATGCACGTACAGTAAATTGCGTTCGGTAGCGAGTATACTACACCTTCAACACCGTAATTATATCATAATTGTTCGGGTTGAGAGTCAGTTTGTTATGATAATGATGGTTACCATAGAAATTCGGAGCACAAAAGCCGCCTTCGAGTACTCTGGACTGTGTTGTCTGGGGCGCGACCGCGGTGGCGTAACACAAATCTTCTCATTGAATTTGCATGTGAACAAACAACGTACTTACGCTGCGATATGCACCTTCTTGCACGCAGCCATAACAAAAGCCAATTTATTAAGAATGGGATGTTTGCTTGCTGCCGAAAAATATCCACACGATCTTTGTGAGCCCCCCAAACATCCCAAACCTACTAATAAGACGTTTGTGACGGTGCAGAAAATAATGCGTTAGGCAGGAAAAAAAGATTCATCTGATACAAGTCAACAGCAAGGAAAGAAATACAAGACAGCCGCTTTATTCTTGCTGTGCGATGCGCGTGTCATTCGACTGCTGAGTCTTCATAAGAGCATCTCAAAATACGGTAGCAGGCCTACGCATTTGAATACTTTCGAGGAGCTCTGAGCGCTGAACCTCGCGAATAAGCTAGACGAGTTACACACGATATTCTGACCTATGCTCTGAATAAAGTGGTCCCCCTCTCCTCGTGTGTTGCAAACTTGTGGGGGATACAGTGAAATTATTCACATGTGCAGAAGCTGCAAAAATAACTGATATACTAGAAATACGCTTCTTCATGCACTAAAGCATAAAAGCCGGTGATTTCTAGCACAGGAACTGCTGCCGCTCACAAGCGGAGTGTAGCGGACGATCGGTGCGAGTCCCTAAGCCGACGTCAGAGCCAGGTGGCGCCACTCAAACATCTCACCGCTAATAAAGGCGAGAAACGAAAAGCCTGTTGAAGATCCCAGGTGGGCAGAAAATTATCGGGAGCCCTCCACTACGGCGCGCCTCGTTGACCATTTCTAACTTATCTACACATGCCCTTGATCTGGCGTTCTATTGAAACATAAAGGTCGGTTGCTAAGAAGGTTATCACCGCGAGTTATCGGCACAAGCACTTGTTCGCTGATAGCGAGCACCCACGCCTTTCCGGACAGTCGTGCGCGCACGCAAGCAAGCACATAGTCACGCCCGCACACACGCCATATATCCATCACCGGGATTACTTTCTTTTGCGTAACCCGAGCGATATCACATATCATTTGAGACAAGCCCACTCCATACTTATATTGAATTGTCATCGAGTGCATAAAGAAAGATTTCTATGGCTTTGCCGATAGCTATGTAGGCGTCTCCTTTTTCAGATGCCTTAGATGATTGATTGTAGGTTTTATTGATTGATTGTAGGGCTTAACGCGCCGACGCAACGCAGGCGATGAGGTGCGCCATAGTGGAGGATTCCGATTAATTTTGACCACCTGGGGATCTTCAACGTGCGCTGAAAGATACCTTAGATGCAGTACTAATATCCTTCCAAGGATTCTGTCGTTCGCTTTCGGCGAAACGTCCTTAACGATGACCCGTACAGAACCGGTAAAAGGTAAGCAGAAGTCCATTCAACTACGAGTTCGTCAAAAACCTAATTCATTGAGCTAGGTTAACTTCACACTCCTAGGATTTCATCGAAAACGTAATGCTTGCAAACTTATTCAACTTCCCAGGGTTATCTTCAAGGAAGCAAAACGTTATCTCCATGGTACACTTTTTATTTAGATGCTAAAAAGCTAACATTACTGCGAACACCATTAATTTAACCAGCAGCATACAATCTTACGTGACTCCACCAGTGTTCGTCAGCTTCTCTGTCGTTCTGCCCGTCCCTTGGCGCTTTTCTTTCCCCAAAAACAAATCCTACTTTACTCAAGCAGGTGTTGACGTTACACACATTTCGCGGTTATCTGTGCTACCCCTAGAGAGTGTTTTGCTCTTTCTTGCTTAATTAACTATTTATGGCGTGGTGTTGTTCACGTCACTCGACGCGATCATGTCTGTGAACACGACCCAAAACAGCCTCACTATTAGCAAAGCGATCGACCTCGCTGCATTAACTGGAGTTTAATTTTGGTTTCCTCTGTGAACAGATCGAAAAAAAAAATGTCTCAACATTATCAAAGCCACTTCGCAATACATAAGGGTTTCTCTGGGGCCAGTATTACCCCGCCATAGCAACACTCAGATGAGACTTTGTTTCCCATTGTCATTGAGCTCAATGGAAATTCTTCTAGGTCGCCATAATATTTCGACGGCACCTAGAACCGGCGAGTACTTCGAACTTGTTTTAGTTTTCCGGTTATACGCAATATTTTTCGGCAAAATACCGCTATATGTTTAACAAAAAACTGGACAGTGCCCGCAGCATAGTCGGATACTTTGGCGCAAAAGAACGGGCAAATTTCCAGCCATTACCCGCCGCGGTGGCTCAGTGGCTAAGGCGTTGCGCTGCTGAGCACGAGGTCGCGGGTTCGATTCCCGGCCGCGGCGGCCGTTTTTCTGATGGAGGCGAAAAGCAAAAACGCCCGTGTGTACGAGATTTCGGCGCACGTTAAAGATCCCCAGGTGATCAAAATTAATCCGGAGCCCTCGACTACGGCGCGCCTCATCGCCGCGTTGCGTCGGCGCGTTAAACCCTACAATCAATCAAATTTCCAGCCATTAATTGCTTCCCGGAATCTGCCGCGAGCCTTCGAGATTTTCGCTCCGCAAAACCACAATCACTAAAAGCCGTGTTATGCTGACTATTGAGCTGGAACTGCTTATATCCGCATAGCAAATATCATGTTGTGGAATCGGACGCGAATAGACTTACAATATGTGTTACGTATACATTCGAGAACTCCGAATATTCGCACTTCGCTGTGGACTCTGAAAGTGGAACAGGCTTTGAAAGTACCGCATATTTATTTGCTAAAGCACGTAGAAGCGACATCACAGTTTCAGTTTCGTACGCCTCTCACAGGTTCAGCCGTGCTGGATTACCACGTAGGAAACATTAGTTCCGCCTTTCAAGATAGAGGTGTTCGGGTTAGAATACAAGTTGCAATGGAGGCTGGTGTTTTACACTGACCTTCCAACTATCCTAGGGCATGGCAAAATAGGAAAATAAGAAGCGCAGTTGTATAGTTCCGATTTAGCAACGCAAGGCAACCGCATAGTTTCTGTTTAGAATGCCTCCCTAGCACGTGCGTAATGCGTGATTCCCCAGCCAATCCCACTGGATTCTCCAAAGGTCAGACATTGAGCGAATTATAAACAGTTATAGCAGTCAGAAAGTACACTTGAGGAGTCAAAACGTCCACTCGGTCTAACGTCGGTGTTTAAGTGAATGCTACTATAGGCGCACGGTGAACTCGCCCAAGAATGCCGAATTACAGATATTGTAGAGTTAGCTGTTAGTATTGTTTAGGATTATCACACTGAACCACCGGCATAGCTGTGGTTTACATGACACGCCCCCTCCCGCGCATGCGCCGTCCTAATTTGTCTCAACACCAGCGTGTAAGCGAGATTAAAAAACTGACTCCAGCACAACGCAGCATTCCCGTTAAAACTCTAGCATTACCGAAATCGCATGCCCTAGACACGCTCAATGCGATTCAGAGTGGCATTGCGCCTAGTAAAGCAAGGAGGAATTTCATGTTGGCGTACCTGAAACGCCCACCCGTTGCTGTTGGCCTCCGCCAGTTTGAGTCGCTGGCTTAGTTATTTTTGGTGGTACTGTCTTTGGCACTTTGGGATTGGGAGGTCGAGGCGTTTCAACCTTGACACTGGTTGCCGGGCGTTTCCACGGGCTGTTGGCGCCACTCGTCGAAGGCCCCGCAGAACCATTCTTCGGAGACGCATATTTCACGTCTTCCTGAGTTTCGGCTTCGATTTCTTTTGCTACGCGACAGGCTCGATCCCAGGAGGCTTCCTCGTCGGGCATCGCCAAGAGGCGACGCCGGATGGCTTCGGTTCGAAGACCAGCGACGAGCCGGTCTCGCAGGGCATCCTGGAGAAAACCGCCGAACTCGCATTGAGCAGCTATTTCCCTGATTGCGATGATAAAGTCCGTAATGGTCTCATCCGGCTCCTGCTTTCGTTGGTTGAACCGGTACCTTTCGTAAACCACGGAGCGCCTCGGTGAGTAGTGATTTTTTAGCGCGCTCGAGACTTCTTGGAACGATGCGTCGATGGGCGTCTTCGGAAAAAGCAGGCTCTTGAGCGTCACGTAGACGTCTTCACCTATTGTCGTCAAAAAGAGCTTCCGCTTCTGGTCGTCTGAGATACCGTTGACCGATGCGAACGTCTCGAAGCGTTCGAGGAACACCTCGAAGTTTCCCCCGTCGGGGTTGAACTCTGGCAGCTTGCCGAGGGTACCGGCCATCTTCTCCGAGAGTGCTGTCTCTGCCTTTCTGCGGAACGCGTAAGCAGAAAAAGCGCGCGACGCGCTCTCTCTCTCTGTTGCGGTGATAGGTTGCGTAATAGTGTCGCCAGGGCTGACGGGTGTCGCCATCTGCTGAGTTCCAACTCAAATACATCTCGAAGGCGGCAACCCAGACTCCATGCGTACGGAGTTGGGCGGCTGAGCCCGTAGGCGAAACGGCAGAGCCTGGGGCGGTATTCTCGCGTTTGTCCGTTTTGAAAACGTCTGTTTCGCGTCCGTTTTGCTGTGACGTACTTTCAGTTGTAGGCGGGGTTTGGGTTGACTTTTGCGCAGCTGTTCTTGTAAACACATCTTCAACGACTAAATTTATTTCAAACTATCTTTTATGTGTTTATTGTTCCGCCAGCGAACCAACAACGAGGCGACAAAAAATCGTCTGCTCCAAATCGTCTGCTCCGAGAAGCCGCGGCTCATTGCCCCGCCGTGCTTGCATGGCGTCACAGCCAGAGCTCTTCGATGTAGGCCACAGCCGGGTGTTCGATTTTAGCCAATCAGGGCTTGCTCAAAACGGACACGTTTGAAAAAGACACAAAACGGAGAGAACACGAGAATACCGCCCCTGATTGTGGACAAAACGGCGCCGCTTGATGGGTTCTCAGCAACTATGATGACTATCTTGATGTTGATGACGGCGCGGCAAGTTGGGGACGTACTTACAGCAGGTTGATGACTTACACAATGTTACAACACCAACTCTCCAAACTTTTCATGCTTCTGCGGTACAGCCAGACATTACTATGCCCGAATGATTTTTTACGAAAGTGCTAAATTATTTTCCGTGTTTAGTGTTTTCCTTTCTCCTAGAAGTAAGAACGATATCCAGCAAACGGCCAAGATGATTTTTAAAAATTATGCCAATAGTTTTATGGTGATGTTATTTCGAAGGATGCCAATAGTTTTATGGTGTGAGAGAAAGAGAGCGAGGGAGAGGGAGAGAGGCTTTATTGAGTTTGTTGCGGTTAAGAAGGTTGAATGACCCAAGCTTGTGCAAGGTAGCCCCAGCTTGTGCAGCTTGTGCCCTGCTTCGGGTGGCTGCAGTTCTATCCAACTTCGTGTTCACGCAAGGAAAGACGTAAGACGAGTGTTTAATAATTTGTTTCAAACCAAAAACGTAGCAATGGTAGTACGCACGCAGCAAACCTTGCATTCTGCAACGAATAAAACAGAATCAATATTTCACTGGTCGAATTTAAATGCGTGAAGCTCTCAACCCCTCCCATGTGAACTTGCGGCTCGGCCTTATGCATACACACCTCGTCCAGCTTTAGATTGTAAATGTCAGCTTTCGCACGGCCCTTGAAAGCAGCCCCAGCGCTGCTGCTTTGCACTCTAACTCTCCAAGTGGTCTCATTTTCTTACTTTCAGTACCGTCAATGCCTGCGTATGCCTTCTTTTTTTGTTACGGCTATTGACACTCAGGGAGAACAATTTTTGTACCCTGTCATTCCAATTTTCTAAAAAAATTCCTACAAAGGGACACGTTTCACCGTGTCTTGGCCACAAGTGTATCTCAGCTAAGATTCAAAACGCGCTAATAAATTTGCATGCTGGCTTTGTCATTGACAAGGCTCTGTTGTTATCGCAAATTTAAAATAGCACTCGTTTTTAAACAGCCAGTCATCAAAGCAGATGAAGAAACATGGTGCAGGGCACGATGTTGCATGCACAAATGCTCGAGCTTAGCCTCTTCTAAGTTTAGTACGAACAAGATAATGCAACATTGTTTTTCGCAGTATTATTGTTACAATAACTGCCGGAGACGTGCGCTTTTGTGCACCCTTGCCTCCCTTTGGTGGGGCTTCCGGTACGCGGGTTGAGCTCCTGCGAGGTAGCCGCTTGCTGGATTCCCTTGTAGGCCATGTTGTTTACGGTGAACCACTGCCATCTCTGGTCGGACATCTCTTCCTGGTCGATATTTTTCTCTTCTACAATGTCTTACATTGCTCGAGGGGCAAGCTGTTGAAAGATGCGTCTGCATTGTTCGGTCCCCTCGCGGCCTTTTCTTCACCGGTCTCCTTCCAAACTCCTGTTGCTATAAGTGCATGGGTTCTCGGCACCCAGCACTTGCCGTTCTCCTGCTGAACACCGCTCACCAAAGGAAAGACGGATAACCAGGAACTATATGTCGGCTGATCTCCTTATGAACACGGGTTGCCAAATACTCTGTGGCCTGTCGCTTGCCGTTATTCTGCTGAAAACCGCTGGCCATACAAAAAACGTACGCTCTGTGGCCGTGCGTCCGTGCGTCTCCTTTATAACAGCCGTGGCTAGAAGAACAACAATATTGTGCCGTCGGGCACTTCCTGTTCCCCATATTTGAAAAGCAAATACACGGGGGCCACACTTCGGCCGGTCTGTTTCCGAACCCCAGCTGCCACCAGAATACGGATAGTCTGTGGCCGGTCGTTTGCCGTTCTTCGGCTGAACACCGCTTCCTGAAGGAAAAGCGAATGTCCTGGGGCCGTACGTCGGCCGTTCTTTTTGTGAACATCGGTCGCCGAAAGTACACTGACTATCTGGCAACCAATTTCCGCCGTTGCGTGTATGGAAACGGGCGGCGGGAGAAAAACCGAAGTGCTGGTGGCGGAATGTTCGCTGCTCAACGTACGATCAGCGGCTGCCAGTACATGGGTGCTGGCCGGACATAACAGAGACCTCTGGGTTGACCTCCTGACCCTTTCCTTTCAATCACCTCTGACGAGCAGTGGGAGGCAGCGCTGGGTAGCTCTGACCCGGGTGTCCAAGGCTCACTCGTGGGCAGAGCTGCTGCTGTCGACCGCCAGACTCGCGTCGGTAGCCAACCCGCTCTTTTAACCTACTTTCGCCCGCTACAAGTCTCTCTCTCTCTCTCTCTCCAGAAGATTAAGGGACGGTTAGCACGGGGCCGAAAAAGTTAGTGTTCACACCTGTAGGGCAGAGCAACGGTATCCAAGACAAGTTCGAAGTCAACTTAGCCAGGAAGTCCAGACTCCACAGAGCGAAACAGCGCTAAGCGGTCGGTTAACCCCACAAAAAAACGCAATGGGCCAGGCACATCGGGTCTCTTCTAAGTATCGAGAATGTTCAGAATATGTTGCGAAGGATGGCGGAGCACCCGCCGCCATGTTCCTTGTATACGGCAACCAATTGTAGCAATAGTGCACAGATTTTCAAGAAGCTGCTTGTCGAGGGTACGTTTTGAAGAACGTGTTGTGAAGGCATGAGCCAACGATAGAGAAAAGTGTGACCTCCTTTGCCCGTGAGGTGCCGATACGAAGCCCGGATGCGAAGATCCTTGACGAGGCTTAGGACATATGGACATTGCATTACTCAAGAAGGACTTGATCTTCCTTCAGATGAGGCACTTCTCGTTTACCTATAAATAGGTCAAAGTAGTGAACCGTGTATCGATGTATAAGTCGACTTATTGTGTAGGCCAACGCGACTGACTTAAAAGGAGTAGGCAGTATACTGAGAAAACAGAAATACATTTTTTTTATCGGTTTAACTAGGGCTGCGAGCCGAGGCCATAGTGGAGGGCTCCGGATAATTATCTGACTACCTGGGATCCTCAACGGCGCCGAAGTCTCAACACACGGGCATTCTTGCTTTTTCACTCCACCTAAAAGCGGCCACCGCTTTTCATATAAAGGCGAGAAACGAAGAGCCCGGTGAAGACGCGAGGTAGGCAGAAAATTATCGCGAGCCCTCCACTACGGCGCGCCTCGTAGAACATTTCTAACTTATCTACATATGCCCTTGATCTGGCGCTATATTCAAACATAAAGGTCGGTTGCTAAGAAGTTATCACCGCGAGTTATCGGCACAAGCACTTGTTCCGCTGATAGCGAGCAGCCACTTATTTCCGGACAATCGTGCGCGCACGCAAGCAAGCACATAGTCACGCCCGCACACTCGCACACACCCCATATATCCATATCCGGGATTACTTTCTTTTGCGTAACCCGAGCGATATCACATATCATTTGAGACAAGCCCACTCAATACTTATATGGAATTGTATCGAGTGCACAAAGAAAGATTTCTATGGCTTTACCGATAGCTATGTAGGCGTCTCCTTTTTCAGATACCTTAGATGATTGATTGTAGGTTTTATTGATTGATTGATTGATTGATTGTGGGGATTAACGCTGCCGACGCAACGCAGGCGATGAGGCGCGCCGTAGTGGAGGGCTCCGGATTAATTTTGACCACCTGGGGATGTTTAACGTGCGCCGAAATCTCGTGCACACGGGCGTTTTTGCTTTTCGCCTCCATCAGTAAAGCGGCCGCCGCGGCCGGGAATCGAACCCGCGACCTCGTGCTCAGCAGCGCAACGCGGTTTTATTGATTGATTGTAGGGCTTAACGCGCCGACGCAACGCAGGCGATGAGGCGCGCCGTAGTGGAGGATCCGGATTAATTTTGACCACCTGGGGATCTTTAACGGGCGCGGAAGATACCTTAGATGCAGTACTAATATCCTTCCAAGCATTCTGTCGTTCGCTTTCGGCGAAACGTCCTTAACGATGACCCGTACACTAAACGGTAAAAGGTAAGGAGAACTCCATTCAACTACGAGTTCGTCAAAAACCTAATTCATTGAGCTAGGTTAACTTCACACTCCTAGGATTTCGTCGAAAACGTAATGCTTGCAAATTTATTCAACTTCCCAGGGTTATCTTCAAGGAAGCAAAACGTTATCTCCATGGTACATTTTTTTATTTAGATGCTAAACAGCTAACATTACTGCGAACACCATTAATTTAACCAGCAGCATACAATCTTACGTCACTCCACCAGTGTTCGTCAGCTTCTCTGTCGTTCTGCCCGTCACTTGGCGCTTTTCTTTCGCCAAAAGCAAATCCTACTTTACTCAAGCAGGTGTTGACGTTACACACATTTCGCGGTTATCTGTGCTACCACTGGAGACTGTTTTACTGTTTCTTGGTTGATCAACTATTTATGGCGTGGTGTTGTCCACGTCACTCGACGCGATCATGTCTGTGAACACGACCCACAACAGCCTCACTATTAGCAAAGCGATCGACCTCGCTGCATTAATTTGAGTTTAATTTTGGTTTCCTCTGTGAACAGATCGAAGAAAAAAAATGTCTCAACATTATCAAAGCCACTTCGTAATACATTAGGGTTTCTCTGCGGCCAGTATTACCACGCCATAGCAACACTCAGATGAGACTCTGTTTCCCATTGTCATTGAGCTCAATGGAAATTCTTCTAGGTCGCCATAGTATTTCGACGGCACCTACGAACTTCGAACTTGTTTTAGTTTTCCGGCTATACGCAATATTTTTGGCAAAATACCGCCATATGTTTAACAAAAAACTGGACAGTGCCCGCAGCATAGTCGGATACTTTGGCGCAACAGAACGGGCAAATTTCCAGCCATTACCCGCCGCGGTGGCTCAGTGGCTAAGGCGTTGCGCTTGCTGAGCACCAGGGTCGCGGGTTCGATTCCCGGCCGCGGCGGCCGTTTTTCTGATGGAGGCGAAAAGCAAAAACGCCCGTGTGTACGAGATTTCGGCGCACGTTAAAGATCCCCAGGTGGTCAAAATGAATCCGGAGCCCTCGACTACGGCGCGCCTCATCGCCTGCGTTGCGTCGGCGCGTTCAACCCTACAAACAATCAAATTTCCAGCCATTAATTGCTTCCCGGAATCTGCCGCGAGCCTTCGAGATTTTCGCTCCGCAAAACCACAATCACTAAAAGCCGTGTTATGCTGGCTATTGAGCTGGAACTGCTTATATCCGCATAGCAAATATCATGTTGTGGAATCGGACGCGAATAGACTTACAATATGTGTTGCGTATACATTCGAGAACTCCGAATATTCGCACTTCGCGGTGGACTCTGAAAGTGGAACAGGCTTTGAAAGTACCGCATATTTATTTGCTAAAGCACGTAGAAGCGACATCACAGTTTCAGTTTCGTAAGCCTCTCACAGGTTCAGCCGTGCTGGATTACCACGTAAGAAACATTAGTTCCGCCTTCCATAGATAGAGGTTTTCGGGTTAGAATCCTAGTTGCAATATAGGCTAGTGTTTTACACTGACCTTCCAACTACCCTAGAGGGCATGGCAAAACAGGAAAATAAGAAGCGCAGTTGTATAGTTCCGATTTAGCAACGCAAGGCAACCGCATAGTTTCGGTTTAGAATGCCTCCCTAGCACGTGCGTAATGCGTGATTCTCCAGCCAATCCCACTGGATTCTCCAAAGGTCAGACAGTGCGCGAATTGTAAACAGCTACAGCAGTCAGAAAGTCTACTTGGGGAGTCAAAACGTCCACTCGGACTAACGTAGGTGTTTAAGTGAATGCTACTATAGGCGCACGGTGAACTCGCCCAAGAATGCCGAGTTCCAGATATTGTAGAGTTAGCTGTTAGTATTGTTTAGGATTATCACACTGAACCACCGGCATAGCTGTGGTTTACATGACACGCCCCCTCCCGCGCATGCGCCGTCCTAATTTGTCTCAACACCAGCGTGTAAGCGAGATTAAAAAACTGACTCCAGCACAACGCAGCATTCCCGTTAAAACTCTAGCATTACCGAAATCGCATGCCCTAGACACGCTCAATGCGATTCAGAGTGGCATTGCGCCTAGTAAAGCAAAGGGGGAATTTCATGATGGCGTACCTGAAACGCCCACCCGTTGCTGTTGGCTTCCGCCAGTTTGAGTCGCTGGCTTAGTTACTTTTGGTGGTACTGTCTTTGGCACTTTGGGGGTTGGGAGGTCGAGGCGTTTCAACCTTGACACTGGTTGCCGGGCGTTTCCACGGGCTGTTTGGCGCCACTCGTCGAAGGCCCCGCAGAACCATTCTTCGGAGACGCATATTCACGTCTTCCTGAGTTTCGGCTTCCATTTCTTTTGCTACGCGACAGGCTCGATCCAGGAGGCTTCCTCGTCGGGCATCGCCAAGAGGCGACGCCGGATGGCTTCAGTTCGAAGACCAGCGACGAGCCGGTCTCGCAGGGCATCCTGGAGAAAACCGCCGAACTCGCATTGAGCAGCTATTTCCCTGATTGCGACGATAAAGTCCGTAATGGTCTCATCCGGCTTCTGCTTTCGTTGGTTGAACCGGTACCTTTCGTAAACCACGGAGCTCCTCGGTGAGTAGTGATTTTTTAGCGCGCTCGAGACCTTCTGGGAACGATGCGTCGATGGGCGGTCTTCGGAAAAAGCAGGCTCTTGAGCGTCACGTAGACGTCTTCACCTATTGTCGTCAAAAAGAGCTTCGCTTCTGGTCGTCCGAGATACCGTTGACCGATGGCGAACGTCTCGAAGCGTTCGAGGAACACCTCGAAGTTTCCCCCGTCGGGGTTGAACTCTGGCAGCTTGCCGAGGGTACCGGCCATCTTTTCCGAGAGTGCTGTCTCTCTGCCTTTCTGCGGAACGCGTAAGCAGAAAAAGCGCGCGACGCCTCTCTCTCTGTTGCGAGTGATAGGTTGCGTAATAGTGTCGCCAGGGCTGACGGGTGTCGCCATCTGCTGAGTTCCAACTCAAATATATCTCGAAGGCGGCAACCCTGACTCCATGCGTACGCAGTAGGGCGGCTGAGCCCGTAGGTGAAACGGCAGAGCCTGGGGCGGTATTCTCGCGTTTGTCCGTTTTGAGAACGTCTGTTTCGCGTACGTTTTGCTGTGACGTACTTTCAGTTGTAGGCGGGGTTTGGGTTGACTTTTGCGCAGCTGTTCTTGTAAACACATCTTCAACGACTAAATCTATTTCAAACTATCTTTGTTGTGTTTATTGTTCCGCCAGCGAACCAACAACGAGGCGACAAAAAATCGTCTGCTCCGAGAAGCCGCGGCTCATTGCTCCGCCGTGCTTGCATGGCGTCACAGCCGGGTGTTCGATTTTAGCCAATCAGGGCTTGCTCAAAACGGACACGTTTGAAAACGACACAAAACGGAGAGAACACGAGAATACCGCCCCTGATTGCGGACAAAACGGCGGCGCTTGATGGGTTCTGAGCAACTATGATGACTATCTTGATGTTGATGACGGCGCGGCAAGTCGGGGACGTACTTACAGGAGGTTGATGACTTACACAATGTTACAACACCAACTCGCCCAACTTCTCATGCTTCTGCGGTGAAGCCAGACATTACTATGCCAGAATGATTTTTAACGAAAGTGCTAAATTATTTTCTGTGTTTAGTGTTTTCCTTTCTCCTAGAAGTAAGAACGATATCCAGCAAACGGCCAAGATGATTTTAAAAATTATGCCAATAGTTTTATGGTGATGTTATTTCGAAGGATGCCAATAGTTTTATGGTGAGAGAGAGATAGAGAAAGAGAGCGAGGGAGCGGGAGAGAGGCTTTATTGAGTTTGTTGCGGTTAAGAAGGTTGAATGACCCAAGCTTGTGCAAGGTGGCCCAAGCTTGTGCAGCTTGTGCCCTGCTTCGGGTGGCTGCAGCTCTATCCAACTTTGTGTTCACGCAAGGAAAGCCGTAAGACGAGTGTCTAATAATTTGTTTCAAACCAAAAACGTAGCAATGGTAGTACGCATGAAGCAAACCTTTCATCCTGCAACGAATAAAACAGAATCAATATTTCGCTGGTGGAATTTGAATGCGTAAAGCTCTCAACCCCTCCCATGTGAATTTGCGGCTCTGCCTTATGCATACACACCCCGTCCAGCTTTAGATTGTAACATGTCAGCTTTCGCACGGCCCTTGAAAGGAGCCCCAGCGCTGCTGCTTTTCACTCTAACTCTCCAAGTGGTCTCGTTTTCCTACTTTCAGTAGCGTCAATGGCTGCGTATCCCTCCTTTTTCGTTACGGCTATTGACACTCAGGGAGAACAAATTTTGTACCCTGTCATTCCAATTTTCTAAAAAAATTCCTACAAAGGGACACGTTTAACCGTGTCTTGGCCACAAGCGTATCTCAGCTAAGATTCAAAACGCGCTAATAAATGTGCATGCTGGCTTTATCATTGACAAGGCTCTGTTGTTATCGCAAATTTAAAATAGCACTCGTTTTTAAACAGCCAGTCATGAAAGCAGATGAAGAAACATGGTGCAGGGCACGAAGTTGCATGCACGAATGTTCGAGCTTAGCCTCTTCTAAGTTTAGTACGAACAAGATAATGCAACATTGTTTCTCGCGGTATTATTGTTACAAGAACTGCTGGAGACGTGCGCTTTTGTGCGCCCTTGCCTCCCTTTGGTGGGGCTTCCGGTACGCCGGTTGAGCTCCTGCGCGGTAGCCGCTTGCTGGATTCCCTTGTAGGCCATGTTGTTTTCGGTGAACCACTGCCATCTCTGGTCGGACATCTCTTCCTGGTCGATATTTTTCTCTTCTACAATGTCCTCCATTGCTCGAGGGGCAAGCTGTTGAAAGATGCGTCTGCATTGTTCGGTCCCCTCGCGGTCTTTTCTTCACCGAAGGAAACACCGGGCGTACATCAGCCGGTCTCCTTCCAAACTCCTGTTGCCAGAAGTGCATGGGTTCTCGGCACCCAGGCACTTGCCGTTCTCCTGCTGAACACCGCTTACCGAAGGAAAGACGGATAACCAGGAACTATATGTCGGCTGATCTCCTTATGAACACGGGTTGCCAAATACTCTGCGGCCCGTCGCTTGCCGTTATTCTGCTGAAGACCGCTGGCCATAGGAAAAACATACGCTCTGTGGCCGTATGTCGGTCGGTCTCCTTTATAACAGCCGTGGCCCGAAGAACAACAATATTGTGCCGTCGGGCACTTCCTGTTCCCCATATTTGAAAAGCAAATACACGGGGGCCACACTTCGGCCGGTCTGTTTCCGAACCCCAGCTGCCACCAGAATACGGATAGTCTGTGGCCGGTCGTTTGCCGTTCTTCGGCTGAACACCGCTTCCTGAAGGAAAAGTGAATGTTCTGGGGCCGTACGTCGGCCGTTCTTTTTGTGAACATCGGTCGCCGAAAGTACACTGACTATCTGGCAGCCGGTTTCCTCCGTTGCGTGTATGGACATGAGCGGCGGGAGAAAAACCGAAGTGCTAGTGGCGGAATGTTCGCTGCTCAACGTACGATCAGTGGCTGCCAGTACATGGGTGCTGGCAGGACATACCAGAGAGCGGCACAGACTGGCCGGTCTTCGGACACACTTTCTGTGCTGCCCAGATTAGGCATAACCACACAAGAGAACAGGCAAAACAAGGGGCGACAATCAACTGCAGCGGAAAAAAGCAGCCTAGGGTCAAAACAGCCAGTCATAGGTGACATCTGTGGGCGCTATGACCTACCTCATTCAGATAAAAAAATACTTTACAGACTTCCTAGAAAATTTGCCACTGGAAGATAATACATTATGCAGCCGATCGAGCGTGTGCAAAACAGTGAACATCTATTCGTTGAGAAATTTGGGCGAGTTATGACGTCGATCATCAATATATTCTCATCCTCATCCAGCACAAAATTTGTGAGTGACAGAGAAGGCGATTGATACAAAAACGAGAGAAATTCCCCGCTGTCGATTGACGTAATTTGTATCCACGAACTGTAGCAGCTTTTAATTGTAATATGCTTAAGATACTACGGTGGGACAGCGTTCATATATTAGCGTTCATCTTGGTGTTCACAGCGCTCACAGCGCCGGGACGAAGATAGAGAGCGAGACGACACGGCGCGAACACGCAACTATTTGTTTAATGAAAAGACGCAAATAAATACGGAGTGCACCTTACGAGATGCGTTCATTTCGCCCAAGATAAAAATCATGGAAGCAATTTCCAAATGGAATATAGACAATAAGAAGCACACGTGGCAAGAAAATGCGAAGTGTGTTGAACAAGCCAGAACCAGCTTTAAAAACTAATTTTTTATCCAAGTGTAAAAAAAGCAAGCGTAGGCTAGCTTCTCACCAATAGAACGAGTTAGAAGCGGAGTTGCTTATCTATTCGCATTCGACAAAATACCCTTCCACGACATAAACGTTTCGCCATTCTGAACTTCGAACTTCCGTTGATAAAACCGCAGCTCTGCCGTGTTGCAGGCCTAACTGCGAGAGGCCAACAAGCACTTGGCAAAAAAAAACCGACGGGGGCTCATAGCACGAGGAGGAATTAGAATTATTTAACGGCCGGACATTGAAGAGGAAAACGCAGCACCCGGATAGTTGCAAGCCCAATTACTTCAGGCCCAGGGAACCAACAAGAAACTTGCAGCAACCACGAAGATCTTCCGCCTTTCTTATTTAGAATGGCGGTCAGGATTCGGCATATTCACTACTGGATTGTTCTCTCCCCAAGCATCAAGTCACACAAAATGAATCGAAGCACGCACACTAACCTAAGCTCGTTTTGTCAGCGGAAATCTTGCGTTGCACTTCGCACACGAACGTGGCGCGCTTGCCAATGCCTGCGGCTCCTCTGGTCGGGTTGACGTGTCAGTTTATTGCTTCGTTTCGAGGCCTATCAGAGAAGCTTCATTTCCTACTCACCGAACCCGTCGTCTGACCTTCAAGCGACGACTTCCGCCCGGAGAACATTCGTCCGCGCCGCGGGTAGCGCGCGCTGGAAGCTCCGCTATATCTGTAAGTGACGCCTGACGCATGCAGATTATGCTCTCACCCAAGGACACCGCAGTTTTACGGGGCTCGCCTTGTCGTCGTAGCTCGCTCGCTGGGCCCAAGTATAGCCCCACGGCGTTCCCTCGTAGTGGCTGTCGTCGCTGTGTCACGCAGAGGCTTCGAAAGCCAAGCGGTTTATATAGTCATACGCATTCGAAACTCGTGAACCGATGGCACTTGTCATACATCTCCCCGTTGTTTAGCGCAAAGAAAACTGCAGGTATATTTGAGGCAAAATATACGTAGTTAACCGGCAGCGCCCGCGTTAATTTAATTTGGAACGCTCGTTGGATTGGTTTTTACGATAGTAAGCAAAAAAGTGGTCGTGCAACGCCGGCACGTGCGGTAGGAAAAGCAAGCGCAAAAAGAACACAACTCCCGCTGGCGCAGTTTCCGGCACGGAACGCGCGAGCACTGCGACCGCGGGAAATCTGAATTGCATTGGGTGGTAGCAGTGAGGGGACAACGGCACTGCAGGCCATTATGGCGAATCACTGCTCTTTACTTCCGACAGCTTTCCCGTTGAGTGGAACGGCTTTTTTTGTTCTGATTGACGGGGCAGCCTAAAATTTCGACATCGTGGTACAAACGCTGATTGTGCGTGTCCAGCTTTCAGCGTCGTCCCCACTTTTGTTTGTTCCGGGCAAAATTTTCAACAAATTTTTCATTGAATTAAAAACCTTTATTTCTCGTCCGAGCGAGAGGAGACTGGAACTAAAGGCACAGACGGCCGGCCGGAGGTCCTCAGCTCCCCACACGCTGGGTCAGAAACGTATATCTCAGTACACCTTTCTATGCATACAATCGAATAGAGGAATCGCTATCACAAAGGGGGGAATAAAAAAAATGGTAAAGCAGTTTGCCGCGCCAAGGCTTCATGAAACGCGCCGTAATGGAGGGCTCAGGTTTATTCTTGACCTCCTGGAGAACCTTAAGTCGCACGAAAATGTCGACACACAGGCATTTTCGCTTTTCGCCTCCATCTAAAAAGCAGCCACCGCGGCTGGGATTGAACCCGCGACCTTCGGCTCACTAACACAACGCTTTAGCCACTGAGCCACCACAGCGGGGTCGTATTGAAGTTTCGGGCTGACCTGCCGACAAATGAGTACGAGCCAACTAGCTCAGATTCTGACTATTCTATAGATTTCGCTCATTTTAAAGACGATAGTCTTTCATGGGCTACTTAAAAGCAGGCATTTTGTTCTGTCTGCATGTCTGTCTGTTTGGGACTCGATTGAGCCAGTCGGCCAAAGTGAAACAGAAACTGCGCAATAGTTTTATATACCCGCATCCAAATCTAAACGTCTAAGTCCGGTGTTAATGTTACTACGTGCCAACATTGTTGAACAAGAACAAGACACTACTCAAATATAAGGCAGGAAATCAATACATGAATGATAGTTGCAGTGTCCCTGTATTACAAAATTCCCGCATGGTTGGTTTATCTAATAAAATACTACATCAACTGCAGAGAACCGTCGCCTGCTGGTTCCCGCGCTACCTGGCGGCATTAAAAAAATCCAACGGCAACAGCAGCGAAAGGTTTCACTAGACGATCGCTTGAAACGCTCGTGGAGTAGGGCAACGTGGTCCTATAAACGTTGTAGTAGGGTGCCTCGATTCACGCGCGTCTCCGCCGAACGACAGCGCTGGCATCGAGGCGCCCGACATGGAGCAGTGGAACGCGGTAAATTGACACTAGCAAATCTCTAGCGTGTTATCTTGGGAAGAATGAGACGGGAGATGAACAGCATGAAAGTTGAGCGGGAAAGAGAAGGGATGCGCTTACACAGCAAGGGCGCCAGTCGACTATCGTCTTTCGTCGACATTTGCAACGAAAGGAGCAGATACGCGGCCATTTTTTTCAACTCCATGCTTGTCTCTTCCTGGAAGAGTAGCCTGAACGTACGTTAAGCGCGTTCTCGGCGCAGTCATATGCAAACACTGCACCAGCCAACATCTGAAAACGCTTCGGCTGTCTTTCTTAATTGGATTTTACATGGCGATGCTACACGCTTCACCACATGATGGCTGTGCCTACGTGTTTTGCACGTTAACACATGTCCGAGTATCTTAGCGTGCTAGTCGAAAATGTAAGTATTTGGAGAATATATAGAACAGTGGCGACCGCATTTTAACGAGATTAAGTTAATTTAGTTAACTTCAGCAATTATGCTGTTGGGCTAGATGGTGCATATTGCTTCAAGAAAAAGAGCGCTAAAAACCACGACAGAAAAAACGAAGAACGACGGCACAGATGCGCTTCTTTAAAGAGCATCTGTCTCGCCGTTGTTCGTTTTTTCTGTCGTGGCTTTTAGCCCTTTTTTTGTTGAATTTTAATTTAGTTACTTTGAGCAGTAATGAGTACTGCACTTTATGGTATTTTCGATACGGCCGTTCAGAAGTGGAATAAATAATGTAGGGAAAATACGTGATCACCTTTATTTCACTACTTTTAGGTACCCATTAAAGGCCAGAACTACGCGCTCGAACGAAGACAAAACTCTGTTAATCAAGAAACTTTTATTGAAACCGAATAAAAGGACAGAAAATAAAATTAAGGAAAAGTGGGTGGACTCTTCTTTGTTCAGCGCAAAAAAAAAAAAAAAATGGGCGCAGCCTGTGCTAATGGCGCAAGGCTTGAGAAACCGCAGAGCTGGCGGCACCTCTCCCTTCGTTGAAGACCCGGCTATTCAAGGCCAGCGCTACAAAATAACCCAAAGGAAACAATATGCTGTGCGCCGGAATGCGGTGATAGATCAATCAAATCAAACGGCCGGTTTCATAACGCGAGGGACTCAGTGTTTATTCCCACCTCCGGAAGCGGTGTTTTTTTTTTTTTTCACTTTGAGTATTTCCGTTCGCGTTGCGGGCCGGGTTAAACAGCTTCCGCTGTAAAAAACGACAAACTGCTACAAGGCATTTGGAAATAAGACGCACTCTCCTGCAAAAAAATCACGCAAGTAAGTAAGTTCAGTTTTCCATAAGAATTCCGGAGTTTTGAAAAGATTGAGCCTAACTAAATGTCGGCTCCACCTCATTTTAAAGGACAGAAACTGTTTATTGAATTAGGATTGGTAAAACAGCCGTTACTGACGACTGCGAAATCGCATAAGAATACAACCTCGCCTCGCCGCTTTTTTAATTGCAACTTCCTAAGCCAAGAATTCGTAACTTCCAAAGGTATTACGAATTCTTGTCAACCTAAATACAGTCTAGTCCACTTATAACAATATCCAAGTGCCAAAAAAATCCCTTCGTTATAACCGATGATTGTTATAGGCGGGTTGCGAAATAAAAAGACGGAACAGAGCTCAAAACATTTTATTCGCAAGCCAGCAAGGTGGTACTACTGCTAATTTGCAGAAAAGAAGCCACAGTCGGTCACCTTTTCCGCGTGTGAAACTAGCGCAAATCTTTTCCAAGAGCATCTACAGGTGCTTCAACTAGCTGAGGTAAATGTCCTTGGCGGAAACAAAGTCTCCGAGGGACTGTGTTACGCATTGGGCCTCCTACGAAGACACTACCTGAGTAGGCTGCGCAACCGCGTCATTAGAGTCGTCACTGTTGCAATTTTGGTGCACAATTCACCGGATTCAATCGCTATATCCGATATCGTGACACTGGAGCGTTGTAATAAGCGGTTTATTTTACCATGGAAAGAATGCAAAAGTTGACGGTGCCAGAGCTGTTCATCGTTATATCCGATATATTGTTATAAACGGTATCCTTATAAGTGGACTTGATTGTACAAGCTTATCAACCTAAATACAGAACTTCGTCAAACTACTGACCATCTTTTTCTCCGTTAAGCCGAACCACCTGCAAGCACCTTGCTGCCAGTTTTTGTTTTTATCTGAATTGACGAAAAACCAGTGGTAAACACAGGGCACAAAGAAAACGACGGTACAAGCTGGCACTATAACTGGAAGAACAAGGCACTTGAACGCCTGCAAATACCTTCCGGCAACAGCCTATTGCGCCTGCGTGAATAGTCTTGCGTTGCATAAACGAAATCTTACCGAAATCTATCTGATAAGATTTTGTTCATGCTGTTCAAGACTATTCACGCATGTGCAATGCTGTTGCCAAAAGGTGTTTCTAGGCGTTGGAGTGCCTTGTTCGTTCAGTTGTTAGTGCCAGCTTGTCCCTTCGTTTTCTTCTGTCCTGTGTTTACCAGCGGTAAACACAGGACAGAAGAAAACACGGGTACCGCTGGTAATTCCATTCAAGCATGTACCAACAAGCCCAGTCCACCGCCTTGGTATCACAGTTCTTATCTCTTTCAGGAAGTAGTATCGCCTTAGACTGTCGCATCGCTCGAGTTGAGCCAATGCAGTAAAAGGAGCTAACGTTTCGCTTTCGAATTATTCACCTGTGTCCCCGATCAACGATCTACTTCCTCTTGTAGTCTCTTGGACACTAGCTGGGGGCTACGTCATTGTTTTCCTAGACACCAGAAATGACTCACTCTTCGTTATTATTTCTCAAAGGTTATATCTCGCACCACGCTAGCTAATATTGTCCCCTCTTCAATCCTTCGCTTCGTTGTCTGATGATTCCCACCAAATTTAAGCAATATTCCTCGACTGTCTCGACAGCTTTACAAACCATCAGAAAAATTTGACCTTGTGAACTTATACTAAAACTAACTTGAAAAGAGCGGAGAAACCGTTTTGTCAAATTGTACGTCAAATCTTCCTGCGCACAAAAATCGGTGTCACAAAAACGGGTCTCAAAGCGTTTTTAAAATTTCTCTTTAATTATTACATACTTACGTGGGCTGTTCGTGTTCTGTGGCGGAGTTGTAATCGCCTTGGCCTTGATTAGTATGTATAACAGCGTGACAACTATATGTTCGCTTGATGAAACTTTGCTTGTGTAACCGTGCCTTGGTTGTCGTTTCAGAGAGCAGACACTTACTGTCGTTTTGATGAAGCAGTATCCTGCGGCAGTGGTATACTAGGAGGCGAGTGCATATCAGTTGTGATACGGGAC
Organism: Haemaphysalis longicornis; assembly: GCA_013339765.2. Taxonomy (NCBI): domain Eukaryota; kingdom Metazoa; phylum Arthropoda; class Arachnida; order Ixodida; family Ixodidae; genus Haemaphysalis; species Haemaphysalis longicornis. The sequence continues at coordinate 118,106,269 of CM023455.1, forward strand.
GTTTGTATGCATTTTACGAGGTATTTTTGTTTGTACATGCAGCATTTTTGGTGTTCATACCTGGTACTTTTTTATGGGGCCGACAGCGTGGAGGAGAGAATACGATTTGTCGGGGGCATGATATCCAGTGGAGATGTGAAGCTCATTGCGTGTCACTTGGCAACAGGATCGGGTACAGCTACGTGTCCAAATGAACCCATTTGACCTAGCTGCATCGAGTCTGTCCGGTTTGGTTAGTCGGTGAACTTCGACTCTTTCGATACAACGATGCTTCTTCAGAAACCACAAAGTCACAGATGCTGCGTCCTAAAAAACGGTTGGTTAAGCTTGGTTTCAGGCACCGTCACAGAAATATTGGTGAGCCAGAAGGCCCTAGTCGACCGAGTCCGAGCCGCGGCGATCGCCAATGGAGCTTCTGTAATGAGAAGCCCCCCTAGTGATTGTGACAGATGGCGCCCTCCGGGCCACCTCAAAGATGTTCCCTGTATATATCAGCAATAAAAGTTTTCAGACAGACAGACAGAGAGGGTCGAGCGAGAACACGTTGACGAGATGAGCCACGAAATTTGGAAGAAAAACATCGACTCTTGCGACCACTCCATAGGCGTGGCTGCACATCTCTGGGAGAGAGCTTTTGTACTGGAGTGGAACAAACAGGCTTATGATGACGACGATGATGATGATGAAACAAAGCAGAGGAGCAGACTGTCGAGAAATTGGGAGGGGAGGGCGGTTCGCCGTGGTGGTGAGACAGACGCTTCTCCGGCAGTGTGCGGAGGGGGCGGGGGGCGAGGGAGTATGCTGTGCCTGCACGAGACGCTCCTCTGCGCGACGCTTGGAAAAAAACGTGAGGGGGGCCGTGCGGTTGACGATTATGTGCGTTCGCTTAAGACGCAGTTCGCGGTCCCTTCCTGAGACGCACTTCGCGCCGCCGACGCAGAGGCTCATCATCGCTGCCGTCGAGAGAACCCACGAGTGAGTGCTGCCTCAGCGCACTGCAGCACTCAGGAGTGCGTGCTGAACCGCGGGTGCGGCAACCAGTCGTGTGATTCGTCAGCCGCTGCAGCTAAACGAGCTGTGCGAGCGGAGGCTCATCACCGCCGATGGCAGAACCCAGAGTTAGGGCTGAACGATGAGCGATGCAACCGGTGCATGTTCTTCGTCAGCAGCTGCAAATAAGTTTTCAGTAACCATAACGACTATGTCTGTCTGAAACTGTTTGCCTCAACATATTTTTCACAGTCAAAACAGCTAAACAGCTGCGCATAAATTTCGCATTAGGGGGATCCGTAATCGCCAGACAAAGTTTTTATTCCGCGCGTGTGCGTGTGTGTGTGTGCGTTTTTACAGTATTTACAAAGTTCCATTCATTTGAATATTAGCACTCAGCTTCGAAATTTGCTATTGAAAAGTAAAGTAAATAAAACACCATCTGTGCAACTTTGAGCAGCCAGAATACTTTTATTTATTTCGAACACGTACGCAAGCATAATTAGAAGTGAGTACACGTAAGCACTTATGATAAGCACGTTCCAAAGCAGTATACATACTATTTTTATGGCGAACAATCGCGTAGCACTCAGCCCAAAGTGTACCATCAATGCACAATGACATTCCAGACCTTGAGGTCCCGAATACTACAAGGCCAACAGGAAGGAATAAGATGGCTTAGATGGCTTTTAAATATTTCCAACTTGTTGATACCTGCACATCACAATAACACCAGCACGAAGTACAATACCTAAGCACCTAAATGCACGAATTCTGTCTCTAGACTGAATTTCTATAAAAACATGTATTAACAGTCTCGTACATTCGGGCCACGAGTTACACAGAATACAGTTCCAAAAGAATTACAAGTAAACGTAACTATGGAGCACGTACAATGTAAGCACAAGTGCTGAGTGTGAGAATGAGTAAACAGAAACTATGGAGCAACAGCAGAGCTGGTGGCCCCTCTCCCTTCTCGGAGACCCGGATGTTGCACCTTACATAAATTTCCAGACTTGACAATGAAATTTCTCCGTGACTGGAAGGGCCGGATCGTTTGGTGTGAAGGCTTTCACAATGAAAGGGTACCGCGTTAGCACTCCCTAGAAGTTTGAAGTTTATTTCACGTTTCTTGGTGCATGAGGAGGCGGGAGAAAAAGCCACTCGGCGGCATCTTGACGAGGCCCACCGCCCTCTGTAGCATGGGAAACATTAAGCACAGCAGCATACAATAGTATCTTGTTGTAAACCCCAAACAAAAGGATACGTTGTCACTTTTCAACATTGTGTAAAGCAGTACACAATGTTGCACGCACACATATGTCAAATACACACGTATAAAAAGGTAAAAGCAACTATGCATGCAGGCTAAAATTCACATATAGCCCAATGAACGCAAGGAAAAGGGTATCGGGCATTAGAAGTGTATCAAGTATATACACTTACATTCAAATACAAAACACGGAACCCCAATTCTTCACGCTGATACATTAGTATCAGTCTTCCAGCAAACACAATATTTATTTAAAGACATGAGGAGTATGACCCAAGGCAATAATAGAAAGCACAAAATAATTGACTATTAGGGAATAGCCCAAGCGCGTGTTTAACTGATAGTGTATCTATATATTTCCCCAGTTTGTTAAGACTGTTCAGCAATACCAGTATTGTACTTCGTAGCATGCTGCCTCCGTAAATGGTTCTGTTAAGAGGGTTCTGAAAAGAACTCGTGGTAATCGGCTTCGCGAACTCGGCGTCTGTAGCGCGAACTAGGCGTCTGTGCGCCCCATTTTTCACGCACGAAAGCACGTGAACTAGCGAGTACAAGAGCACGCGTGGTCACTCCACGAGCGCTGGGCAGTGTTCTCGAACGCCGACCTGGCCGACGCCAGGCCCTCCACACGAGGTGCACGCTGTCGTGGTCTCGGTATTTTTTGTTGGTATTTTTTTGTCGTAACGCTCCACGGCAGAAGTAAACGTTTAAACAGCTCTACTGAAAAAATACTCTCACTGCAATTGTGTGGCACGACGTCGCTGCGATAACGTACCCGAAAAAACCGAGGAAATGCATTTCTCACCATGCTTTTCGATATAATAGGTCTCAATTGTTTCTCTAGTCAGCCTATCTATGTGACTAGCGAGGATTTCAGTTCTCTGAAATAACGGCTTACAATCACCCCCATTGGAACCGTCCGAGCAACGGTGCTGGCTCATTCTTCCTCTCAGCTGGTGTTCCTTCAACCTTAGGTTTACACATCGGCCTGTCTGGCCTATGTACGCTAGACCACAGGTTACGGGTACTTTGTACACGACTCCAGTGGCGCACGGAATGAACGTCTCCTCGTGATCCACACCGCATCTGTCTACTTGGCTTGCGGCAGACATGACGGCAACTTTTGCCTTCTTGTCTGACTTGCCCGATTCTTTCTTTACATGCTCAATCAGCACCGGCTGAGCCTGGAACTGTTTCAGCGCTTCGGCGCACATCCTCTCCTTGTTTCGCCGCAGTGCAAAGCGAACGGCGCGGTTAAGGCACACACAGTTCCCCATTACTGCGGCATTGAGTACTGTCTGGTCGGCGTCTTTGTGGACATTGTTTGTGTTGAAGGAGATTATGAAAGGGTTCTGAGTAACTCCCCGAGAGAGAATACCAATGCATTCAGGGCTGAGTGGAGTGCGCACCGCTGAGAGGTCTATACGATTCAGAGATCTATTTTCTGCGATCATATCCCTTAATTGTTCTGCACCTTCAGCTTTCATATCATGGCATTCGATTCCCAGGTACGCCACGTTCGTATTTGTAGCGGAGACCCTGCGCTACCCTCCGCCGGCAATACCGGAACTCTCGCAATCCTCTATCAGTTTCACGCTTTTCAGTGATACATTTTCTGTGAGCGCTATAGACAGGACTTTCACGTATTTGGACTTGCCTCTCGAAAGGCGGACCGTCAGGCTGCGGACCTGGTGGCTTGAAGACAGCGCCTCGCACACAGACGCGAAACTTTTCTGGGTCAGCTTCGCAGTGTCGAGTTCCAAATCGGTGTAGCAAAAACGTAGCGAAGCAGCGAGACCCCGAGCGTCGTAGTCACTCCACTCGAGTTGCACGCGTCCGTACAGGTTCTTCTCGCGCAGTTTTTTGGCCAGCCTCTGCCTAGTCACATACAGAGCCGCCCAGTACCTGTTCAGGTCAAATGGATGGTTCTCGTCCACTTGTCTGAAAAACAAAATGAATTGCTGTTAGCATAATGGGCACTAGACAGGAACTGCTTCACAACTGTACACGGAAATATTAACATAATTGTTTTAATTAGACAATTTTCTGCACTAGAATACGTCTAATATCGCAATTATTCGACCCAGTCGTAAACCCTGAGTAGATCACCAGTTGCTCATTACTAATCTGGGGATCACGCGACCCCCTGGGTACCCACGGGTAGGTAGGTCATTAACAGGTCAACGCTCAGTCAGCAATCCAGCACGCAAACCTCCAGGATTTCCTGCTAATTTTAGGGACAGACAAAGCGATCATGCCCAGCTTTGTGTCTCAAAATTCAGACCTCTCGGGAACCCACTAAACCGGCGCAGGAAAACAGTGTTTCATGCTCAGCAAGGAGTCGACTTTGACTGAAACAACAAACCAGAAAAAAACTCTCCAGGATTTCCAAATTCTTGGCGTAGTTCCCTGCAAAATTTGCTCCCTATACCCCTCGAGCTACGCGATCGCTGCGTCGCCTGCCGCCGCTTCTCCGCGGCAATTACGGGAGGAGCGCTGCGTGGCTCATTGGGGCTCATGCGGTATTTTGCTTTTCTTTTGCTTCTTTTTGCCTTTCCGCTCCTTAAACAAATTCCTATGGTGATGTCTGTAAGCAAATGGTACGTTTAGGGCACTTCAAAAAACAGGCGAGTTTTGGTAGAGTGCTCGAACGCCAACAAGAGCTATCAAGGGACGCGGTTCTGCGCGCTTCTTGGCCGCTGTTACGGGCGTCGGCTACGGCAGCAGCATATCACCACTGTCACTTCCCAATACGTCTCAGCACAAGTTAATTATCTCCGTTCAGATCTTATACAAGCACGGTGAGAGGTTGGTTTCATATTGCAGTGCGTACACCGAAACCGGTTTTCTTTCGAATACATGCGTCGTAGAAAAATATTTTTTGGTCTTGTGATTACCCAATACCTGACAATACCTTGTGCCTTTTATAGAAATATAAGCCACGCAAAAATGCTAAGTACACTCCAACTCTCTGCGTCGCTAAATACGTGTACACGCACGCCTTACAGCAAGAACCAAAGAAAGTTAATGAAACCACGAAAAAATAAATGGTCTGCAAGTCCTGAAGAAACAGAATGGCTCGTACTGGAATGAAGAAACCCAGTGCAGCTTCTGAAATGAACAATGAACAATGAACTTTATTGACATCATGTACATTGTACGCAATGCCGGAGGCCGGCAGAAAAAGCTATCTCAAGGACAGCTTCACGGAGCTGCGGGCCCCCGTTTTGGCACCAGCGTAAAACAGGGTTCTACAGCACAAAAAAATAAGCCGTGTAAATTCTAAACACGTTCGCGTAAACGTAAGCCACGTAGGACTCACGAGAACAACCAGATGCTAAATGCACTGATATTTCGCGGGAGGGACGCTTAACTACCTTTTTTTCGCGAATGCTCGCCGGAATCAATTAATCAAGATTTTAGTAACCTCTCACACACGCTGCGGGTTCACTTTCCTTTTGTTTTTGACTTCAACGAACCGCTATCTCTCGAAGGAAGCATTTTTTTTAAGTACGTAGGGTAGGAAGTTCACAACTGGTAAAAGGTGACGTTGGAAGTGCGGGGTACCTGATAAGGCCATGGGATTTCAGTTTGTTCTAGATTCTGCGTGCTCCATATGTCATATGGCGACGCTTCGAAGAAACGTTTAGCCGAGGACGCGGCTCACAATATAGGCCCGTCGCCTCGTTGGTCGCGGAGGATATATGTAGCAGATGATGAATATTTGCGGGCGCTCACCTCACGACGAGACGACCCAGCATAAACTTTTTGTCGCGTGCTGATCTCGGAGTATAATTTTGCCTGAGCTATCGTATACCTCTTTTGTAGAATGTTCATGAAATTTAGAGCCAACTTGCTGGTCAAGGGTAGCGATGAATGTCAGAGGTATGATATTGGCACGCACAGCTAGCGTGCTGTCAGGTATGAGCACTCCGCTAGATTATGTAAGCGCACAAAACCGATTTACACCGCAGTACATACCCGTAGTATGACGATCTGAGGAAACGCTGTTTACGGAGACACTATAAGTAAATTTCAGATCAGTGAAATAACAATCAGCTTCACGCATATGCCAGTTTTGCGACGCCGACCTGTGACATACCGGCCCTTTACACATACCGAATGTACCGCACTAAGATCCCGTCAGAAACATTTACACTCTCTAAAATGCACGGTGCACATTTCTGAACAGAGTGGCTGCTCCACATAAATGTGTATTTCCAGCGCATACAAACGGCAAATGTCAGTCATGAAAGTGCTCCAAAAGAAGCGGTGCGTGGCTGCTTTCGAAACGGGCCACTAGGGGGATTTTCAGTGGCATTTCAGCATAAATTTCAATGGGATAGTCTCATTGCGCTAGAGCCCGGCCGCGCTATGTTCTAAACTTGAAGCTGCAAACAAATAATGCTTTCACTTCCAAAATAAATCTGCGCAAATATTTGCATTCGGCTGAATAACAAGAGATTATTACTACTGAAAGAACTGCGATGTGTCGAAAAGCTGCACCTCCAAACGAAATTTTCGGGCTTGCCTAACCCAAAGAACACTACCGTGCTTAAAAATGTAAAGGCGGTTATCGCAGACCGGTTATTCTTAGCGTCACAATTTGCGGCGTTGAAAAATTTTTATGCTCGTTGGACAGAAATCATTTAAATGTCACACAATGCATAAAATTAACGGTGACAAAAGAGTCATAATGCGGCTGTTGCAATGCTTCTTTGTTTGGTTGTGATTTGTCACGTCCTGTTCTACGCAGCGAAGCAACAAAGCAGTGGGAGAATTTCTGGCTACTGCCCGGTATCCAAGCCAACATGACAACTTCCAACTGGACACAATGCCGAGCGTATCAGTCATGACAAGGATGTGCTACGCTAAAGTAACAACCTATTCTGCTTCTATAGTGCCCTTATATATAACAATGCGAGCCCGCATGGCTCTGCGGCAAGCACTTGCCGAAATGTCTGTAGATGTGTTCGACTATACGTGGCCACGGATGTATTACTGTGTATACAACGAGTGGACGCCATTTTCTCACTTAACGCGGATAATGGTGAAGAAGTTCAGACAGCAAGCAAACTGAGCGAAATGTGCGAAGCCGCGCGTGAGCATTCTTACCTGTTTATTGGGGGTGGTTCCAAACAGCCAAGTTTCGCTATGCACACGTTTTTTGTCAATGAGTCGCATAACATTAGAACTGACTGAAAATCCACATAACATTGGGAAATGTCCAGGCAATCCAGCATCTTGTTTTCTGATAGTCCTTCAGCCATCAGTATTCCAAAGTCGAAATGGATGATGGCATCCCGAATTGTCAGTGAACGAAGGCTTCCGTTCTTCGAGATCAGTAGTTTAAGCTGTAGCTGATTCGATTTCTGTAAACCTCCGTGGATTATCAGGCTTTCCAAAAATTCGTGGCTTTGAATAGCGCTCAGGACTTTGTTTACAGTACCCTCATCGCTATCCAGAGAGGAAAATTCCAGTTCGGTTAGTGTTATGTTTTCTCTCATGAAGTCGCAGAACGCAATCTCTGCTTTTTCTTTAGGTGGGAGCCAAAATCTCCTCAATGTCCTATTGGATCTCAGGAAGTCGTCAAGGCTTCGTAGCCCATCTGTACGTAATGGTCCACGATAGACTAATTCCGTCAAGTTTCGGCATTTTGCGATACTGTCCATGAGCCCATCAGAGGACTGTGCACTTTCTTCGATTTTTCGACGTTTCGTGGTGGCGTACATGAGCGCATTAATGCCACCGCCACTGCACAAAAAGCTCTCCACATAAACTTTCCTGACGGATTCCCAATTGGCTGCCAACAGATCAGCTAACGTTTTAACCGAGGTATGGCTGGCATGGATATGTAGCAGCGTGAGGCTTTCGAGGTTTTCTATGGGGCCGATGGCGTCGAGAAGAGAAGCCCAGTTGTCGGGGACGTGGCCTCCAATGGAGATGTGACGCAGACTGGACTTCAACTTGGCAACTGGTTCGGGCACAGTTACGTTTCCAAATGACCCGCTTTGACGTTGCTGCATTGACACTTGGTCCTGATTGTTCAGCCGACCAATTTGAAGTGTTTCGATACAACGATGCTTCTTTAGTAACCACACAGTAATAGCGGCTGTGTCTTCAAGTTGCTGAAGGTTGGTTGCAGGAAGCGTCACATCAATAGTCAGGCAAATCTTTCCGAGCGACGATTCGGAGAGGCGGATGGCGAAGTTAGTGAGAGCAACATTCCACTTTACAAGCTCGTCGCATATCCAGCAGCTGTCCGATGAAGCGGAGCACTCTGGCTGCTCTTTGAGGTTTGGCCATTCCTCCTTCCACCATTCTTCAACCGTCGTCATCTGTGCAGGTGCTGTAAAAAATGTGAAAAACATTGTGGAAGTTTAGTCAGAATAAGCACGCTTTTTGCGGGTTTCGGGACCAGGTTTTCACTCATAAACATTGATCCATTGACTGATTGATTGATTGATTGATTGATTGATTGCTAGTGGTATTCTCATGGAAACGGGGAGATAACGTGTCATCTTACCCAGAAAAACTATCTATGTTTTGTAGTGTTCCTTTAATTCTCGCGGTGCCCGATGGCAAGTACAAAATACTTTCTTTTCTGATTCCGGGTGGTAGCTATCCTAGGCATTATTCCCCTCTCTTCTTTTCGTCCAACATTATTCTAATCTACTTTTAGTTTTTCGACATCCTTGAAATTGCCTTCCTGTGTTTTACCCTTAAATCCTACGGCTGGCTTCTTGAAGCCGAATATTTCCCTCATGTAGATTTGGACGAACGCACTGAGACCGAAGTGCTGAGACAGAAGGTACAAATCCTCTTCAAATGTTAACTTTCCTTCGCTGAACCCTTGCCTGATCCGTTGGGGGTTTGGCATTCCCAAACCCCGATTCTTCCCGGGGTTTTCATCTGTCTGGTGCTTAAATCAAATTAAAAAATTGTAATGTTTGGTCATTAAAAGATTTTGCGTTTTCGGAAAGGGAATCATTGACACCATTGTTGATTGATAGATTGGTCAATAAGTATATAATTATGAATAAAGGAATGGATGATTATACTAGCTATTTTCCGGAACAGAGCATAACCTATGATGTCATACTAGCCAGCTCTGAGATTAGCAGAGGCCGGAAAAATCAAAGGCAAATTAGGCAGAACTAATAAGCTTGAAGAACGAGCCATTTGCACTTAAATTTAGTTCACTTTCTTTTTATATCAGTAAGAATGGTGGCACAAACAGTGGAAGTTAAGAAAGCACACGTAAACATAGAAGTACCGATGCGTACTGCTGTTTGTACTGCGCGCACTATGCTTCGTTTAAATGCGCAGCACCGCGTGGCCTTGGGGTTGTCTCAGACGACACTGGCCATGCAAGCGACGGTGTCTTATGCGACCATATTTGTCGGGTGAGCAGCATGTTTCACAAAACGATTGTTTTCGCCATGAAGAAAAACAAGCCAGGTTTAAATACGGTCACAAACAAATCAAAGGAAGAAAACGGCTTCCGTGGTGTGGTGGCGCCATTTAGCTTGACTAACGGTAAGCACGTCGTCGCTGCTCCACACCAAGTTTAGCTGAAAGACGTGTTCGTATGATGTCACTGCAAGCGTCTTTGAACCCCACGTCTAGGTGCGTTAATCAAAATTTTAGCTTAGATTGATTAATTTCGCTGTGAATAAAGCATCGTTTGCTTCCGCACAAGCACCTGGGGCAGTATAAAACACGAAAACTTTCGAACAAACAAACTGCTATTTTGTCTTTATGGCGCCTTTGAAATTACCCAGGTGTAATCGATTAAACTGATTTGTTGCATGCCTGTTATAAACTCGCAAGCAAAGCAACACAGGACTGTTAGGCCTAACTCAAGACGGTGAACTTCAGGCGGTGAATTTCTATCCGGCAACTTTTCCGGCCAAATTTTAGGTCCGTGTGCAAATATCGGGGCATTTGGTCGGGGTACGGCCGTCTAGAGCTATCCAACAGCAAGTGTCCGTTGGCCACTCGACCTGCTTATGTTCATGCGGCCATATTCCAGCCTTAGAGATCCGGCAATTCCACAGCCACCAGTCTGCAGCCGGACAACGGCAACCGGAGGTTAGCTGAGATACTGTGGTCAGACTCTAGCCATACAACAGCCACCGGAAGGCGGCTGACAAAGACCTCCGGGATTCAGCCATTATACGGGCAGTGGAGTTCCGCCACAGTGCTGTAACTGTACTAAGGCCAGTTGATGAACCCTGCAGAGCCACCCGATTCTTCAGCCGCACGAAGCCCTGCACTTTCGGCCACTGAACCCTTCAAAGTGAGCCCGCACGACACCGCCAGACGTCGCCGCAGCCCTGCTTATTGATCGGCCTGAGTTGGCAGCAAAATCCATTTATGAAACAGTGGTTAAAATTTGTCGTTCCTGTATTGGCTGTGCCTGCTTTGCTGTAGAAGTGGAGCTTGCTGGGTCAGATGGTACGTATCGACGGATGCTTTGCTGTCTATGCAGGCAGTATACATTTCTTTGCTATAGCAGGAATATTTGTATTCTCCAGGTGACGATGTCTTGTGTGTGGCGCAGCTGTAAAATACAAGAGAGGGGGGGGGCGGTAACATTAGCCGGTTGAATTTTACAGTGATAAGGGTGCCGCCTTTAATCACTTTCTTTTAGGACAATCTTCCTGACCACTTGCATGGTCTGACTAAATCAACTATTAGATGCGACTGCATCTCATTCACTCGCCTTGTCCCTGCCTCCGGCGTCGTCGGCGTTGTTGTCGGCGTCCGCCCCTCCCCCATTCTCCTCGCCGCGCGAGCTGTGCTCTCCGCCGTTCAGCCCCTCTCCTCTCCGATAGCGAACACTCTCTCGCGAGGGGCATTGGATTGGATTCGATTGGATTGGCTTGGATTGGCTTGGCTTGGTTGGCTTGGATTGGATTTGGATTGGTTTGGATTAAAGTGGATTTTGTTGGATTGTGATGCGTCATAGCCGCGGCAGACGCACTGGCGCCGGCGCGTCTCCTCACCGTTATGCGCGCTATAAAACGCGGTGCCTGCGCCGCTCCGCTCCATTGTTCCAGCGCCGTTCCTCCGCTGTCCAACGCTGCAACGTGAACCCCCTATGCGTCGCATCTACACAGGGGTTCCCGCGAGGGGAGGTGGGAGTTTTTCTTTACAGCAGTTGCCTGACCAGTTTAGTTGCATATAAAACCGGCACGCAGACCTTTTGAAAGCCTTTTGGTGCTCTGCATAACTCTCGGGAACATTCAATGCAGTAAAACCTCGTCTATTCAACGACCGCTACTTCGAAAATTCTGATAATTCGACGCTACTACTCCCTCCCTTCAATAATGTACTGTCGCCGCAAACCTTCGCCATTGCGGCACCAAACTACCCGCTCACCGCTTAATTCGGACCAACGCCTAGCCGAGACGTTAAGCAAGGGACACATGTCCGTCCGAGCAATCTCGTTTCCGACGCGCCGCGTCAAAATATCAAGTAGGTTGGATGCTCGCGGGAGAAGGCGACGCGGCGGGTCATCCGCCAGCCAAACCGGTTCTCGGCGCGAAGACACGTGTGGGAACGCGCGCTTTTCAACCCATATGTACGACCCTGTAAGGCACATTCCCACTGGCGATTTGTCTCCTCGCGCGACGCGAGTCGCTCAATGAGGCGGTGTTCGCACTTGCAGTGAGCGATGATGCGACTGCCTTTAGCGGAGGTGTTACCATAATTGTACGACTTTCTTGATGCATCTACCATTCGCAGCCAAAAAAAAATTATATCACACGAGCGCGACAAAAATAGGCAGACATCACTCTAGAACACACGCTACAAACCTGGCACAATTTAGAAAGCATTGCGGGTCGCGGGAGCAGCAGAAAATAATGAACTAAAGAAGGCTCTTCTCGGCATATTATTGCACGAAGAAATACACACGCTTGCTTTCACGCCACAACACATGCATCACGGCCCACATATTTCCCTTCTTTTCACAGGCGCAAAGTTCTGACGCCTCCGAAGTCTACGCGTGTTTACCACTCGCCGACCGAAGTACGGAAACGCTGCAAGTGAAGGTCCTGGTATCTACCCAGAGAGATTACTTGATTTTGCAATTCATACACGTTTCTCCATGCTGATTAGTGTCACGGGGTTCGTGGATTAGTACACGCGTGCGCTGAGACCACTGACCTAAGAACCGAAGTGCACGAGAAAATGCTTGCCGGCCCGACCCGACGGGCAGAGCGGTAGTGCGCTCAGCAGGCCGAGCGAGCCCAGCGGTGGCGGCTCGCTCTGCCGCCGTTTACATCGATGGACGTTTCAGTGAACGTTTCATTTCCGGCTACGTTAGACTATTCCGCGGCCATGATTGGCTATCCGGTTTTGCGGGGCTGTCGTGCGATGAGGGAATTCGGTACAAGAGCGACCTGCTCCGCCGTCGCAAAACGACGAAAAGCGACCGCCGGCTCACACGAGGTAAGGCACCAATGGGAACGTGCCTTTAGCCGCAACGCGCCGCCCGTCGCCCACCCGATCTCTCCCCATAGAGGTGGGAAGGATGCGAGTGTACATCGTGGCCACTAAACAACCGGCGGCGCCTGGCTGTTTACTGGCTAGAAGCCGCAGACGCTCTCGCTGTTTTGGAAGCATTCTAGTATGATGCTCCATGCAATACTGTTCTTTTCGCGCAGCCATCTGCCAAAAGACAAACTAGCATCACTGATTCGTTGCAACGTAAAAGTACGCATAAAAGAATTACAAATTGGCTGTTCTTGTCATCCATTCGATAATTCAGTATTCGGATAATTCATACATTTTTAACTCCCTAGAGATCTGAATTAACGAGCTTTCATTCTATAATGTTCTTCACAGAAAAATTATATCCATATTTTTACCTTTTTTCTTGAAAGATAATTTTATACTCGATCAGCTTTTCTAATGATCTTTCACAGGGCTGATTGTAGGAGAGATCGAACAAGTAAGGCCATTTTCAATTTACTTTTGGTGCTCTTTCCATGTGTTACGTGCACCGCATTTCGTACCCCAAAACACCGAACTGACCCCTAAAACCGTACTTCGTTAAAAATGCAGACGTGTTGCGAATGATGTCATGTTTCTGGTGGCTGCAGTTCTATACAACTTTGTGTTGACGCAAGGAAAGGCGCAAGAACAGTGTTTAATAATTTGTTTCAAACCAAAAACGTAGCATTGGTAGTATGAATGGAGCAAACCTTGCATTTTGCAACGATTAAAAGATAATCAATATTTCACTTGTCGATGTTTGAATGTGTAAGGCTCTCAACACCTCCCATGACAACTTGCGGCTCGACCTAATGCATACACCCCTCAACCAGTTTTAAATTCTAACATGGCAGCTCTCGCATGGCCCTCGAAAGTAGCGCCAGCCCTGCTTTGCACTCTGAATGTCCAAGTGACCTCGTATTCTCACTTTCAGTAGTGTCAATAGCTGCGTGTCCCTCTATTTTGATGGTATGCAATTGACACTCAGGTAAAACAATTTTTTGTGGCCGTCATGATCATTCCCATTTGTCCTAAAAAAATTCCTACAAAGGGACACGTTTAGCATGTCTTGGACAAAAGTGTAGCTCAGCTCGGCCTTATGCATACCACACCTCGTCCAGCTTTCGACTGTAACATGGTACCATCTCACATGGCCCCAGAAAGCAGCTCCAGCCTCACTTTTCCATTAAACTTTCCAAGTGTCCTCGTTTTCTCACTTTCAGTAGCGTCAATGGCTGCGTGTCCCTCTATTTTGTTTATAGCAATTGACACTCAGGGAAAACAATTTTTGTGGCCTGTCATTCCCATTTGCTAAAAAAATTCCTACAAAGGGACACGTTTAGCATGTCTTGGACAAAAGTGTAGCTCAGCTCGGCCTTATGCATACACACCTCGTCCAGCTTTCGACTGTAACATGGTACCTCTCACATGGCCCCAGAAAGCAGCTCCAGCCTCACTTTTCCCTTAAACTTTCCAAGTGTCCTCGTTTTCTCACTTTCAGTAGCGTCAATGGCTGCGTGTCCCTCTATTTTGTTTACGCAATTGACACTCAGGGAAAACAATTTTTGTGGCCTGTCATTCCCATTTGCTAAAAAAATTCCTACAAAGGGACACGTTTAGCATGTCTTGGACAAAAGTGTAGCTCAGCTCGGCCTTATGCATACACACCTCGTCCAGCTTTCGACTGTAACATGGTACCTCTCACATGGCCCCAGAAAGCAGCTCCAGCCTCACTTTTCCATTAAACTTTCCAAGTGTCCTCGTTTTCTCACTTTCAGTAGCGTCAATGGCTGCGTGTCCCTCTATTTTGTTTATGCATTTGACACTCGGGGAAAACAATTATTGTGGCCTGTCATTCCCATTTGCTAAAAAAATTCTTACAAAGGGACACGTTTAGCATGTCTTGGACAAAAGTGTAGCTCAGCTCGGCCTTATGCATACACACCTCGTCCAGCTTCGACTGTAACATGGTACCTCTCACATGGCCCCAGAAAGCAGCTCCAGCCTCACTTTTCCCTTAAACTTTCCAAGTGTCCTCGTTTTCTCACTTTCAGTAGCGTCAATGGCTGCGTGTCCCTCTATTTTTGTTTATGCAATTGACACTCAGGGAAAACAATTTTTGTGGCCTGTCATTCCCATTTGCTAAAAAAATCCTACAAAGGGACACGTTTAGCATGTCTTGGACAAAAGTGTAGCTCAGCTCGGCCTTATGCATACACACCTCGTACAGCTTTCGACTGTAACATGGTACCTCTCACATGGCCCCAGAAAGCAGCTCCAGCCTCACTTTTCCATTAAACTCTCCAAGTGGCCTCGTTTTCTCACTTTCAGTAGCGTCAATGGCTGCGTGTCACTCCTTTTTTTTTGTTATGGCATTTGACACTCAGGGTAACCATTTTTGTACCCTGTCATTCCCATTTGCTAAAAAAATTCCTACAAAGGGACACGTTTCACTGTGTCTGGGCCACAAGTGCAGCTCAGCTCGCACTTATAGATACACACTTCGTCCAGCTTCAGAATGTAACATAGCAGCTATCGCATGGCCCTTGAAAGCAGCGCCAGCCCCACTTTGCCCCTAAAGTTTCCAAGTGTCCTCGTTTTCTCACTTTCAGTAGCGTCAATGGCTGCATGTCACTCTATTTTGTTTAGGCAATTGACATTCAGGGAAAACAATTTTTGTGCTTTGTCATTCCCATTTGCTAAAAAAATTCCTACAAAGGGACACGTTTCACTGAGTCTGGGCCACAAGTGCAGCTCAGCTCGGACTTATACATACACACCTCGTCCATCTTTAGACTGTAACATGGCAGCTGTGGCATGGCCCTCGAAAGCAGTGGTAGCCCCGCATTGCCCTTAAACTCTCCAAGTGGCTTCATTTTCTCACTTTCAGTAGCGTCAGCGGTTGCGTGTCACTCCTTTTTTTACGGCAATTGGCACTCAGGGAAACGAATCTGTGATGTTATTGGCAGGATCTATGAACATTCATAGTGTCGCGAGATCTTCGATCGAGACGGACCACGGTAGAAAAGCGTCAAAACGGTTTATCCCACACGAAATTCAAGAAAGGGTTAAAAAAACGACAGTGTCACAGTCTCTTCTCGAAGCCCACAGACATGGGAGGGGACGGCAGCGGCGACCCAAGTCAGGTAGCGAAACTGGGGTGGAACAGCATGAGCCGGCGGCAGCGACGGTGCTTCATCCGCGCCTAACGTCACTGAGGACTTTGTTGATACCCATTCGCGCAGGCTGTACCTGGTGAAGGGCAGTGGCGTCGGCCTTGTACACTGGCAGTCCGGTCGACTGCCGCAGCCTTCTCGTCCCTCGACTGCGCGTCCGACGGGGAGAGGAATTGCGACGGCCGCACACTTTTTCATCTCTGCTCGAGCTTTCCGACCTCTTATCATCATCCTTTTCCCATGTTCTGCATTGGCTCTCTTCTTTCTCATCTTCAGTGCTTTGTCCTATGGGCTATGGCCCGGTTTGTTTGTCATCATTTTCTTCCTCTTTCTGTTACAAAAAGTGTTTTTTTTCTGTCGCCACTGCTGCTTCCTGTTTCCGGCGCCATAACCATCGGTTTCATTACACTACCCCCCACACGAGAAAGTTGCATGGGCGAAGCACGCACACTTTCAAAAAAAGTAACAATAGGTATAGAAGTGGATCCGAGAAGAAAAGCGCACACATGGTCGCATTAAACACTGTGACATCATAGTCATTACGAAGTATACAAGCTAAAATGGTGAAGGCTAAAATGGTGACAACGTAATGAAAAAAAGTCACAAGTTCATCCACAAGTGGACGACGCACTGGATGAGTTTGAGCATCTTGACATAGCGGTCCGTTCAGTTAACTAGTGAATAAACAGATGAAAACATATGAGTCTGCTGGCAAAATACCTGTGGCGTTAGGATCAGATTAGATCTTCACATGCTCCTTTCTTCGGTACTTCCAACGAAGCTAAACAGGAAGCTTCAGACGTCGCGAACTCATCCGTAACACGTCCGTCTTCTTGGTACTGCGGGTTCGTCTGATACATTTTCGGTCATCATAAAATTCCTGTAGTTCGGGAAAGTTCAGTTCTTCAGCCGCAGGTTTCTCCTGGCATGAAAGCAATTGGTTAGTGGATTGCATGAAACATCTAACCAGACTTCTCTTAGTGTTCTGTTGTCTTGGAATCGGGCATTCCTTTACATCTACTGAGCAAGCCTTCCGTCGATTCAGCATACCAGCTTTGCGCTTAAGTAGCCTTTGCTTCAAGCAGAAAGGTAAGTTGAACTTCCTTTACAAACGTTTTGGGTTTTGCTGAAAAGGAAGGCTCTCAGGGCTAGTCGTACAGTTGAGTCATGGAGGTCAGCTTCTCTTTATTTGGCTTGCAATATTATTTTCGCATCTTCCTTACGCCTGAAATATGTCCGGTCTTCCTGTGTGTTCGGTTTGATTGAAGTACCGAACGCTCACTTCGGAATCTAATTTTGTTTTGCAGCAGTGGGAGGCGGCGTATCTGGTTGGGTGATCGTTGAGCCTATAGCTGCAGCTTCTGTCACCGCAATATTGATGGTATGGAGCCAATCAACAAGCAGCCATCTCTATCATGCAGCCTCGCTTCAACATTCGGAGGTACTATGTTTGCTTGGCAATTCAGAACTCGGATTTTCGTTACGAAGTATTTTACGGTCCCGTTGGGTGATTTCTCAGAAGATCTTTTCCGAGGAACCCACGGAAGTGTCCATTCTAGGAAAATGAGGCTGACTCGTTCTTGGGCCCAGAACCTCTGCGTTGTTATGACATGCGTCAGCATCTGTAACCCAAGGTGCCTCAGCCTGTCTTCGCTTCCGCTAGTTTCTCCAGACTGCTAACTGCTGCTTCAGCTATGCAAGCTTCTTTAGATGCGACTGCATCTCATTCACTCGCCTTGTCCCTCCATACGGCGTTGTGTTGTCCGTCCACAACCCCTCCCCATTCTCCTCGCCCGCGCGGGATGCGCTTCTCCGCCGCTCACCCCCTCTCCTCTCCGATAGCGAACAATCTCTCGCGAGGGGCATTGGATTGGATTCGATTGGGTTGGTTTGGCTTGGCTTGGCTTGGATTGGATTGGATTGGATTGGATTAGATTGGATTTGGATTAGATTGGATTAAAGTGGATTGTGTTGGATTGTGTTGCGTCATAGCCGCGCCACGTTGCGTCATAGCTGCGGTCGTTCCAGCACCGGCGTTCCGATTTCCATCGATGCGGTTGAATGGAGCCTAACAATTCTGCTATCGCCCCGCGCAAACCGTAACAAGCACCGATCACTGGGATAACAGGAAGGCTAGCACCACTGGAGACAAGGCTGCGAAGCGGCGTGAACGTGATGCTGAACGCAAACGATTGAAGCGAGCAGCCGATTCCGAACTTCGTAAACGTGATACCGAACGCAAACGGTTGAAGCGAGCAAGATGCGTCGCATCTCCACAGGGTTCTTCTCGCGGGAAGGTGGGGTAATTTTTGTGGGCATCCCTTAAACCCTCCTGTTCTGCCTCGTGGTGTGTTTCTAATCTCTCTTTCTGCATAACGCTGCACTTTTTCAATCTAGCCCGCTCGCTGCCTACCCACATGCCAATTTTGGGTCCTTTCAGTCCTGATTGGATACCCTAGGCGATAAGTTTTTCCAATTCTTCGATCCCCATGTTGACGCTTCCCAATCTTAGATCTTCTCTCACCGCTCAGGTCCAACTCTGCTTGTTGTTAACAAAGAATCCTGCCGTCCTATCGTGGACGCCAGTTGTGACGTTATCGACATGATCTATGGACCTTCACGGTGTCGCGAGATCTTCGAGTGAGACGGACCACGGTATAAATGCGTGAAAACGGTTATGCCACACGAAATTCAAGAAAGGTTTAAAAGAACCACATTCTCACAGTCTCTTGTGGAAGGCCACAGATCTGGCGGGGGACGGCAGGGGCGACCGAAGTCAGGCAGTAAAACTGCGGCGGAACAGCAGCAGCCGGCGGCAGCGACGGTGCGTCATCCGCGCCTGACTCCCAGACACGGAGGACTTTATTGATACCCATTCATTCCCTGAGGCTGTACCTGGTGAAGGGCAGTGGCGTCGGCCTTGTACACTGGCAGTCGGGTCGACTGCGGCAGCGTTCTCGTCGCTCGGACCATGTGTCCGACAGGGAGCGGAAATCCGACGACCACACACTTCTTCCTCTCTGCTCCAGCCCTCCGACTTCTTATCACCATCCTCTTCCCATGTTCTGCATTGGCTCTCTTTTTCTCATCTTCAGCGCTTTGTCCTATGGGCTATGTCCCCGTTTCTTCGTGTTTCTCTTCTTCCTCTCTCTGTTGCAAAATGGTTCTTTTTCTGTCGCCACTGTTGCTTCCTGTTCCCGGCGCCATAACCATCGGTTTCATCACACAAACTTTGTACACCGTCATTCCCATTTGCTAAAAACATTCCTACAAAGGGACACGTTTCCCCGTGCCTTGGCCACAAGTGTAGCTCAGTCGGCCTTATGCATACACACCTCGTCCAGCTTAAGACTCTAACATGGCATCTCTCGCATGGCCCTTGAAAGCAGCGCCCACCCTCCTTTGCACTCAAACTGTCCAAGTGACCTCGTTTTCTCGCTTTCAGTAGCGTCAAAGGCTACGTGTCACTCCTTTTTTGTTTTGGCAATCGGCAATCACGAAAAACAATTTCGTAACCAAAAAATTCAGAAAAGGGACACGCCTTGGCCACTTATGAATACACACCTCGTCCATCTTTAGACTATAACATTGCAGCTATCGCATAGCCTTCGAAAGCAGCGCCAGCCCCGAGTTGCAGCTGCTTTCGGAGGTCATGCGAGAGCTGATATATTAGTCTAAAGCTGCGAAAACTGTATATTCATAAGGTCGAGCTGAGCTACACTTGTGGCCAAGACACGGGGAAACGTGTCCGTTTGTAGAAATTTTTTTAGCAAATGGGAATTGCAGGGTACAAAAATTGTTTTCCCTGAGTATCAATTGCATTAACAAAAAAGGAGAGATACGCAGCCATTGACGCTACTGAAAGTGAGAAAAGGCCACTTGGACAGTTTTTTTTTTTCAAGATTCAAGATTGTTTATTGTCTCTTTTTCATTTTCACCAAATACATGCATGAATGTCTGGATCCTTAGCCTATTGGCTAGTAATGGATCCATTAAATTTAATGGTTTTGCGTTTAATGGCTTTGCGGGGCTGGCGCTGCTTTCGAGCGCCATGCGAGAGCTGCCATGTTACAGTATGAAGCTGGACGAAGTGTGTATGTATAAGGCCGAGCTGAGCTGTACTTGCGGCCAAGACACGGGGAAACGTGTCGCTTTGTAGGAATGTTTCTAGCAAATGGGAATGACAGGGTACAAAAATGGTTACTCTGAGTGTCAATTGCAGTAACAAAAAGAAGGATTGACACACAGCCATTGACGCCACTGAAGGTGAGAAAACGAGGCCACTTAGAGAGTTTAACGGCAATTGGGGGCTGGCGCTGCTTTCGAGGGCCATGCGAGAGCTGCCATGTTACAGTCTTAAGCTGGACGAGGTGTGTTTGCATAAGGCTTAGCTGAGCTACACTTGTGGCGAAGACATGGGGAAAAGTGTCCCCCACTTATCGTCTGGGCTAGGCGTTGGTCCGAATTAAGCGGTGAGCGGGTAGTTTGGCGCCGAAATAACGAATGTTTGTGGCGACAGTAGATTATTGAAGGGAGGGTAGGAGCGCCCAATTATCCAAATGTCCGAAGTAGCGTAGGTTGAATTGACGAGGTTTTACCGCATAGAATGTACCCGAGAGTTATGTAGAGCGCCAAAAGGATTTCAAAAGGCCTGCGTACCGGTTTTATATGCAACTAAGCTGGTCAGGCAACTGGTGTAAAAAATACTTCTTCAGTCAGACCATGCAAGTACCAAAAAGAAAGTGATTAAAAGTGGCACTCTTATCAGTGTAAAATTCAACCCTCTAATATTACCGCCCCCTCCCCTCTTGTATTTTACAGCTGCGCCACACACAAGACATCGTGACCTGGAGAATACAAATATTCCTGCTATAGCAAAGAAATGTATATTGCCTGCATAGACAGCAAAGCATCCGTCGATACGTACCACCTGACCCAGCAAGCTCCACTTCTACAGCAAAGCAGGTACAGCCAATACAGGAACGACAAATTTTAACCACTGTTTCATAAATGGATTTTGCCGCCAACTCAGGCCGAGCAATAAGCAGGGCTGCGGCGACGTCTGGCGGTGTCGTGCGGGCTCACTTTGAAGGGTTCAGTGGCAGAAAGTGCATGGCTTCGTGCGGCTGAAGAATCCGGTTTCTCTGCAGGGTTCATCCACTGGCCTCAGTACTGTTACAGCACGGTGGCTGAACTCCCCTGCCCGTAGAATGGCTGAATCCCGGAGGTCTTTGTCAGCCGCCTTCCGGTAGCTGTTGTACGCCTAGAGTCTGACCACAGTACCTCAGCTAACCTCCGGTTGCCGTTGTCCGGCTGCAGACTGGTGGCTGTGGAATGGCCGGATCTCTAAGGCTGGAATATGACCGCATGAACTTAAGCCGGTCCACTGGCCATCGCACACTTGCTGTTGGGTAGCTGTAGACGGCCGTACACGACCAAATGTCCCATGTTTGCACACGGACCCAAGATTTGTCCGGAAAAGATTCCGGATAGAAATTCACTGGCTGAAGTTCTCCGTCTTGAGTTAGGCCGAACAGTCCTGTGCTGCTTTGCTTGGAAGTTTATAACAGGCAAGCAACAAATCAGTTACCTCGATTACACCTAATTAATTTTAAAGGGGCCTTAATAGAAGTTTGTTTATTCGAACGTTTTCGTGTTCTATAGTGCCCCAGGCGGTTGTGTGGAAGCAAACGATGCTTTATTCACGGCGAAATTAATCAATCTAAGCGAAAATTTTGATTAACGCACCAAAACGTGTGTTTGAAAGACGCTTGCAGTGACATCATACGAACACGTCTATCAGCTAAACTTGGTGTGGAGCAGCGACGACGTGCTTACCGTTAGTCAAGCTAAATGGCGCCACCACACCACGGCAAGACGTTTTCTTCCTTTGATTTATTTGTGACCGTAAATTAACCTGGCTTGTTTTTGTAAATGGCGAAAACAATCGTTTTGTGAAACGTGCTGCTCGCCCGACAAATATGATCACGTAAGACACCGTCGCTTGGATCAATATACCAGTGTCGTCTGAGACAACCCGAAAGAAGCTTGAAATTCCCCGCTGTCAAAAGACGTTATTTGGATGCACAAACTGTAGCGGCTGTCAGTTGTAATAAGCGTAAGGTACAATGGTGCGAAAATCTATTTTTTATCCAAGTTTGAAAAAAAAAAGAAAAACGCCTCGGCTAGCCGCACACCAGTACAAGCTGTTGGACATGCATTTGTGCATTCCGCGAAATCTGCCACGAATTAACAGTTCAACTAATGGGCGCTTCGACGTGCTGCTGATAAAACCCTCTCCGTGTTACGAACATATATGTGAGGCCAAGAACCACTTAAAAAAACAACGCAGGCTTTTACGGTGAGGAGAAACTATTCTACGGTGAAATTCAAAGACGCAAATACATCGGCTACTCATATTTAAGCCTAATTGCTTAAGCAGCTAGCGGACTAGCAAGAAACTCAAGAAATCTGGAACTTATTTTGTATTTCCCAGTTATAATGGCGGCCCGGAATAGGGCCCATTCACTACCGAATTGTACTTTCCACAGGCTATCAAGGCAAACAGAATGATTCGAGGAGAGCGCACTTACCTCAGCTCGGCTTGTCAGCGGAAATTTCTGCGCTGCACTCCGCACACGAGCGTGACACACCTACCAATTTCTGCTGCTGCTCTGATCGGGTTGATGTGTCAATTTTAATTGCTTTGTTCCGAGGCCGATTAGATGCACTCGACGTTCCACTCGCCTAGAACGCCTCGATGCCAGCGCGGAGACGCGCGTGAGCTTGCTCCATTGTCTTACCTTCCATTGAGATAACATCCGGCGGCGCCGCTGACAATGCACTCTGGCAGCTCGGGAAGGCTCAAAGTCCAGGCTGGACATTGCACAATATCACGAAAGGATTTACCGGTCAACGTAAAACTTCAACACGCGGGACAAACGATGACTGTGGGTGGCCAGAATTGTGTGTCGTCCACCCATTTTGCTCGTCACGTGTTGACGTTTTCGAGAAATTCCAGCGATTTAACCCGCCGCAGCTACACCTGGCCTATGAAGTGCACCGTAGCGCAGAGGTGCCGTTTAGTTTTGACCTCCTGGGTTATCTATGAAGTGCGCCAAAACCTCGACACGCGGTGGTTTTCGCTCTCCGCCACCGCGGCTGGAATCGAACCCACGCCCTTGGATACAGAAGCACAACGCCTTAGCCACTGAGCCACCGCGGTGGGTTATGTTGGAGTTTGGGGCTGACCTGGCGATAAATTACTATAAGCCAACTAGCTTGGATTGTACCTACTGTAGATTACGCTCATTTTTCAACTCCAGGCTCGTCTCTTAGTGGTAGAGTAGCCCGGACGTACAGTTAGGATCAGTTTCAATGTTATCGCGGTACCATCGATCAAACAAGCCGACAGTGCCGTTCCGTGGCACTTCTTTTTATTTGCGAGGATGATGTTATGCTAGCCTCTCTCGCACCTTGGCAGTTACATAGGATTCGCTCACCCCCTTCTACAGAGTGTGAATGCCATATTTATTTTTTATTCCCTTTGAGATCATGTATTGGCGTTTCATTTCTTTAAGTTGTAGTTGATTTTGATAATACCGTGGATAGCTCCACGGTGCGGCACTGCTGAAGCAAATTATCCTGACCCCCTAGCACCAACTTGTGAGCGCTGCCCCTGGGGGCCGCACTGGGGAACGCTGCTGCATTTAAACAAAAGTTTTTCTGAACCACAACTTCCCGCTCCTAGGAAACCACCAGTCCATGTACCCTACAATATACCCTTCAAACAATCGCCCTTCTTGCCCAACTCAGTGTGCTTCTCTTTACCACATTACGTGGGCCTGCCCCGACTTTCCCGAAACATTTCCCGAATACCCAACCCAACTTTTGATCAGTGGAAAGCTGCGTTGCTCAGATGGGACACGGAAGAGCAGTGACAGCTGGTACGACGGGCCACGCGTGCAGCCAGAGCTACCGGGGCCCTGGAATAGGGGCACCTCCCCACCTCAAGCAAACGCCACCAGCTCCTAACCAGTGTAAAATAAAATTATTCCTCCTCCTCGCGATGAAGCGACACTTAAGCAATATAAGCGTCGTATTTTATTGGGATCATGTGAAATAATTTTTTTATAACGACGAATTTTTCAACGTCATTGAAATGGCGCACGAAAAGGTTATTTTTTGTCAAATCTCTTTTGCCGAGTCAAACGAAAACAAGCAGTTCTGCAAGCGGTTTTTATTCATGAACAAGTAATGTTCATACTGCATATGGGGTTCTTCCCTGTTGCTCGACAAATGACGCATGTTTGGAATTCAAGTTTTAGGATGCCTTGGCTTACAGTTAGTACTTGATAGTTCCACCAGCTCCCTTCTTCACTTATGGAATTCTTCCAAGCTAGAATTCGTACAGAGATTCCGCAAGGTCGGTATCTTCCCGAATCCTTTTCTGCTTGGCGTGAACGGTTTCCACAGGGCTTTTTGGTCGCATCCATCAAGATGCAGGCAAGCCAGGTTCCCCTTCATGACACCCCACACATTCTCAATTAAATTGAGGTGTGGTCTGCACGATGGCCTCTACAGTTGTGCTATGCCGCTGTTGGTGAGATTTTCTTGCACTGTAGCAGCAGTGTGTACGCGACACCCGTCGTGCTGCAAGTAAAAGCAGCGTTCGGGAAAGAGTCTGTTGGCCGCATCAGGTAGAATAATGTTGTCGCAGATTTCTGTGCAGCCTTGTGCTGCCAGACTCCCAGAAATACGGTACAGAGGACCGAAACCCGCATAGCTGATGTCAGCCCAGACATTTACGGAGACACGTGCGCTGGCACTGACGTTTTGGACGTTACTCTTGTATCTGACAAAAAACACAAAAAGCTCAATTCTTAAACCATCGTATTCATGCATACGTCCACCTCACCGTGATCTATTGGCTCGCCAGCCCCGAAGCCGCTGATTCTTGCATCTGGTCAAGGTGGACTCATCTCATAAGATGTCTTGTCGCCACTGCTTTGACGTCCAGTTTATGTGACGGTCAGTGAAATACAGTCGCCTTTCACGGTGCACTGTTGACAAAAGCGGTCTTCTGGCGGCTACAAAACGCTTTACCCTTACATCGTGAAGTCGCCTTCTGATCGTATGCAGACTAACATGCAGCCCCAGCTCATCAGTCATCGCCCTTGCAGTCATGAAGGGGTTGCATGCAGCTCCATCAAAGACTAACTCATCTTCGGCTTTCGTTGTTTTCCAGGGCCTACGCTTACGACGGGCATCCTCGACACGGCTTTCTCTGAAATAAGCCTGCAGAATTGGGTTCACTGTTTTTTTGTGGGCGACACATCGGTTTAGCTATTTCCCACTGTGAAAACGACGCTTTTCGCAAAGCGATTATTTGACGTCGCTCCTCTAGCGTCAACCGCCGGGGCATCGCTTTTACAAATGAAACCCCATGTAAAGGGTGTCTCCGTTTTTTTTTTGTCAACCGTATATTCTAGGGTGCCAATACGCCGCACAATCTGGGAGAAATGACAACGAACAATGGCATCAGCTGTACTTTTTTCATTCCATTTTTTATACTATAACTCCGGTATGCCGCCTTATTTGTACTGAAAGGATACGTATAAATGTTATCTATAGCGATGATGGCAGAAAAAAATAAAGAAAAACACAAGACGACCGCGGCTGTTATCGTTTCTGACGGCAATCTCGTGCTGGCAAATACTGAGAAATGTAACAGGAAGGCGCTGTCGTCGCGGTCGGTGATAACCTTCAAATTGACACCGACTGTACACTAAGCACGTTTTCCGCGCAAATGTATGCAAACACTGCACCAGCCAACATCTCAAGACATTTCAGCCGTATTTCTTTGGTTTTACACGCCCATGCTAGACGCTTCACCACATCTAGGCTGTGCATACGGATTTCCCACCCTAACCCTTACTCGAGTGCATTTGCGTGGGAATTGAAAATGTACTTGAACAATATATATATATAACAGTAAGTAACGCACTATGACGAACATAGGGGAATTTAGTTACCATTGAGAGGTAATGGGTACGCAACTTTAGTGATTTTTTTGTTCTGGAAAGTCACTGGTGATTAGAATAACGTATGAAAACAACTGATTACCATTTGTTTCACTATCTTTATGCGCACATTAAAAGCCAGAACTGCACGCTAAAACGAAAACGAATATGTGATGTTGTAGACACATTTAATAAAGCCGGAAATCGATGTTAAAGGCCTTCATCCTGCACTGAACCTAGTGGAAGGATGATGATGATGATGAAATACACAAAAGAAAAGAAAGGGAACGAAACGTAGGCGGCTTTTTGTTAAATTAATTCAACAATGATCACTAAGAAAAACTAAAAAATTGCTGTTCTCCAGATATTTCAGATGTTTTCGAATGATTGAGGCAAACTAAATATCATTTCTAAAAGACAAAAACTGTTGATTTAATTAAGCCTAGCGAAACGGCCGTTGGTTACGACTGCGAATCACATCAGGATACAGCCTCCCCCCTCCATTTTATAATTGCAACTTCACAAACCCAGAATTTGTCAAATTCGAAGGTGTCGGCTCCTCCACCTAAACATGAAACTTAAATGCGGCCAGACAATATTCCCGACCGTCTTTTTGTTCTGTTACGCCGAAGCACTTGCACGCATCTTGCGCCCGCTTTTATCTCTTTAAAGTGGCATTATCACCTTACACTATTGCATAGCTCGAGTCGAGCCAATACCAATACAAGAAGATAACGTTTCCCTTCGGAGATATATGTCCACTTCTCTGAGCACCGATCAGTTATTCTGGTAATTAATGGGGTAATAGTAACGATCTACGTTATGGCATTCCTAGACACGATAAATACTGGCTCGATTTTGCCTTATTGTCTCCGAAAGGTTTTATCTCGCACCACTCAAACTGATTTCCCCTCTTAATTCCTTCTCTCTGTTGACTGATGGTTCCGTCCAATTTTAAGCAGCATTTCTGGACGTTCTCCTCATTTTTACCAACTCTCGGCCAAATTTTAGTTTCTGAACTTATACTCCAACTTAAAAGGAGCAGAGATTCATTGATTGAGGACTTTAATGCGCCGACGCTTTACAGGCTATGAGGCGCGCCGTAGAGGATGGCTGGCGCTGGATTAATTTTGACCACCTGGGGATCTTTCTCGAACAGATAGGCATTTTTGCTTTTTACTTCCATCAGAAAAGCGGCCGCCAAGACGGGAATCGAACCCATGTCGTCGTGCTCAGCAGCAGAACGCCTTAGCGGTTGAGCCACCGGGGCGGGGTAAAAAAGGAACCAGAGGAAGAGGTTTTTTTCAATTGTACCTCGAATATTTCAGCGCACAAAATTCGTGGTCTGGGAGATGGGTCTCAAAATGTTTTTAAACATTTTGAGACCCATCTTCCAGACCACGATTTTGAGACCCATCTTCCAGACCACGAAATTTTCAATTATTATGTACTTTAATGTGCTGTTTGTGGTCGTGGTAGAGTGATGTAATCTCCTTTTCTTTGAGTAGTATATATAAATTGCGCGAAACTGTATGTTCGCTCGTTGAAAATCTGCTTGTTTTACCGTGCCTTATTTGTCGTTTCACAGAACAAACACTCACTGCCGTTGTGATGAAGCAGTATCTTGCAGTATGCGAATTTAATTTCATCCCCCTTCTACACTCCACTTACGGACATTATCAATGGTTTGTTTTTAGTTCATTCTAAATATTAATACCTCTGACTTCACGAAACAATACACAGTCAGCTGCAAACAATCGAATTTGAAAATTGTGGTCAACAACAGCTGCTAAGTCACTAATTTGCAATAGAAAAAGCAGTGGTCCAAAAACAGCCGCGATCAAAGGATAGAGAGGAGAAACAATAAAACGGTGAGGCTAAGTTTGTTGCCTCTCGTCCACTCCTCAACCTTCCCGGGCACGAAAATTTCGAGAGGGGGGTGGGGCAGGGTAGGGGGGGGGGGGCTTGGCAACGTATTCCCTGTCCATGTACGCTACGTGACCTAGTGCTTGGGCCCTTCAAACATTTTATCGACCTGCTAACAGCGGCGGAATGGGGGTGTGCCGGAATTCCCCGCTTCGAATGAGGAAATAAGATGCTGTAACGGTATAAGTCTCTGACTCCGTTCTCTCTGTATTATAAAAACTTGGTAAGGAACGTTCTTCCTGTAGTGTATCTGGAACTAACTCCGTAACTCCGTAAAGGAATGAAACGATGATCGCAATAATAATGGCCTTTTTTATGAAAATCTTTATTTTTGTTAAGAACGGACACTTCAAAGGGAAATAGTTTCGGAGGAGAAGATTCTGTGCCACTGGCCTTCTCAGTCATCCGCTCAGAAGGCGACTAAGGAACTATTACGTTTTCTACGGGCGACGAACTTGAACACTAGGCTATAGACTGAACGCCTCCAGTGTCAATCACTGTCAGTGCCTCAGTGCTGGGTATACGTGTCTGGTCGAACTTTTCCTGTTTTTTTTTCCTCTCTCTTTTTTGCCCATTTCCCCTTTCCCACGTGCAGGATAGCAAACTAGGCTCTAGCCTGGTTAACTTTCCTGCCTTTCTTTACATTCTTCCTTCCTTCCTAGTTTAAAAATTTCGTAACAAAATCGTTTCAGCATATTAATCGCGCAAAAGTATCCCGCGGTGCGATGGATTCTATCCTACCTATCAAAACGCATGCAGTTTGTTGAATGTAATTGTTCCAGGTCTAATGTATTACCGGTTTTGTCAGGGGTCCCACAAGGATCTGTACTAGGACCACTATTTTTTCTGACATTCATAAGTGACATTGGGAAGAACATTGATGAAATTGTAAATGTGAAATTCTTTGCTGCTGATTGTGTTCTGTATCCTGTTATTGATAACTGCGATTCTGAAGTTCGTTTGAATAACAACCTGTGTAAACTAGCGGTCTGGTGCGGACGCAATGGAATGTTAATTAACTTCTCTAAAACAGTTTCTATGACAATAACATGCATGAAAATTCTGTTGATTCGTTGTTACCAAATCGGAACGCGCTACAATGGCACTATGTCTTCTGTTAAGTGTTTGGGCCTAACTATTACAGATAACCTTAACTGGGACACACATTGCGAAGACATTCGTAACAGAGCTTTTAAAAAGCTCTGCTTTCTGCGCAGAAAGCTGGGGCGAACACACGTAAAAGTTGAACTAGAAGTTAACCGCACATTATTCCGACCAGTCTTCGAGTATGGATGAATTGTATGGTGTGCACGCTACACAAAACATATTGAAAAATTCAGTGGATCCAACGGCTCGCTGCACGGTTCATTGGTTCTGATTACAGACTCTGATCATCCTTTATTGATATGTTAAAACAGCTAGAGTTAGAGCCACTCCAGAAGCGTCGGCAGATTGCCAAGCTAAAGGTTTTTTTATCTGCTTTATCCCAAAAAATTCGCCTGAACAGTGATAAGTATCTACTCCCTGCCCCACACACTTCAGCCAGAATGAAAACCCCTCAAAAACGATACGACCGTTCTACGCCAATACTAAAATATTTCAAAAATCTTTTTTTTTGCCTTGTAGAATTCAACACTGGAATGCTTTTCCATCTGATTTTGTAGACTGATGTATTGCAGATTCCTTTGAACACTTGTTATCATCTTTTCAGTATACTCAGCACACCTCTCTATTACCTGATTCCAGATCCCAACCACGAGGCAGAGATAATTAGAAGGATAAGAATAGAGTGGAGTGCATACGACAGATATTCTCAGATAATGACTGGCAACCTACCATTGTCCTGAAGAAGAAAGTGTATGACAGCTGCATCTTACCGGTACTCACCTACGGGGCAGAAATGTAGGGGTAACAAGGCACGACGAGAGCAAGGGCACGAGCAATCATGGCAGTATGACCACCTCCCCTTCACTCGCTATGCAGACGCTTCTCCATACCCCCACAAATCTTCCCGCGCTGCCAGTGTGACCGACGCCAACAGAAAAGAGTTAACCGCAGTCACGACCATTACAAAATCTATAGAAACTGCCGAAAAGTTGCTATCGCCCTAGCTTCTACCACTTGCGAAGACTACACAATTATACTCACAGACTCCCAAGCGGCATGGCGAAATTTTCCCTTAATCGGACGAATATCCCTACCAGCATTGGCTATACTAAAACAAATTAAACAACTTCCTGAACTACAGATTGTCTAGTCACCTGGCCACGAAAGACTAAAGGGGAAATGAGTCGGCACACGCCGCTGCCCACGCCCATACACATCGGGCCGTTTCCCAAGAGGGGGATAAACTACAAAAAGACGACATCCTCGAGCCTACGCCCCTGACAAAGTATGCCTACATACTCGCCCACTACCGGCGCGGGCGCCAACGATACCCAGCACCCCACCCACACCTATCCAGAACCGAAGCTACAATATTCCGACGACTCAAACAAACTCTTACCCCACAATACCCTACTCCATGCAATGTACCCCACCCTCTACCAGGCATAATTGCAAATACTGCCCCCACCCTGAAACTACCATCTGGTATGGGGGTGTCAACAAACCCCGTCCCTTACTCCTAATCCCCAACCTACATACGAGCAGTGGCTGGCACAGTTGACCAGCTCCGACCTCTCCTCCCAGCGTAGCCTGGTGGAGAGGGCCCGGGTGGCCAGCACAGACCAGGGTTCCCCGGACTAGAGGAAACCCCAGCGGGCGGGTGCCCAGACATCGCCACCTAAGGCTCGCATAAATAAAGTTTATTCCTCGCCCTCCTCCTCAGCAAGCAAGGCATCGTTTGCTGTCGAAGAAAATCTGGGAGGGTGTCACAAACTGCAGGCCAGGCCCTCCATTTTTATATTCGGGCGGCCGACATGACGGCCTCCCGGACGGAGTCGGCCATTTTGCGACGTGCTGTGGAATCCGGGGTCCCCCTCCGGCTCGGTGCTCACGTTCTTTGTTTCGCCCTGCCAGCTCCGAGGACAATGCGAGCTGCGGCATTCCAGCGTGCAGGTGCGGAGGGTGACGTCACGATCGCTAGCTCGGACGCGCGCGTACGATCGTGGCCAGTTACCGAGGGCCCCGAGAGGGGGGAACGGAGGAACAATGGGGAAGACCTCGGAGTGGGTCTACGGGACGGCCGGCGGAGGTTATTTAAGCGGACGCAAGCGGTCGCTTGGGGCAGTCGGCTGGAGATTTGTGAACGTGCTACGCGGGGAAGGGTCCGGGGGGTGACGCGCTTTAGCGGAAGTGCATCGGTAGGCTCGCGACGAACACGCCTCGGCTCAGCGCTCGAGTTCGCCCGTCGCCGCGAGTCCCATGGCCGACCAGCTTCTGCACCCCGGTGCCCCGAAACACGTAAGCGGCTGCCCGGCGAAGTCGGCTCCACCTCGTCGTGACTTTCCGTCAGTGAACCGACGTGTTCTCCTTGCCTCGTAGAGACTTCTTTTACAACGCCCCTCCCGCCGTATTTTGTTTGTTGCCTCGGATTAAGATATCCGCATCCTCCCGGTTTTTTTTTCTAGCGTCACTTGTAGCTAACGAGCTGAGAGTTGGCTTTTTGGTGTTTTGTGTGTAATTGTCGTTGTCGGGGTAACGATGTTTGAGGGCGTTTCACGTGTCGTGTACAGTTGCAGAGCTGCTAGATTTGTTTATAGTAAGTGCTGTTTTCGGGGGTTAACGATGTTTGTCCCCTAGGGTGTTTTGCGTGTTGCGTACTTGTTAGTACTTTTTGTAGTTCCATTGTCGAGGTTTAAACAAGTGTTTGCCTCTAGAGTGTTTCGCGTGTCGCGTACAGTTAAGGTGTAGGCCACGGTGGATCGAGTACTTATTGTCACATACCCCTCCCCTGGATAATTGCGTCCGCTTGCAAAATACCAAAGAAGGGCGCAAGCCAACAGTTATTTATATTTTAGCAGGGTGGCCGGCCGTGAGTTTTCACGTGTGCCGAGATTGCTGGGGTGAATAAATCCCCAACGGAGATGCTCGACTACGTTTTGAACTATATAGGTTTACTGCACAAACAAAAAAAGATTACAGGGCACCGCCCGACACAAGAAAAAGAAGCCTTCACACTGCCATCGGTCTTGTGCGCGCAGGCACTAATCTGCCGTACACTAAGCGCACGCGCGCGCTGGGAGGCTAGCGCACGGCGCTAGCCAGATAGTAACACAACAAAGGAAAACCAAATACACAGGGTGGCCACTATGACGACACTCGTTCCGCCGTGGCCTACGCCTTAACTTCCCACCTCGCACTTATAACTCAGACAGCTGTACGCGACACGCGAAACACTCTAGAGGCAAACACTTGTTTAAACCTCGACAATGGAACTACAAAAAAGTACTAACAAGTACGCAACACGCAAAACACCCTAGGGGACAAACATCGTTAACCCCGACAACAGCAGTTACTATAAACAAATCTAGCAGCTCTGCAAGCTGTACACGACAGAGGGTTATGGAACGCTCGATCTTTCCGGTGAAACAAAAGGTTACTCAGCCTTTAGTGTTCCTTTTGTACCCTGAGGTCAGCCACCACTTGATTTTGCACTTCGTTGTAGCTTGTTCCGGCAGCCATTCTGTGTGGGTTGTTCGTAGTAGGGTGCGTAACTGTTCATTGCATACAATGCCATCTCGGCCTAGTGTGACATCACTTGTTAAGCAAGAAAGGGGCGATGACTCAGGATATCCGCGTATTTGGTGCAGACTTGTTGGAGTATCTGTGTCTGAGCTTGTGTGCCATGCGGGCGTGTCGGGAAGCTGTGGGAGTTCTTTTTTTCTTTTGGAATAGTCGTCCAATTTAAGTGCTATCGGGACAGTTGGTGTCTGTTTCTGTTTAGGGTTAGCAACAGCCAGGGCTTCAGTTTCTCGGGAGTGATGATTAGCTTTTTTTTACCTGCCATCCCTTCTTGCCCAGGTACACACTGCTGTGGTAATGTCTAGTTGATCCGCGTATTTATGGCCGCTGCTTCTGTGAGTTGAGGCTGTTACTTGCTTAAGAGTTCGGGACAGGCAATTCTTTTGTCTGCATATACGCGTGTGTGTTGATGGGGCTGCGTGCGTGCGCATTGGCCGAAGAGATTGCTGAGGGTTCAACCTAGGCGGGTTCCATAGAGGGACGCATTGCTTTTACCACAATTATGTCTTGAGGTCACCATCCGCTTTGCTTGCTGATGTATCCGTAAATGAGCAGTGCACATGTGTGTATACGTGCATGTTGAATCGGTAACAAACTGCTTGTCTAGCTGGACATGAGGCTCGAATGCTTCGTTTGACTTTGCTTCATTGGAAATGCATTGGCAATGCTTCGTGTAGGTGCAACATTCACTAAGTTGGCTGTGTGTGGCTAAAACGTTCCATGTTCATGATTCGCTGCTTGGTTTTGTACACAAAACTGCGGGGTTGTTGCTTAGAGTCTGAGGTTCTGGTTATACCTAACAAGGGCAACAGTTTTTGCAGGGTACTGTGCGTCACTTTTACAAGAAGCCTCTTTGCGCTGGTGTTGATCGTTATCTCTAGCGTACTCCTCGTTCATTCCTCATCAAAGCGTTATCTATTTTTTCGGTGTTCGGGCGAAAGTGCTGCAATGTAGTACCTTATTCTTAGATATCATGAGCGCATCCCCCTGTCGGAGAAGGGTGTGTTACTCGAGATCATATCGCGTGTTTGTGACTGCCCATAACATGTTAAGAAATTTTTCTCCTTGCGGAGGCATGTGCTGAGTGGTCACATGACCTCACGTTCCCCTTGAAGTGTAGCGCCCAGGTAGTTGATTATAAACACTCTTCAAGGGAATTCAACGTTTCCGTTTTCGATGACAACAGATGAAGGCTTCCATGATGGCTAAGACGTTGTCCTAACCAAGAATATGCAAGAAATATTCAATACTTTCTCACTTCGCGTCTACAGGGACGTAATCTGGACCAGCAATAAAAACGTCATTATCGGTGTGTTGTCTACACGTAAGCATTCTAGTGGCATCAGAACAATTTGCCAGTCACGTGTCTTGGCGGTCGCTTTGGTCGGTAGTTGACAATCGCACAAAAAAGATTTTGTGACGTCACAAAAAATGCCAAAAAGTGCAGATGAGTCTCCGGGGCTTCATCTGTTTTTCTAAACGTCTCTATTATTTGTTTGAAATTTCGATAGAATTGTATTATTATTATTTTCGCGACAAAGCACTCTTTTTACCCAACCGAACTTGTATTTTGTCTTTATGGCCACTCGAGGTGTTCAGTTTATTCCGAAGAGTTAAGGAGATTTCAGAGCACCACACTTGGGCAAATATAGTTGCTTCCTAGCCATTCTAAACTGGCGCAGGGTGCTTATTGTATGCAGCGATAACGTGTTTCTAGTGCGCACGTGTTGAGTGTGTGCTTTGTGTTTGCGTGTTGACCTGATAAACTGATAAACTTGAACTGATGAAATCAGTTCAAGTTTATTTTGCATCGTTTTCTATCCCATTGGTGTGCCCCTGTCCTCTTAAGCTAGTAATCATGTTCTACTATTCTACACACTAATTTCGCCAGTTTGTATCCGGGAACCACGTCTTTCGGTAGCTAGCTGCCCTCAACGCTGCGGACATCTGAAACGGGAATTCCTGTGGATCAGAATGCATGTGGCCCCTTTGTTCTGCCAGGCTGGCATAAAAACCGTCATCTCTTACATGTTGAACTTCCGGTGATTCAATATGCTTCGGCTGGCTGCCCTTTCTCTATCCTACAAAGGGTAATTTGCTAATGAATGACATAATGGCCGGCCAACTTCATGCGGGTTTTGATGACAAACTTCAAGAACACGAGGGCTTGCCAGGTTACATTTAAATCATCAAAAACACGAGCATAGTCCCGCACACCCACACACGTATGTGCGTGTGCGTGCATGCGTGCGTCCGTGCGTGCGTGTGACACGGACAATCGTTGCTATTTGAAAATGTGATTGCCTTGATTAGGTGACTTGTCAACTTCGTTTTGAAATGGAACTGAGAGCACCATGTAAAAAAGACAAATTTTCAGGCAGTTTCAGCAGTCCGGTATTCACGTAGCCGTCAAAGTGACCGCAGTGAAATGATACTTGGGTAACGCGGATGTTTTCCGTCGTCGATGAGTAAAGGCATGGTTGAGAAAAAACTTGTGAAGTGGACACCATAATACATACACTGCGCTCATCTCCTTCATTCGGCGTTTCTATATCTCAGCGGGGCCTCATTTTTACAACGTTCCATTTATTTGAATCTTAATACTCAGCTTTGCAATATGCTATCCAAAAGTAAATAAAACACCATCTGTGCAACATTATGAAGACAGAACACGTTTATTCATTTTCAAACATGTACACAAGCATGAATACCAATAGATACACGCAAGCACTGATTTTAAGCGTCTTGCAAAAAGTGTACATACTATTTTTATGACGAGCAATCACGTAGCACTCAGCCCAAAGAGTAAAATCAATGCAAAATGACATCGGAGACCTTTATAAATGGCTTAGACGGATTTTAATTAAGGCATTCCAAATTGTAGATCTTGCACATCGCAAAAACACCAGCATGAAGTACAATTTGGTAGAAGGTAAAGCCACGAATGCCGGCTCTCGACTGAATTTTTATGAAAACATGTATACGCAGTATCCGCGCACGCGTTAACGCAAAATACAGTTCCAAAAAAATTACAAGTAAATAGAAACAATCGATATCAAGTACTGCACGTCGCGCACACTGGAACAAAAATAGGCGCAGCTTGCACTGCTTGTGCAAGGCTGGAAAAACAGAACCGGGAGTCCCCTCTCCCTTCGTCGCCGATCCGGTTGTTACATCTCACATAGATTTCCGAATTCCACACTGAAAGTTCTGTATGATTTTCAGGCCCGGATTGTTTTGTCCGCAGGCTTTCGCATCCCCGCAAAAGTGGATGGCGTTAGCACACGCTACAGCCCACGGCAACCGGCTTCGCGAGCTCGGCGTCTGTAGCGCGAACTAGGCGACGTGAACTATAGCGAGTAGAAGAGCACGCGAGATCACGCGACGAGCGCTGGCCAGAGTTTTCTCGAAGGTCAAACTGGCCGAAGCCGGGCGCTCCTCACAAGGCACACGCTCACGTGAGCTGGGTATGCTTTCCTAGTATATTTGGCGAGCTGCTCACGTGGCGCAAACGCAGACGCAAGCATTGCCGACGCATGGAGCTCTTACTGCTGTCCACACTGCGCTAAACAATCGGCCAACAGTTGCTTGGCGCAGGTTGCAATCAAATACGTGCCCTCACCCCGCCCTGTGTCACCGCAGCTGTCCGGATAGGTACACGGACAGATGCAAGTGGTGCTACATTGCAGCAGCCGCACTACAACATATGGTATGCCAATGCCCCAGACAAACCACAGGCCTTTTAACAAGCAATACATATAAGAACTAGTGAGCAGTGGGAGGCCGCATTGCTCAGCTCTCTTCCCGAGATACAAGCTGCTGTCATACAACTGGCAAAGGACGCCGCCAGGGACCAAGGATTCTTGACCGCCGTCTGAAGGGACGAAGATACCCGACATTTTCGCATGGTGGATTCGTCTTAAAAGGGATGACAATAAATTCTGCTCTCTCTCTCTCTATCAAATATATATATATCTCTCTCGTGCGTTTAACGAAGCGCACAATCACGTATCACGTGCGTTGGGTATTTTTTTCTTGGCATTTTTTTCTAGTAACGCTGGAGTGCGGGACTAAATGCTTAAACACCTTTTCTCTTCAAATACTTTCGCTTCAATGGTGTACCCCGACGCCGTAACTGGTACGTACCTGGAAAAATCGAGGAAATGCAATTCTTGCCATTTTTTACGATATGATAAGCCTCAATAGTTTCTCTAGTCAGCTTATCTATGTGCTTAGCGAGGATTTTAGTGTTCGCAAATTGCGGCTCACAATCATCCCAAATGTAATCCTTCCGGCAAGAGTGCAGTCTCAGTTTATTTTCCTGCTTGTGTTGTCTCAACCTCTCGTTTACACATCGCCCTGTCTGACCAATGTACGAGCGACCGCAGATTAAGGGCACTTCGTACACGACTCCCGCCGCGCACGGAATGAACTTCTCCTCGTGATCCACACCGCACGTGCCCGCTTCACCAGCAGCTGACGTGACGGCAACTTTCGCTTCACTGTCAGACTTGCCCGACTCTTCCTTCACACGCTCAATCAGAGACGTCTGAGCTTGGAAAAGCTTGAACGCTTCGGCACACTGCTTTTCAGTGTTTTGCTGCAGTACAAAGCGAACAGCACGGTTGAGGCACACACTGTTCCCCATTAGTGTGAAGTGGATTTGTGTCTGGTCAGCGTCCTCGTGGACATTGTTTATGGCGAAGGAGGTAATAAACGTATTCTGAGCCACTCCCTCAGAGAGAATTGCAATGCATTCAGGGCTCACTGGAGTGCGCATCACTGAGATGTCGATGTCATTCAGAGATCTACTTTTTACAATGACATCCCTTAAACGTTCTGCATCATGAAGTCTGATATTACGGCATTCAATTCCTAGGCAAGTCACGGTCGTGTTGTACTGCAGACCTTGCGCTACTTTCGACGCAATACCGGAACTCTCACAATCCTCAATCAGTTTCACGATTTTCAGGGATACATTTTCTCTGAGCGCATCAGACAGGGCTTTCGCGTATTCGGACTTTCCTTTCGAAAGGCGAACTGTCAGGCTGCGGACCAGGAAGCTTGAAGCCAGTGCCGTGCACACAGACGCGAAACTTTCCTCGGTCAGCTTCGCAGTATCGAGTTCCAAATCGATGGGTTGGAAACGAAGAGAAGTAGCGAGGCCCGAAGCGTCGTTGTCACTCCACTCAAGATGCACGCGTCCGTACAAGTTCTCCTCACGCAGTTTTGTGGCCAGCATCTGCCTAGTATCTTTCAGAGTCGCCCAGTACCTGTTCAGGTAGAATGGGTGCTTCTCGGTCACTGGTCTGAAAAAGAAAATGCATTCCTGTTAGCACAATGTTCACTAGAATGGAACTGCTGTACGTTTTTACACGAAAAGATTAACATTAAACTGTTTTAATTAGACCGTTTTCTGCCTTTGACTGCGTATAATATTGATTCAACTTCAACCATACGTCTGCCTTGTGTAGGTAACCAGTGGCTCACTAGTAATTTGGGATCACGTGACTCCTTGGGTACCCATGGGTAGGTAGGTCATTAACTGGTCAACACTCAGTGTAGCGATCCAGCAGGCAAACCTGCACGATTTCCCGCTGAAATTAGGGACATATATAGATATCATCCCCAGCTTTGTCTCTCAAAGCCCCGCCCTTTTGGGAACCCACTAAACTGGCGCAGGAAAACGGTGTTTCGTATTCTGCAAGAAGTCGACCTTGACCGGAACAAAACACCCTAAAAATACTTTTCGGTATCCGAAATTCTTCCCGCAGTTCACTGCCGAAATTCTTTCTCCATACACATTTCCATGGGATAGTTTCATTGCGCTGGAGCGTGGTCGCTCTTCATTCTAAGCTTAAATACTGCGAACAAATCAAGCTTTCACCTCCAACATTAACCGTGCGGAAATATTTTGCATTGCGCTGAATAACTGCAGAGTCATTACTACTGAAAGAACTGGGATGAGTGGAAAAGCTGCACCTCAAAACAAAATTTTCTCTCTTCCCTAACCCAAAGAAGA